>OX392515.1:3080128-3680128 GCA_947623375.1 Apotomis capreana | reverse complement strand
GGAGGATATCTGAAGCCGACGCGTATCTGCAGATCATGATCGAGCTAGTGTCGGTGAGTTATATGTCAAGACACGATAGCGTGCCACGGACGGGAGCGGTGGTCGCGTAGTGTTCCAGCCCCTAGTGCCCGGCACTGCGATCTCGAGCGGAGGGTATCTGAGGCCGACGCGTATCTGCAGATCATGATCGAGCTAGTGTCTGTGAGTGTTCCAGCCCCTAGTGCCCGGCACTGCGATCTCGAGCGGAGGGTATCTGAGGCCGACGCGTATCTGCAGATCATGATCGAGCTAGTGTCTGTGAGTTCTATGTTCACACGATAGCGTGCCACGGACGGGAGCGGTGGTCGCGTAGTGTTCCAGCCCCTAGTGCCCGGCACTGCGATCTCGAGCGGAGGGTATCTGAGGCCGACGCGTATCTGCAGATCATGATCGAGCTAGTGTCGGTGAGTTCTATGTTCACACGATAGCGTGCCACGGACGGGAGCGGTGGTCGCGTAGTGTTCCAGCCCCTAGTGTCCGGCACTGCGATCTCGAGCGGAGGGTATCTGAGGCCGACGCGTATCTGCAGATCATGATCGAGCTAGTGTCTGTGAGTTCTATGTTCACACGATAGCGTGCCACGGACGGGAGCGGTGGTCGCGTAGTGTTCCAGCCCCTAGTGCCCGGCACTGTGGCCTCGAGCGGAGGATATCTGAGGCCGACGCGTATCTGCAGATCATGATAGAGCTAGTGTAGTTCTATGTCAAGTCAAGATAGCGCGCCACGGACGGGAGCGTTACAGGCCTATCCGTCATTCCTCTAACTGTTCTAACTATCAAATAGCGAGAAGCCGAAAAAAAATCACGCTAGAAGAAGCTTTAGCGCAACAAGTCTCTAAGGCGTGTAAAAATAAAACAACTAATTTATAATTTTCATGTTTCGACAAACGTCGAAAATGCAGATTGACAAGCTGTTCGGTATTCGATGTTTTATTTAGACTTTCAATAAATTTTCCCTAGGTCTCTTATTATTTAGGTATGTTTAGAATTCTACATTTAAGAAAAATATCAATGACACTGTTTTCATTGTCATTATTTTGGTTTCAGAAAATGACGATTAGGGTATCAGAATTAGCCGACCCGCACGAGAAGGCGAAAGGACAAGTTATATTAGACCATTCCAATGTGAGTACCTTCTATTAACTATTCTCATATAATCGATATCACGGCTGATTCAAACCGACTGCAGCTTAACTGCAACTTGTATAGAAACTGTGCAGTCGACGAGCAGTTCCTGCAAATATTGTAGCAGTCCGTCTGTTTCAGCCCTTACGGTTGCTAGATTGGTCATTGTCAGATTTAGGTGCGCGTCTTTCCGGTGGACATTTCCGAAATTAAGGATTCCAGGGCCTAATTTTCTGATTAAATGCCTGTGAGAATAAACAACGTTCCCTCTTCTATAATCCGATGTAATAGCAACATAACCTAGATTCATACAAGCTCTTAACTTTTGGCTACCGAAGGGACGAATTTTGTTTTTTGAACTGTCAATGACCCATAATACCGGGTGGAACGAAGCGATGTTCATTCCTGAAACTATAATGCTATGTATTTCATGTAGAATCGACCTGCAATAGTTAAATTCTTTTAATAATAAAAAAACGAAAATCGATTAAAATTGTATTTTTTAATGTATGTACAACCCTAGTTTTTTTAAACTATTATTTGACGTTTGGGAGTATTTACAATTACCTACATTTACATCCGGTGTTCGAAAGTACCGCCGTGGCGTACGATACACGCCGCTGCTCGTGCCCGCGTGTGGCGATGCACCCTCGACAAGATGTTGTGTCGGTTATTTCTTCTGCGAAGACTTTCAAAGGCCACCCTTAGCCTTTCCCTCATCTCTTCAGCCGTCTCACACTCAGTCTTGTAAACGATGTCCTTTACGGTGCCCCACAGAAAAAAATCCAAGGGTGTGAGATCTGGAGACCTAGGAGGCCAACGGTGCGGCCCATATCGGCCGATCCAGCGATCCTCAAACACATTATTCAGTGTTTCACGTACTTCGACTACTGAATGAGCTGGTGCTCCATCTTGTTGGAACCAAGTGCATCTTCTTTCTGCCAGCGTCAACTCATCCAGATAGTCGTCGAGCTCTATCCTCAACAGAGCCATGTATCCGTGTCTGTTTAAAGTCTGAGGCAGAAATACAGGGCCTATTATTGTATCCCCGTGTATCGCCGCCCAAACATTAACAGACCAACGATACTGGTGTCCCGTATAACGGTAGGCAAACGGATTTTCTTCGGCATACACGTGTTCGTTATGCCTGTTCCACATACCGTTCCGTGTGAACAAGCTTTCATCACTCCATATTACGTGTTTGATGAAGTCTCGGTCTTCTAACACCTTTTGCAGTAGCCACCGGCAATAGGCTTCGCGAACGGGGCAATCTCTTGGTAGTAATGCCTGGACTCTTTGTATTTTGTAAGGGTGACGGCCCTCACGTTTTAGTATTCTGAGTATTTTCGTATGAGTCATACGAAAATGTCGGCCCGCTTGTCTTGAACTTGACCTCGGATAATCTTCGAAGTACTGCAGCACTCTCTCTTCCAATCTGACATCATGTTGAATAACGCGTCCTCCGCGCTGGTCATCCTGACCCGTTCGTGGCACAATAGGACGATTGTTACCAACACGGTCAAGAGCGCGTAATATCGTACTAGAGTGTGTTGGGTGAGGAGGAGGATACCTGTTCCGGTATTGGCGCAAAGTCTCTCCAGTATTGTAATCGCACTCCGCGTACAAAAGAAGCAAATTCAAATAGCCTCTAGCGTTTAATTCCGGCATTTTTGCACACAGCATACGATACAAAAAGTCAATGTAACGTCTATCAATCATGTCAACTAAAAAGTCTAAAAACAATCTTAAGGGTATTTTCAAAGGTTTTTAAACCGATAAGAAATGGCTAGGCAATTTGTAAAAAGTTTGTTTACAAAAGTTAACTGTGTTATGAAGAGGTCATTGCACTCTATAATAGGGTTGTACACACACACTTTTTCGTATGAAAGTTTAACATGCTATAACTGGAAAACGGTGAGAGATATTAATAAAGTTTATTTGGAGAAAATAATATTCTAAGCCTGTATAATGCCACAGTTAAAGGAAATAACGTCGTTTCGTTCCACCCTGTATATAACATTGCGGCCTAACTTAGCGTGATAGGTAGTCGGAACTGGCACCTCTATTCGTATCACCGCTACGCCTAAACACAAGTGTAACATTTCATATTATAAGCATATCATGCCCCGATACCCTCGGGTTTTCGGGGCACGCATTATTTGATACTAGGCCGACTAGTAATGCGATCTGGATCGATCGGCGATTTGGACAATAATCACAGCAACCATCGAAAAGACTACTGGATATTCGACAGACGAGATCGGGTTGACATGGGATAACTAGTAATAAAATGTAAGGGCAATATCATAAGGTCGTCCCTCACCGCGAGCATAATGAAACATTTTTATGAAAAATTTGTTTGGTTTTTGTTACATTACAGGCGAATGCTCGCGGTGATGAGCGACCCTTACATGTAATTCAAAAGAAACCAAAATTAATTAACATTGCGCCTGGTGACAACCATTTCTCGTTAAAATATCTGTCACTACTCTTTTAAACCTCATATCTAGTTTGTACATTGATACTGAGATACGAGCTTTGTTTTCAGTAGGTATTTGTTACTTATTGAGTTTTGGTTGACAATTGGTTGTTGTTTATTTGTACATAAGGTGCCTAAGTCCGATAAAGCCCGTTTTCAAGTACACGAGGTTGCTTTCAGGCATAAAGTTTTTTTCTATCTAGTGACGATATGCTAATTTATCATATTTATTTACTTAAACATTGACACCTAACTATATATTCTGCTTAAAAAGCGTAAATACTGAAACGCGAGCAATGCAACGCGCTTAATTTTTCCAAGAGCCTTATGTTTATTATAATTTTCAATGTTTTCCTTTGCAGGCAATGTTGGATAACATAAAACATTCCATAGTGCTTCTACAAATAGCTAAGGTACTGTAGTTTGATGCTTAAGTATAAGTAGCATAGCATACGAGTATACCTCGCCGAATGAAAAGATTCGTCCCTTTTGAATAGTGTTGCGCCGTTTCTGAAAATTTCTGTAAACTTTCCACAATTCCTATAGAAAATTAGGAAAGTTTCCGGAAATTTTCGCAAATGACACATCTCTACTTTTCAATAAGACCATCGCGTAGAACCGAAAAGTGAAGAACCTTTCTATTCCCTGGCTGTACCAGAGGTAGAATTAATACCTGTCTTAGTTAATCATAGAGTTATTATTATGAATATTAGAGTCACAGATCCGAACCAAAATGTCTCCATTTAAACTGGCTCAATTTTCATTGACAGCAGTTTTCATATAGACGCCAATAAAGATTATAATTATCATTTACTTACATCAAACATTTAAGTATAAAATTGACTTACGTACTATCAACTCGGAGATGCGTAATTTGCGTCAAAATTAGATGTTTTTTTTATGAATAAATTAAATATGCAATTTAATAATTACAATGTTGATTTCTAAATGGGATTTGAACCCACGTCCCCACGGCTTTCGGGCCATACGGGTGCATTACCAATTATGCTATCAAAGCCACTAGCCAAAGCATCGAATTTTTAACCAGTTGATTGATTTTGAAATGCGTTTGG
The DNA here is from genome assembly GCA_947623375.1 of Apotomis capreana. Classification (NCBI taxonomy): domain Eukaryota; kingdom Metazoa; phylum Arthropoda; class Insecta; order Lepidoptera; family Tortricidae; genus Apotomis; species Apotomis capreana. Next base: position 3,675,413 of record OX392515.1, on the reverse strand, counting down.
GCGGCATCGTGGCGTGGCGACGTGGGTTCAAATCCCGCTCAAAGCATACATTTTTTCAAATGTTCGCTTCTATACAGGGTGGAACAGATCTAGGGACTTTTAAACAAACGGGGATTGTTCAGACACCAATGAACTATTTAAATATTTCTATGAATTATTGAGATACAGTTTGTTAAACATTAGTGTAAAAATCTGCACATACCAACCATAGCATCTTTAAAGATCGCTTCAGTTAAAGACAAGTGTCAATTTGAAACGTAAATAAAACATTTGAATTAGCAGGGTTGTCACTTATATTAAAATTAAAATTTTGATGACTTTTTTTTACTTTTAAATCCAGCTTTACTATTATAATAGGTCGATTGTACGTCACTCAGAGGACACTATCCTGCCGGCCCAGTCTTTAGAAATTTTCCACCCCTTATAAACATTTAGTTTACGCTAGCAGACGTTACTGCTTTAATAAAAAAATATACGCCCCGCCCGTTTCATAAGGATTTTAATTTGAATAATTTTTAAAATTGTACCATATCTTTGTAAATAAGTTCCAAGATTTTCTGCCCAAGACTTCTGAGTATTTGCTTTTCAACAACTTTTCCCCTTGTGTTACCAAATAAGTATGTATACACGTTATAAGATAGACTTTTCAAGAATATAAATACAGTATTAGCGGATCTACTTATTCCCTTTAAATTTAAAGCATTTGCTATCAATCTATGAATATTTAGTAACACACGGGACTTTTCACAACTTATTTGCTTAAACTTACAAACTTGCGGTAAATAGTCACCACAAGACTCGTGGTATGTGTATACTTTATAGGTTATGCTATGGTTTTAGCCCGTTCTTAATTCATACATAAGTATTTTTTTCACATAACCGTCCTGCAAGAATGGAACGTATGGGCTTAATACATTTTTTGGAGTACCATTAAATTATAATTTATTTAAATTATATTTCGAAGGCAGAGATCCCTTTCCGCCATATTATTAAGAATATTTTCTATTATTGAGAACTGTCAGTCAGAGAAATTGACAGTTTAAAAATATTTTTGAGAAACCATGTTAAAGAAAAATTATTTCGTAGATCCTTACAGCAAGGATTATAAATTTCATGGTCATCGAAAAATTGTACGAAGCCTAGTAAATGTTTATATCTTCAAATAGTGCTCCTTCTATAGATTTTCTTTTTCTTTCAGAATACAGTTAATCCAGTAAACGGGGTATATCAAGGACCAACGACCTTACAATCACATATCAAACAAGGTATGATATTATTTTCTGGAATGCCTAGTTACGGAGCCCGTCACTACCAGTGTTCTCGCAGCATTCGTGTTCAAAATTCAGAACATAATTTTGATATAGCGTTAAAAACTAATTTCATTAATTTATTACCATGTAAGTAACCTAAAACCATTTGTTTATTTTCCTTATGCGCTCATAAGGAGAACTGCAGTACAATTTCTGTAGTAAATCCCCCTTAGTGCTTAATAACCCTACTGTATAATTATCTGCGCTGTGGCTAATTACTTGTCAATAACACTCTTTTAAAATGCGGCGCTTTTAAATTGAATATTTCAATCACAAATTGGCAAATATTCGAAAATTTTAAAACAAACAAACAAAGTGTGGTAATATTTATTCGTCTATTCTTTACTTGATTTTATCAAAAAAAACCAGGTTAAAAAATGAAATGTTGTCATTGTCAATTCTACGCTGCGTCAGCGCTGCGTCGACGCAGCGTATTGCATGGGAACGCTGAAATGACGATGGTAGTGTGGAGTTACACTTAAAGACGAAAGTATTCAAATGTTAAATCCCTTTTATATCTACTCTGTGTCTATTCTTCACGGCCATTTTCGGCCACGACTGCTGTTCGCTCCGATTTTGTCGTTGGTGAGATCACATGTGGCTCATGTCGCCTATTGTATTATTATTGTATAACGACACAACATAGTGGCTCCACTTCGCCTGATAGTAAGAAAAAAGGGGAGCCCAAATCGCAATGGCAACTGACAAGAAACCAACGGTGCCATGTCACTTAACACTGCCATGCTGGCCCGAGAGATGCTTCTTCACGCTTCGTTTAAAGGGTCCCATGTTATAAGAAGGAGGAAACACATGAGCCGGCAGAGAGTTCCATTTTTATATAGTTATTGTACTGTGTGCATGCGTGCATGCCATTGACGTAATTATATGTCAATGCCTCAGTATAATTAATTATCCCCTGTATAATTGTTGTAGCATACAGTGCCACTAACATAGGTATGTACTCAGGTGGTTTCAGTGCCAATATTAATGCACCTTTGCTTAGCATCTTTTGTTATTATTCAACGATTTGTATTAAAGTATATACCGTCGCTTTTATATTTCCGTCCACGATGATTCCGTTATCGTGTACGAAAATATAAAATAATTATAGTTACTACGTAACATTTATTTATTTAAACTATTGCACGAAATACAGAAGTAAAATTACAAATGGCGGACTTAATGCCATGAGGCATTCTCTACGAGTCAACCACAAGGCCAACAGAGACATTATTGAATTAACATTCGAGCCACTTACAGTCAGTTAGTGCCGGCACAAACGTTCGGAATTCCGGTCCGGTTTCCAAACGGAATGACGTCAGCAAGCGAGACTTCGCCACATGACAGACAGAGACAGATACTTTCTGACGTCATTCCGTACGGAAACAGAACGAAAATTCCAAAAGTCAGCGACGGCCCTTATAATAAATATTGCCTTCAGGCATGCCTTTCTCGCTTCCTTTATTATTATTAAGCTTCTCTTTTCGTATTATAGAATCCTTTTATCAGTACTTCAGCAGTAAATTCGCCTTCCATCCTCCATTTCGGTCAACCTCCCTCACACCGCCATTTTTAATACTATACGCAAGACTGCTTCTTATGAGGAGAATGGTTTAGCTTCTTAAGGTCAATAAAAGATAATCTATACCTATCATTCATTAATTCTGCCGCCATAACGAAAAAGGGCACGTCTAACATTTTACATATTCGGAAAGAGGAAAAAAAGACGCATCTGTCTATATATTTTTTTAATTTTCACAAAAAATGTTAGATGTGCCCTTTTTCGTTATGACGGCACAATTAATGTTCAAGAATATACACGGAACATGATCACGTCATAGTGGTAGCTTTTCTTACGAATTACATACCTACTATTCTAGCATTTTGATATTTCATAAAAAGTACAGTACAACATAAAAGAGAAGAAATTAAAAAAGTGGCAATAATACGATGACGCTACAGTATCGCCACTTTTTAATTTCCACACTTTCATGTCGGACTGTAGCTGATTTGATCTGTCAGGAAACATTCCTATACGGCTCACCTCTAGCACAACTGTGACACGCGACACTCGCGCGAAATATATTACCGTCTCTTCTTGTGCTGTACTGTGTGATAGTGACGGGTCGATGAAGCGCAGTTGTGCTAGACGGGCTGGTACAACCTGTAATTTATCCTACTGATCATACGGTTCCCATGTCCAGGGTCGTCAGACGTGTCTCCGCACGTGGAACTCGGCTCCGAGTGTCGGGAGCTGTCCACCTCCACGCACTCGTTGCCGCTCGAAGCCATCGACGCGCCAAGTGAGTCAAAGGGGCAATACAAAATTAGTCGTCGTGAAAATCTACGGCGTGCACGTAAAAAAATCACGTCACGACGTCCTGAAACGTTGCTGCAACGTGCCACGGCACAACGCCGTGGTGCTTAATTTTGTGTTGGCCCAAAGAGTGATAATTAAACAACGGTATATTGAGACTCACTATTCTCCCCTGTGACAGAATAAAAACTAAGAAAAGTTGATCCAACCTTTTACAATAGGCTAGTTTCCTGAAGACAATACCATCGACGACACTAACCAATAAATATGATTCTGACTCACGGGAGTACACTATGTAAAAAAGAAAGAAAATACAAATAAAAGGCAGTAATTTTACGGCACAGAACGGGGGCATCTTATTTTGCGTTTCCCTTAGGCTGATTTTAGTGTAACGCGGATCGTCGCGCGGAGCAATATGTATGGCGCGTCCGCGCAGACCCGTCCGCATTACTCTAAAACGCTCCCTTAAGCTTAATACATCGTACGTGACCCGCGCGGACGGTCCGCATGCGGTCCGCGTGACACTAAAACCAGCCTTATAAATTTCATAGCATTCCACCGTTTTGACGTTTCGTAAAAACTAGCTGAATTGATCCGTCAGGAAACTAGCCAATTGAAACCATTTGTTTTTTCTACTTTGCATCATAATCTCATCACCATCATAATCATAAATTTAAGAGCTAAGCTCTTGTCGGTGGAACAATTCCGTTCTTTCCACCATAATCTGATATGATTAAATTGGCAATGTTAACGATTACGCTCACAATGTCAACAGAATGAATAAAGGTTCGAATTGTGGATTAACTTAAAAGGTGGAACTTCAAAAAGCTCTAATTTTCTAAACTTTTTTTTACATTGGATAAAAAAGGCCCAAAAAACAGATTCACACTTGTAAAATGTGACGATTTCAAGCAAAAAAGGCCTTTATGGTGGTGTGGTGGAAAAACTTTTGGTTGAAAACTTTACAAATTGCGGATTTTTTGTGATATGTGTGCCTATATATCGCAATACAGTATACACTTTTATTCCATTGTCATTCCAAGCCTACCTCTATGTTAACGTAATCATTCGCAGGACAAGCGATGTCTCTCCTCGTCCCAGACACGTCGTACTCGTCCTCGGAGGGCGAGGACGACTTCTACGACGCGGACGACGGCGTCGAGGCCACGCCGGGGCCCAGGTTAGTGCTGATTAAACCTTTGATACAAAGATCAAAGCTTAAAGAAAAATTGAAATGAGTTACCTGGTAGAAGAGACCGGGAATCCGGTACCTCTGGATTGCTGGTTCAGCGCGTTAACCTATCCGCCACCCTAACTCCCAAGAAACCTATCGAACTAATTATAAAAACGGTATAAACTCACGTAAAAATTGTCAGGAACGGCCCGACATGTTTCGAACTCATTTGGAGCTCTTCATCAGGGGTAGCTATCCGTGCTGCTACGCGACTCGCGACCCCTGATGAAGAGCTCCAAATGAGTTCGAAACATGTCGGGCCGTTCCTGACAATTTTTACGTGAGTTTATACCGTTTTTATAATTAGTAAAGATGTCTCACGATAGTTTTAATAACTTTATAAACCTATCGAAATTTTCCTTATGCTTTGTGGGTTGATCTTTGCATTGTTTATTTGAAAGGCTTTTCATCTTAGCGACCACTATGTTAATACGTTAATATTCTCATCTTACCGCACTACTTAACAGCAGAACGAGCTGTCATTTTATAAATTTATGAACCATGTAATGTCTCATTTTTTTAATGTGGGTACACAACACAAATTTATATTAAACCATTGATACAAAGATCAAAGCTTAAAGAAAAAATTTAGTGAGTTGCCTGCTGGTGCTAATTGTTAATTAATAACTAGTCTTTGGAAGGTCGACTTTTTAATTCTGCTGTGGTAGGTACTACGAACCTTTAAATTATATTAGTACTAGCTGCGACCCGCGATGTTACGCTCAATCAACCCACGGGAACACAACATTTTATCGGGATAAAAGTAGCCTATATGTTAATCCAGAGTGCCAGCTACCTCCATGCAAAATGCACTGTGCGCATGGACTGCGTCGTGAATAGTCTGAACCGTAAATGCAGGCCTTGCAAGATGGTAGGGATGGTATAACTGATGACTGATGAGCACAGACAACCCCCACTAGACGGAGCATGTAAGGCGACCCGCGCGCACCGACGATATGGTACGGCAGAACATTAAAGTATCAACACGGCGGCCACCGGTTAGTTGCGTCCTTGTTTATGATCCATGCGTACGTCAACGAAAAAATAAATTTAATAAATAACATGGTAAATTGTAATGTTAAGTGGTGTAGAGAGACCTCATAAACATGGTCGCAACTAAACGGTGGCGGCCGTGTTGATACTTTAATGTTCTGCCGTACCATATCGTTGGTGCGCGCGGGTGGCCTTACATGTGCCTTACATGCTCCGTCTAGTGGGGGTGGTCTGTGCTGATGAGTGATGAGTCGCGCAAACGAAACGAAATCGCGTCTAGTTCGCCGGTTATTGAAATGTACACTTACAGCGACATCTACCGACAATACCTGTAACTAACGTACCCGTTGTCTACTGAACCTAGGTGAAAGTGTTTAAGAGCCACCTATGAAGAGTTTTCGGCAACTATTCGCCAGTTTATATGCGTAATATGCACGTTGGGCCTCCGGAAGCCCTCTACGGCAGCCTTGCTCCTTCACTCTCGCTCTTGGGTTTTTATTGGGAATAGACGATCTTTTCTAAAGGACTGTCGCAGAGCGACCACATCGCCCCGTAAAAACAATATGCAAAAGGGTAACATAATACTATTTATTAAGGACGTTACTTAGCTAACGCTAAATCAGCTAGGATGTACTGTAGGTATTCTTTACGTACATTTTTTTTTAGTGAAATAACCTTATTTTTCTGAGGCCACAATGGCCACAGTACACTAGTGTGCGGAACACTGCGGAACGGACAATTGACGAGTTAACTGGTAAACTACTAGTGCATAGTATACTTAACGGTCTTCATATTGGCAACAGAAAAAAAACTTAGAGTTCAAAAAGTTCGTAGTGCTTTAAATAAAACTCAGAAGTGCAAGAAGTAAAGTGATTCGCTTGCGGCTAAGAGGAAGAGGCCATGTGCATGCAAACATCGAGAGCGGCAGAAATGGGTCGATGATAGGGTTGAGACAGGAAATAAACAACAATTAATTTATTTTTTAGGAATTTTATTTAATTGGTTTATTTCCTTCACGTTTATTAAGTAATATATTGGTGAAATTGGCGAATGCTTATTTAATAATAATCAATATGTTTAAATTATCAAATAAAAATCGTTTGCTGTGTATGTATATATGTGTTCTTTAGTCTATAAAGAATAGCCATTAAGAAATGTATATGTATAGAATTTCTTATTTTTATAGAATTTATATGACGTAGTAAGTACATTTTAGAAAAACATACTTAGTAATTATTACCATACGCGACTTGTTAACTTTATTTTTTCGGTATTTAATGTAGCCTTTTTCATTCGTCGGTTTATTTTCATGCCATAAATCTCATTCCTAAATTCGTGAATCGATTGATCACAAATGGCAGACAAATCGACTACCGCATGGGTATGTACATTCGGCATCATAATCGTCATATACTTAGTAGCAGTCAAAATGGCCAAATATATCAAATGTTATGCAAATTAAGATTTGAAAATAATAGACAGCTGACAGCCCTACATTATTCCAGGTGAGCAACCTATTACACTGTTGTGTGCCGAATTACAGTTGCATGGCGCTATATTTACTGCAAACTACCGGGAACTTGATCGTTACACCAATTAAATTGCTATTTGCATCAACTGTTCAGGCTGACCCACTGACCTAGAGCCATTGAAAGGCAAGCGCCAACCCTATTTCGAGGTGAACGACCTTTAGGGTTGTTTTATGCATATCTCGGTGTACAGTTTGAAAATTTTATGAGCTTATTAAAGTAAGCGAAAGAAGCAGGTATACTGGCTTAATCATATCAAATGATTACAAAAAACGCAGGCACACTTGGCAAGAAGATTGAATGAGAATAAAAGTAAAATCGCTGACGTTAGTTAGAACATGACAACTGAAAAAGAAAAAAGAAAATACAATCTATTCTGTTAAATTTGAACGTATTGGGACGTAACCCACACGTCACTTAAAATAGAGTTTTGAACTTATTAGTAAGTTTATATTAAATTTTCAGCGGTTGCAACGTTTTTGCATAACTGCACCAACCACATACCACCAGCATCAATGTTTGCGGGTAAACCGGATCATCTGAACCGACTAATGATTGGCTCTTAAGTTCAAATGTTATGTGTGTGCAGTTATATGCATTGTGTAATTAGTTTTGTTAATTTATGATATAGGTACTAACAGTAGATAGGTAAGTTAATGTAGTATTAACACTTTTGAATCCTGGTTATCTGAATAAATATTTTTTTTATTATTATTGTAACTACGTCCAAATGTAACAGTCGCGGAAATCGAAGAAAATATTAAACAATCTATGAGTTATGTATATTGCAGGTGACAACCCTATAAAAAGGTGAATGCTCCCGGGTCAGGTCATGTTCTTATTACAGCTTGCGTGTCATGTCATGGTGCATAAGGAGTTCAGTGCTAGTTGTTAGGCACCAATTAACATGTTAGGTTTTTCTAACTTGGGAAATTGTACGTTTTGCAATGACGTCGTAATAACTGTCGTTGAATGATAACGAAACTCGGTTATTTGTATGGTTGGAAAAAGCCTAATTTGAGCAGTTGTAAGGTGGACTTACCCTTCGATTTTGACGACGCGTTTGGTGCAGTTTGTAGATCACCTGCCTACTAAGCCGGCGGTCCGGGGTTCGCAACCCGCCCAGGGCAAATATTTGTGTGATGAACATTGCGGGCCTATGACGGTTGAATTGGCACCTGATAAATAAATAATAAAGCGTTAGTCACTGTGGCACTCACATACAGTCAGCAGCAAAAGTTGCTACGCACGTCATCATCATAAATTTAAGAGTCAAACTTGTCGGTGTAGCTGGTGAAGTATGTAGTTTTCTCCATCTAACTATCCATAGCCACTACCTTGACTTCCCTATACGACATGACGTCTATCTTCTCTTTAATATCCTCTCTCACTCGCTTCCCCTCAACCTTTCCTTCTATGATGTTATTTATAAAAGAAAGAAAGAAAGAAAGAAATACATTTATTCGTTACGTGACCATAGAACATAATTACATAAAGTGACAAAAATGATAAATAAAATAAAACAGTAGGCAACTATAATATTACTATGGCTGTGCCACGAACACCAGGGCTAGCATCGTGCAACTGCATGATGCTAGCCCAAGAGCCAGCGCTGATCTTCCGGTGGGACCATAGGTGGGTGCCACGGAGAGTGCGCACGAGTGCTGGTCGCATTTAGGATGCAAAAGCATCATGTCGTATAAGGTTGCCTAACATTTTCCCTCTCCTATTCTCTATAACTTTCAGCAAATTCCTTTTTTCTTCCACTTCTTTTTGCTACGCACGTCAAGTGCCCTAAATTATATACACATGGATGTACAGATCATTATGAGCGTGTTATTTTGCTTAGCTACTTGTGTTGCCTGTACGTGACAAAACGTGATAGATGCTTTATCATTTCTTTATCGCGTGACAAAAACGTGATCATTGGCCCGCTGATTAGCAAAAGTCATAGACAACCTCGTCCACGGTCGCCCTTGATTAGCTGAACCACACGGGCACACTTTGGGTAACCTAGTAACTATTATTGGTCTGGTACTATCTAGCGAATTTACGTTTTATAATAACTACGTACAATATGAATAGGTCTCTGTAATCTTTATTGCTCAAATACACAGGAATACAAGTCAAGAGAGCAGCGATCTATTAACAAACGGAGGTAAACGATAGGCGCTATTGTCGCTAAATATATAGCTAATTCTTCCAGACAGCCTTTGGCAGTTGAGTATGGAACTGAACATGAACAATCAACAACAACAATCCTTTGATAATATTATTAAAACTATCGTGAGACGTCTTTAATAATTATAAAAACTCACTCAAAACGGTTTAAACTCACTTAAAAATTGTCAGGAACGGCCCGACACGTTTCGAACTCATATGGAGTTCGATCCTGAAAATTTTTACGTGAGTTTAAATAGTTTTGTATAACAATCGTTTGAAATGAATACTTATTTTTAGATATCGTTTATAATTATAACCTATCGAGTTTCTAAATATAAAGCTCCAGTGGCACTGTTACCAACCAGCCTCCTCTCAGATCAATATGCCGAATCGCTCGGCCGTCCAAAATATCCGGTCGTTCAACCCTTCGCCCCGTTGCAACCCGATAGAGCCTTATTCCCACAATTACTTTAGCGTTGACCTTTCAACCTTCTCCTTTTTAGGGTTCCGTATAAAAAGGGTAAAAACGGGACCCTAATATTACCGAAACTTCGCTGTCCGTCCGTCCGTCTGTCACCAGGCTGTACACAAGAACGGTGATAGCTGACAGTTGAAATTTTCACAGATGATGTATTTCTATTGCCGCTATAACAACAAATACTGAAAATAAAATAAAATAAATTTTTAAGGGGGGCTCCCATACAACAAACGGGATTGGTTGCGTTAACTTTGCACCTCATTTGTATGGAGCGCTACGGAACCCTCGGTGCGCTAGTCCGACTTGTATAATATGATATATTAAGAATACTCGTTAGGTATTTAAGCCTTTAATACAAAGATCAAAGCTTAACTAACGTTAGGTATTGTCCAGTTGTTTCAGAGTGACCGTATGTACGAGTATGTTCTCAAAAATGCATTTATTTTGTGGGTGGACTCGCAGTAGAATGTAGCTATTAGCTACTTCACAAAATATAAGCAGTAACAATGAGATCGCAAAAATGATCAACCTTCAGTACAATGCGGTGAAAGGTGGTATAATTACCCAATATTACGGTGAAATATCACGCACAGTCATTTGTAACGTGAACATAATTTCGGGCGAGTCGCGTGATTGTCGCGATTGTCCTCGAGCCTGGAAGGTCGGACAGCGGATATACGCAAACGTTGAGCTAAAATACTGGAAGGACAAAGTATTCTATCAAGTCAGGCAAATTCGACGCACTTTCATTGCCACTCCTAGAGGCGCGCAGACTTCTTCCTAAACAACCTCGCACTGCGCTAAAAAGAAAACTAGTAAACTTACGCGCGATACTATCGAATTTTTACAAACACTTAAAAGGTCTGGACCCTTAGTCCCTTACTACGAGTTAACGTGACCGTACTCGACAACGACTGCGTAAATATTTGTATGGAGAATAGAACAGTGCCCCTAGTGGTTACTTTGTAGAACTAAATCTCTCTAGTCGCAGTCGCTATCGACTACAGTCACCGTAAACTCATGGTAAGGGTACTGTCTATTGGGGTGCAATTGCGGCATTGCCGGCTCCTTACCACATGCAAAAATGTAGTTGTCGTAAATGAAGTCAGCTTTCATTCATTCCAATATCACTTGGATACGAAATCTGGCGACATCGCTTTGGCGTCCCAGTGAGGGAGGGGGCTTTAGAGCCAACAAAACTTTTAATTAGGCTGCCAGTCTACAGAGAAGCCCAAAAGAAATGCATTTAAATCTGCAATGAGGAATGTGATTGGCTTCTGTGGACAGGCAATCATACGAGGGGCACACCGAAATGATCGGGAATAGAGTACTTTAAACTGAGTTACATTAAATCCTTTTTTGTCACATGCATACTGGCGACTTACAATCACGATGCCGTTTTTACAATTTAAAAAAAGAACGATATATTTTTTTAATTCCATTTTTAAATTGACAACTCGATGAACAAAATGGAGCTGACGCGTGAAAATTTTCGTGCAATTATTTACCATAACTTTCGTCGTGGCTTATCTCCAGATGAATGTCGCAATGAGCTTGTTACTATATACGACATTGAAGCACCTAGTCAGACGACAATATATCGGTGGTATGCTGAGTTTCGACGGGGTCGTGCCTCTCTTGGCACCGTACCTTCATCAGGTCGGCCGAAAACGGCGGTTTCGCCTGAAAACATCGCGGCTGTGGAAAAACTACTAAAAGAAGATAGACATGTGACATACGAGCAGATTCGGGCAACCATAGGCATTGGAATGACTGCAATTCACACTATTTTGCATGGTGAATTGGGTGTCAGAAAATTGATTTCCCGATGGGTACCCCATAATTTGTCTGAAGAGCAAAAGGCGGCTCGTGTTGATTGGTGCCGATCTATTCTGAAATGCTACAATGGAGGAAAGTCAAAAGCCGTTTATAATATGGTCTCGGGTGACGAATCCTGGATTTATTCTTATGAGCCTGAAAGAAAGCACCAGTCGGCAGTATGGGTCTTCGATGACGAGGTCAAACCAACGAAAGTTGTGCGTTCTCGAAGCGTGTCGAAGAAGATGGTGGCTTCGTTCGTCTCAAAAAAGGGGCATGTTGCCACAATTCCTCTAGAAGAACAAAGAACCGTTACCGCTGATTGGTATATCACAGTTTGTTTGCCGGAGGTGCTGGCCGAACTTCGCCAAGGGAACCCGAGACGCCGCGTCATCTTACACCACGACAATGCGAGCTCCCACACCGCCCACAAAACAACTAAATTTTTGAACGACGAAAACGTTGAGTTGATGTCCCATCCTCCATACAGCCCTGACCTGAGTCCAAATGATTTTTTTACGTTCCCTAGAATTAAAGATTTATTGCGTGGTCAGCGGTTTGAGAACCCAGAAGCCGCTGTGGAAGCCTATAAATCGGCCATTTTGGCAATGCCTACTTCAAACTGGAATTATTGTTTTAATGACTGGTTTAAAAGAATGCAAAAGTGCATTGAATGTAACGGAGAATACTTCGAAAAACAATAAAATATAATTTATGTATATAGTGCACATAGTTTTTTAAATTCCCGATCATTTCGGTTTGCCCCTCGTAGGTTACCACAGTTAGTAAGGTCTAGGCATTAGAAAAAGACATATACTACTGTACATATACATGATGATATGGGCATTTAAATCTATTCGTGACTAATATCGTTCTGCACAAATACGACGCATTGTCACCTTGCCAAATTATATGAACATTAAAATCACTGCACTTTGCCAACTTCGTCCACATTTATCACAGCATTTTCTTGGATAGAGATATTTATTATACTTATAGAAAATTTACTTACAATGTGCACTTAGCTCCGTTGACATCTAATTCAAGACATTAAAAGTAAATGTAGACACGAAAAGAAAAAAACAAAATGTATACTTGTAATTGTTTATTCACAGTTAATTAAATTTGAATCCAGCATCTGGGCATGGATCGGGAAATGTCATGACGCGATCAAGTCGGCTAGCCTCTGTATGTAACCACAAATGCTTCTCATGGTCTGGCCTTGTCAGGGCAAAATAAACCAATCAACGTGCGTCTTTCTGGACCCCAAAAGAAGTTAATTTAAATCCGAGAAAACGATTGGTGCGTTTTACACATCTCCGTTCCGCCACAGATTAATATAATAGTTCTTCGAACAAATACTCATGTCTGAATAAAAAGGCAAATGCCTATCGCTTTTCATGCCTACTCAATTTAACAATGGAGCGACCTTGAACGCGCGGTTCGTTGGCCGCACGTGCCGGCAAAACGAGGCTAGGGTTGACACCGCTTAGAAATGATTTTATAAAAGGTACCTACTAGAAATAGGTATTCACATGCGCTGCGGCACACCATCAAAATCGTTTAAATTTCCGAGAAGGTATATCGGAATCTTACCTACCTATTCTTTCTGAACATACCAGAAACATACTAGAAATAGGTTTTCACATACGCTGCGGCACACCATCAAAATGGTTTGAATTTCCGAGTAGGGTATATCGCAATCTTTCCTACCTATTCTTTCAGAACATACCAGAAACATGAAACAAAAACATGAATCTCTGTGTAGGTACCTAAGTAACCTAAATATATCCCGATGACAGTAGGTACTTACTAAATAAAGTTTGATAGGTGCCTATATATAATGCGTTACATATTGTATAATATGTACTAGCATTACAAGCTTCGAAACAGTCACTAGGTACAAGTTGTTTAATATTCTGATCACGCGTTTCATCTTCGCGAATGCATTCCTTGCAAAAGGTCTTAAGTGCCAAGAACAACGCCGACATTTACGCCTTTTTTAGGCCGTGCAGTGTATGCAATGCGTTTAGGTAGGTGCTTATTCTAAGTTCTAAGAATTTTTAGTAACATTTCATCGTCTGTCGGTAAAGAAAAAAAGGATAAATGTCTGTTGCTTTTATGTTTTTACACCCCGCAACACTGCAGCGCGTTGGTCTTATTCGCGACAAAGCCATTTTTGTGGTGAATATATCGCGCGACCGGCGGCGTCCGGCCGTGAGCGCGTGTGGCAACCGACTGGCTGAGCGCGTCGACCACGATGCGCGATGTGTAGGTATCTTTCTGGGTTCCCACGGTACAGATGAGGGGCACTGGTTCCGCTTCTGTGGACCGCCAGTCTTTAGGGTGCGTCTCCACTGAAACGGAGCGGAGCGGAGCGGACGTGCGGAATATACCAATCACAAAAGTGAAGCGGAACTGAGATACAGATTTCAATCCAGGTGATTGGTCTATGCCGCATGTCTCTGCTCCGCCTCGCTTCAATGGAGCAGCCTTACCATTAACTTGGCCGTATGATGCTGAAAAGAGCTAAGAAGTTCATTAAATAAAAATTGGGCAAGTGCGAGTCGGACTCGCGCGCCGAGGGTTCCGTACAAAAACTTTTCATCCTTAAGTGGTTAAGTTAAGTTTGCACCTGGTATGTATAGCGCCCCATACAAATGAGGTGCAAAGTTAACGCAACCAACCCGTTTGTTGTATGGGAGCCCCCCTTAAATATTTATTTTATTTTATTTTTAGTATTTGTTGTTATAGCGGCAATAGAAATACATCATCTGTGAAAATTTCAACTGTCTAGCTATCACCGTTCTTGAGATACAGCCTGGTGACAGACGGACGGACGGACGGACGGACGGACGGACGGACGGACAGCGAAGTCTCAGTAATAGGGTCCCGTTTTTACCCTTTGGGTACGGAACCCTAAAAAAAGAAGTCTCCCTGATCGATCGATCTCCCTCACTCCATTAGGAAAGCTCAGAGCAAATTCTCCTTCAAGCGCATGATGCGCAAACATCTCTCCAAAGAAATTCAGGATTGATTGTCTATATGATGTTTTACAGGGGTACACACATATATATATATATTTTGTATTTATGTATGTGTATTGTAATGCATATGTGTGTATATTGTTAATATATATATCAAACTTATTGACTTTTGTCTCGTTTTATGTTTTTAGACACGGCTTTTTATGATCCTGCACCAACTGCTAGTTTCTGTTTGGCCCTATGGTTGACTGGTAGAGAATGCCTTATGGCATTAAGTCCGCCATTTGTACTTTTGCTTTTGTATTTTGTGCAATAAAGTTTAAATAAATAAATAAATAAGTCTTATCTAGCATATTTAGGCAGTTGTCGGTCCGCGGACGACGTCAGAGCACGGTATCAGCGCTCTCATTTGGATTCATATTTCTATTTCAGTGCGTCCAAATATATTGCGGCTCTATTGATTTTATTTGCAGTAAGCTTGGACTTTAGATGTAAAAGAGAAGGCGGAATGCAGAATAAGCTGGAAA
Source organism: Apotomis capreana (assembly GCA_947623375.1). Taxonomy (NCBI): domain Eukaryota; kingdom Metazoa; phylum Arthropoda; class Insecta; order Lepidoptera; family Tortricidae; genus Apotomis; species Apotomis capreana. The sequence goes on along the minus strand of OX392515.1, from coordinate 3,660,057 downwards.
TTACTTCACCGACAAGAGCTTAGCTCTTAAATATGCTGATGATGATGAAGCTTGGACTAGAAAAGATTCAGCTTATAGAGAAAAATTGATTTTGACAAATGAAGATTATCGCAAGTAATACGTTATAGCATATGAAATTCGGGCAAACAGTAGAGGGCCGGTTCTCTACCGCTTACTCTTGCCATAAATTTATTTTTCTCTATAAGCTAAAACTTTTCGGGATTATAAAACAAACCTAACCTAGCCTATTATTAACATGAATAGTATTTAAAAATACCGATTAATTGACGGTTTTTGAAATAAAAAGTTTATGACAAATGAAAATTGTGGCAAGAGATTCATTTATGGCAAATTAAATTCGGTCAAGAGCATTTCTCAAAAAGTTTGTACATTTCTCGGATTGTCGTAACAAAGAAAAAATATCACATTTTAATGATTTTGTTGTTGCTTATTATTTAACTGTTATGTAAGGATTCAGTTTATTAATTTTTGACAGAGATTTGATGTGTAATTTTAACTGTAAAGTTTATTTAATTGAGCCGAGGCAATCAAAATTTCCGGTTTTGTTACCTTCATTCAAACGGGAAATAAAGTAAACACATACGAATTACATTGAATTTATTTATTAGTTAACATAGTAATAACCAATACGCGTATATTTTTTCATAAAAATTGCTGACTATATTCCGATAAGTTAAAGATATAATGGTAACTACTCTTGTACGTTACCATTTAGTCAAAACTCAGGTTTGAAATTACAATATCACGCGTATTTAATTGAGTTATTTAAAATATCTTTAAAGAACAATTTATTAGACCATCTAAATTATATTTTAAACATGTATTAAATGTATGTTATTAAACAAATAATTAACAAAAAACAACAAAAACCTCTAATATTTTCAAGGGACAGTAACAATAATAGGAACCTTGGTAACAAAATCGGAACTATTAAGCATAGTGTACAATTAGTACACTTACAATATTAATTAGATGCTTAACAACTCACTTTAATAGTAATTACATTTCTTACTATATAATTATTAGTTTTGTATCACAAAAAATAATCATACAGATTAATTAGTGCTTAAATAATGTGCCAATTCAAGCAGAATTGACATGAGATCTTCTGTTATTATTCAAGAGTATTGTTTATAGGAACAATACAATAAATCACAAAATGCAGTTTTGACTACTTGTAGACGTGATCAGATCACAATAAATAATCCAAATAATAATAAAATTAAACATCAAAAAGTACAGTAAAATCAGATTAGGTATTACAGTACCTACACGGCAATCTTTTTAAGTTAGTATAGAAATGCCCATATTAAATGAGCGTTATGAAGTCTGGTTTTATTATTTTAAATTTGGCCCAATATTTAAATGTATTTTTATTCTGAGTATAATAAGTAGGGCATCACAAAACAAAATACAACAAAAAAAACATACAAGGCCACTTTTTTTTAGTGCTCCATACATTAGGAACTTTTTTCTGGAGTAATCTGGAGGCAATAAAACGGAAATATAAAAATAAATAACAATATTGTATCCATTAATGACGCCTTTAGTCTCGCAATCCATAAAGCTATTTCAGAGCTAAAATCTCCGTTGAATATCTGGTATCTCGACGACGGTACCCTTGGGGGAAAGCCTGAAATAGTGAAGCGGGATTTGCTGACTCTTCTTCCCCACTTACAACATCTGGGACTAGAGGTTAACGCGGCAAAATGCGAATTTTTCCCCTGCAGCCCTGAATCATCCGGTTCTTTCCAATCTTTTAGCGCTATGCTTCCCGGACTAAAACAAATAACACCGGACTCATTTAGTCTTTTGGGAGCGCCAATTTTTCCCGTAGCCATCCCCGAGGCCTTTGAAGAACGTAGGCAGCTTCTGTCAACTGCTAGGGATAGGCTGGGAGACCTGCCGGCCCACGTAGCACTGGTCCTTTTGCGGGTTTGTTTCGCGGTCCCGAAACTAACTTACTTTCTGCGCACCGTACCTGCTTGGCTCTGCCCCGAGGACATTGACTCCTTTGATTCTATCTTAAAGGAGTCAATGGAGATCATACTCAATGTGTCTCTCGACGCGAGTCAGTGGCAGCAGGCTTCTCTCCCTATCCGTAACGGTGGACTGGGCATTCGGCGTGCTCGGGATGTGTGCTTACCAGCCTTCTTGGCATCAGCGAGCGGAGTCGTGGATCTAGTTTCCCAAATTTTCGCTTTGGACCAGGACAAAGCAACCATTCCGTACGCATCCGAGGCGCAGGCTGCTTGGGTGGCTCTCAACCCGGGCGCAGCACTACCGGATAAGCCGGAGCGTCAGCGGTCATGGGATGACGTGGGTGTGAAGCGCGTAGTGGACAGTCAGTTGGAGAGTGCTTCGGGTGTGGAGAGGGCGCGACTAAACGCAGTATCGAGGCCAGAGTCCGGAGCGTGGCTACAAGCGCTTCCTTCCCCACACCTGGGTACCCTTCTTGATGACAATTCTTTGCGGGTGGCGGTTGCTCTCCGCCTGGGCTGCGATGTTTGCGAACCTCATCTATGCATCTGCGGCACCAGGGTGGAGAGTAACGGGCACCACGCCCTGAGTTGTTGTCGTTGTGCTGGGAGATTTCCTCGTCATCACGCTCTCAACGACATCATCCGGAGAGCGTTGGTATCGGCTAATGTTCCGTGTTTGCTGGAGCCTCCCGGTCTTAGTCGTACTGATGGGAAGAGACCTGATGGTGTGACCTTGGTGCCCTGGCAGAGAGGCAAGTGCCTACTGTGGGACGCTACGTGCGTCAGCACTTTTGCCGCCTCGCACCTTGGTCGCACGACCAGGTCTGCAGGCGCAGCTGCTGAGGTAGCTGCCTGTAGGAAGCGGGACAAGTACTCTGTACTTAGCAGTAATTATATATTTGTCCCGTTCGCTGTGGAGACGACTGGTTGTTGGGGGTCCGAAGCGAGAGCTTTCATCGCGGAGATTGGGCGGCGTTTACGCGAGAGAGGTCTAGACCCTCGTTCCGGGTCATTCCTGGTGCAAAGGTTGTCCATCGCGATTCAGCGTGGTAATGCGGCGAGCGTCATGGGAACCTTCGCGCCGGGAATGACACGGGGCGGGTTATTCGACTAGTGCCTAAGTTAATGAATGGTACATGAGGGATAAATATATTTATTTATTTTAAGTTTGTGATTATGTTATTGACTCTGTATTTGTTAATTTTGACAAATAAATATTTTTTTAATGACACTAAATGGCACCTTTTTTCAACTGTGCCCGTTAGAAATTAAAAAAGAAAAAAAATGACCCACCCTAATAAATATGCAATCTGGGGCTTTACGAATTACCGTCCGTGGTTTGTCTAAAGTTTTACGTCTTGCCTTGGCCGGGATGTGGGATTTTCGTCCCGCGAAGCGGGCGTAAATCCCGCTTTACGGTCAAGGGTGACGTACTTAAGTGGTTTTATTTAACAATTAATATTTACAATTACCAATTATAATAAACATATCGTTTGTACAGTATAAAAATAAAAAATAAAACGTAAAAAAAGCCTCATTTTTTTCTTCAGCTAGAAAAGAAATCAATAATATTATTTAACTCAAAATCAGAAACTTTTGCTTTATAATATATGTTTTTATTAAACTTGAAAATATATTTATTAATTTTTTTTAAAGAGAAATATAATATAAATTGTATTACGTCATTCTCTATAGTCTATACTACTCCTTAGACTTTCTTTTTTGTTACCTTCACTTCCTAGTCATACGAAACGATTCAAAAGTAACAAAAAAGAAAGTAACGAAGTGATGCTCGGACGTTTTAAAAAATATTTTAACCGAATTTAATGAATAACTCGAATATTGTATGTACTGTATCTTAGTCGTAATAATATGATTAAGTGATGAGTTGAAACAAAACTGAAGAAAAAGTGAAACTTACCAAGTTATCCCGTAACAAACAAGGAGTTCAAATTTTCGGTTGCTACCAACGGCGAGCGTGTTTATACCGCTGCGTTTGATACTCGTAGACTGTCAACATGCCAAGATGGCCACTCTTAAAAATATCCCTAGTGTTACCAATTTCCTATAAAACTACAATTGAATTAACAAAACCCCAGAATTCTATGAAAATAGCGTAACAAACACCGGAAACAAAATTGGAACTTTTTCTAGGACAAATTATTATCTTTTATTATAAATATATACGTTAAATAACGACAACAATACTTATTTTTTATGAATTCTGAGATATCTCTTTTGTAATGAAACACAACACTCAACCCGAAACACTAAGTTTTGTTACAGAAAATCGATAATTTAACTACAATTTTGTTAAGGGGACATTTGCATTGCCATACAAATGAGACCTACCAAATATTTTAAAATATTTTTATAAAATTATATTATGCATTATGATTTCAGACAATAATATTATCTTAGAGATACTAAACTTATTTTTAAGTTTTCTAGGTCAGATTATATTAGATATCGTCTCTTAATTTATTACAAGCTTCGAACCGGCCCGGACAAAGACGTAAAGTAAATGTACAAACTTTTTGAGAAATGCTCTCAAATGAAGGTAACCGATTTATCATCACTTTCTGTAAGTTTTTACATACAATGGTTTAGGATTCATTCATGAATAAATATTTATCCAATATCTCCAGTGAAAAGGTGCATGCAGTTTGTTCTTAAATCTGTTATTTTAGTATTTAAATCTAGAATCGTTAGCATGCTCCCTTATAGACAGATATACTTATACTAATTTCTTCACGGTTTAGAATTGCCTGAATTATTCATCTTCTTCATGTTTTGCTATCGTATCTCGACGGAAAAGTTTTGTTTAGCCTGTTTTCTCTTTTCGCTTTAGGTAAACAAGTTGAGGTAGAAATATAAAAATGAGCTTTTCCAGCAAAATACGGCGCCAAAACCTTGCTGCTTAATAAATTGAATCACCCGCCTTTAGGCAACAATTAAACTCGGAAGGTTACACGTGTCACGTTTAATTAAGCGTAAATTTCAAATCAAATTAAAGTACAATACAAACCTCATTAGAAACTTCGCCTTTGTAAAGCCGGAGCCCCACTGCTGCGCACGCTACGCACGGACACGCTATATACACGCCGCCCACGTGGGTCCATTGTTATAATGGTGTAATTCCTTTTCGCCGAATTATGTTTCGTCAAACGTTTCATTTCGTAAAATTTTTCATTTCGCCAAAAGCATTTGTCACTGAAACTGTAAACTATTTCGGATTGTTGTAAATATCATCCTTTAGATTAGGTTAGGTAAATAACAATTCGAAATAGTTTACAGTTTCAGTGAAAAATGATTTTGGCGAAATGAAACATTTGACGAAATGAAACGTTTGACGAAACATAATTCGGCGAAAAGGCAGAGAACCTGTTATAATATTGGTATCAGTGACGTCATTTCGTGCGCAGCGTGCTCGTGCACTACTGTGGAAGTATCTACCTACATTTTCATACAAAGCGTATGTACCCACGTGTGTAGCTCGACCGTGAGCAGCAGTGGGGCTCCGGCTTAGACATAAAAGCATAGACCGCGCGTTGAAGTGGGATGACATACAAAACCTAAATTGCTCCGCTAAAGTTAGACGTCAACTGGCTCGCGATGTTTTTATTTTTTTTTATCTGGCTTAGTCATAGTTATACTAGCTGCGCCCCGCGGTGTTATCCGCTCATCCCACGGGAACGCTAAATTTTTCGGGATAAAAAGTAGCCTATGTTTTATTCCAGGGTGTCACCTACCTCCATACATTCAATTTTAATAATGTCAAATTAATGGTTCAGCTGTTTGAACGTGAACAAATAACAAACATGGAGGCACTAAAAACAAACTTTTTCGAGATATAAAGTAGCCTATGTGTTAATCCAGGCAGGGTGTCAGCTACAGTGCGACCATAAAGAGTAGAAATTAAAAAGTGGCAATACTGTAGTGTCGTCCCCGTTTTATTATATTGATTAGAAAGAGAGGACACTACAGTATTGCCATTGCCACTTTTTAATTTCTACTCTTTTTGATCGGACTGTACATCCATACCAAAATTTATAAAAATTGGTCGAGCCGTTTGAGCGTAAAGAAGTAACAAACATGCACATAAACGCACTGACAAACATTCGTCTTTATAATATTAGTGTGACCTCCTCACTTACACTGTTAGTATGACGAGAGAATGATTGAGTGACCCGCTCGGACTGACGGACTGACGCTCAGGACTAGTGAAAATGGATGAATGACAGTAAACTGACAGTCCAGAATTATGGACTGAACTGGAGCCGGAATGAGCGTGTAACAAACAGATGCCTAAGAATTTGCCGGAATTGCCTCTGTTCTCTTCTTTTTCTATACATTCCATGATAACTTTTGCATCGCCAACTCATTTGCGACGTTTTTATTTAATTTCGCTAGCCAAAGGTTGTCTGAAAGAGATCGCTCTTTGACGATAAGACCGCCTGTTGTTTACCTCTATTGAATGTTACGTGTAATCTGAATATGTTTGTATTTATTTTCCGTTGAGGTATGCAATGAAGAATAGTCTATTCTATTTTTTTTACTATATACAAATACAGAAAATATAATACATACATCTGTTCCCATAACAGCAGACAAAACCATACAAGATTTAACTGCCACTGTATACGCTCAGTAAAATATTGAAAATATAATTAAATAAGGCTACTAGATTGCCATGGTTAGGGTACATGCAGCATGAACCTTTTCCTGAAAAAGTAATATAGCTTAGATATCAGACTATTCTGATAGGCATAGGCTACAATTTATAAATAAATTCGTTCATAAAAGTGCTAAAGAACAGTAGAGAGTGTATATGGGGACATTTATTTTCATCCTTCGCGCAAGCAAAGTCGCAGATAAAACTAGGGTTACAAATACATGTTAGAAATAAGAGAGAGGTTAGCAAATTCTCATTTGTCTTTCATTAAACTGAGCTGTATCGAAACGATTTACGATCAATGGAGTGCATTTTTAATTGTTCGTGTCCATATCGATGTGTGAGTCATTATAATACAGCTTGTCGTGTCGTAAGAGCTCAGAGAAACGCATTCCGATCGGGAGGAAGTGACTCATGACTTCATGGCGAAATGATTCCTTAAAAAAAGGTCATCAGAAGTAATTTAAAAAAATTCTAAATATATTTTTCCACAACTTTTAGTTTTGCGCCTATTGTGCATGTCGGGTCAATCAAGGGTCTGCTAGTCTTTCTGGTAGAGTTGGGTTGGCAAAATTACTACCGAACCCGTCGCGAAAAAAGGCGAAATCTAAGACGTCGAGTTGCTAAAAACTAGCCCGTGTAATCCAATAATATACGTAAACCGTACCTACTGTGGCGAGCCGTATTGTAGTAGGCATCGGACTTCTGGAAGCATGGTAAGACTAGAGAGCTATGGAGCCGATATTAACATTAAAACACAATTCATACTCTCTGTTATAATTTGTATTTCATCCGCAATTTTAAAATGTCTTATCATTTCCTGTATTATGTGATGAGTCTACCTTGGACAGACAGATGGGTCGTTTAATACGTGTGAAATCGTAACCGTATTAAAAAAAAACGCGAACAATAACAAAGCGCCCCTTGACCCGCTTCCCTCGGTCTTGTTCCACTTTTGGCACAGCCATTTACTTCCGTACTGCGTCAGAAACTACCGAATTTACTCTTATTGGAGGAACAAGTAAAAGAAAGTACGAGAAATGAAGGATTGCGGTTGTCGTGTGGAATACGGGACCATATTATCGACACGTCAATGATTTCCAATACATTGATTTCAGTTTATACCTATATGACTAAAAAAGTATAAGCATAACAGAACCTTAATAATCAAATACAGCCCTAACATTGATATAAAACTACTAAATGAAGTGGTAACAATTGGTCTTAATTTTGTACAGTCTTTTTGAGAAATGCTCAGATACGTTTTCAAATATTGTACATACCTACCTACACGACTCAGCACAAAAAGGTGCAGTAGATATGTGTATAATTTTGATAAAAATTAACTTTTTATGATAGTTAACTAAATTCACCTTTGTTTCACCATAACTTAGTTAATGTGATTTTAACTGCTGTTATTATGTCTGTGTCCTTCTTACGACCCCTCGTCCGACATAAATCGTAGTGCGCTTATGTTTGCCTTAATTATTTCTAGTTAAAACTAATAGCACCAACATCGAATCATCGAATTAATATGATTCTATTATTTAAACTCCATTTAAAACCAAGGAATTCTATACAGCCGTATTGAAAAAAAAAACAATCGGTTTAGCTGCAATTCGGTCCATGACCTGAAAGCGGTCTGTTCTGTGTCCAACGTGAGCTTTCACTCACCATTATCGCATTGTCCATCTCGGCGGCCATTTTTAGGGTTCCGTACCCAAAGGGTTAAGAACGGGACCCTATTATTAAGACTCCGCTGCCGTCTGTCTGTCTGTCTGTCACCAGGCTGTATCTCATGAACCGTGATAGACAGTTGGAATTTTCACAGATGATGTATTTCCGCTATAACAACAAATACTAACTAAAAACAGAATTAAATAAATATTTAAGTGGGGCTCCCACACAACAAACGGGATCGGTTGCGTTAACTTTGCACGTCATTTGTATGCGGTGCCATACATCGTCGGGGATAGTGCAATACCGCGTAAGTAACAAGTGTAGATACGAATCAATATTCAAACAAATGCTAAGTATTTTATTGAAACGAGAACTTTATCGACAGCTGTTATTTACGCGGTATTGCCCTATCCCTGACGACATACCAGGTGCAAACTTAACTTAACCCGGCCAGGTAAGATGAGAAGTGTGTGTATGGAACCCACGGTGCGCAAGTCCGACTCGAACATGGCCGGTTTTATTTAACGACGCCGGGGACCTATTCGGCCAATGGAGATATCGTTTGATGTGTTTTTTATTCAACCCTTTTTGAGATGAACCGTTTATGTTTGCATTTTGCCGGGCGAGTTCAATGTCGAGTGAGGCGAATGACGAACAGTCGACTAAATTGTCCTTATTGACAACATTTCATTTTTTAAATGAAAACTCAATATTTTTTTTAATAGAATATTTTTATAAATTCCGTTAAAATGTGGAAATACTACATTTTTATTTTGATCGTGCGTGTAAACCACAGACAACCCCCACTAGACGGAGCATGTAAGGCGACCCGCGCGCACCAACGATATGGTACGGCAGAACATTAAAGTATCAACACGGCGGTCACCGTTTAGTTGCGTCCATGTTTATGATCCATGCGTACGTCAACGAAAAAAGAAATTAAATAAATAACATGGTAAATTGTAGTGTTAAGTGGTGTCGAGAGACCTCATAAACATGGACGCAACTAAACGGTGGCCGCCGTGTTGATACTTTAATGTTCTGCCGTACCATATGGTCGGTGCGCGCGGGTCGCCTTACATGCTCCGTCTACTGGGGGTTGTCTGTGGTGTAAACGCACATCCTAGGGTATGGCTAATGCCCTTAAACACATAATGACACAAAGGGCGCCCAGTAGAGTAGAATTATGGAATAAAAGATTAGGTGTGATTGACGTAACGATGTGATAGCTCAGTTGGGAGAGCAATACGCCGGATACGTAGGGTCGCAGTTTCGTGTCCTGCTTACATTGCAGTGGATCACATTACATCTTTCATAATTTACCTTTTTGTCAATGTCTGCTCAATAATTCCCAACCTTAAGTCAGACTATCACCTGCAATCCTTCGCCTTGTGACCGGTGGCGCTGATACATGGTGTTTATAAATTTAACCTCTAAATGAAATCCGAACCGATTTTCAAGCCTTTTCTCAACAATCAGGTCAAGTCAAGCTATCACACTAATATTATAAAGGCGAAAGTTTGTGAGTGTTTATGTGTATGTTTGTTGCTTCTTCACGCTCAAACGGCTGGACCAATTATGATAACCTAGCCTTTGCCCGCGACTACGTAGGCGTGGAACTTGATAAAAGGGATTATTAAAAGCGCCTAAGCAAATGTAAGAGCAATTGTGCTTTTAGTCTAATAATTACATTTCCTACAGGGTCACCGCACCCCAATAGAAATGTTCACTCACTTTTCAGTCTTTTTAGGTATAATTTCCAGGATGAAAACTATCCTATGTCCTTCCTCGTATCTTAAACTACCTCTATGCCAAATTTCATCAAAATCGATTCAGCGGTTTAAGCGTGAAGAGGTAACAGACAGACAGACACACTTTCGCATTTATTATACTAGCTTTTGCCCGCGACTACCCGCGTGGAACTTGGAAGTATGGAAGCAACCTCGTACAACAAACACTATAGATATCCATATCCACCTAATAAAAGGGATAATTAAAAGCGCCTAAGCAAACGTAAGAGCAATTGTGCTTTTGTTCTAATAATTACATTTCCTACAGGGTCATCAATGTCATCATGAATTACTTGCTCACTTTTCAATCTTTTAGGGATAATTTCCAGGATGAAAACTATCCTATGTCCTTCCTCGAATCTTACACTATCTCCATGCCAAATTTCATCAAAATCGATTCAGCGGTTTAAGCGTGAAGAGGTAACAGACAGACAGACACACTTTCGCATTTATAATATTAGTATGGATAGTATGGATTTTGGTATGAAGGTAGCTGAAACCTTGGATTAGCACATACTTTTTATCCCGAAAAAATTTAGTGTTCCCGTGGGATGAGCGTGTAACAGCGCGCAGCGCAGATAGCGCCGCATACTCAATAATTCCCAATCGTAAGTCAAACAACCTCACCCTTTACCTGCAATCCTTCGCCTTGTGGCCGGTAGCGCTGATACATGGTGTTTATAAATAAACAATTGGACGCGCGCCGCGGCTCGGCGCAGTCGCAACGGGCGCCGCGGCGCGATTTGATCATAGATTATTCAATGTAGACGGGCCTGGGTAAAAAGCACGCGCGAGGTGCGAGGCAATAGCGGGGACTTTACAAAAATACTGCCTGCCTTGTCAAATACCTACTGAAAAGTTTGCCTTTTTTAACACAGACATCAAGAAACGAGGAGTTGTCAATTTGTCAAAAAAATCGTTAAAGGTCGCGTCACCGTTGCCGGCCGAACGTATCGGTAAACATAGGAGCTTACTTTGACAACCTATAAATTATAAACACAAACTCGGAAGACCCACATAACTGGCTGTTCGCTTTGCGAATATCCTATAAGATAAGAATAAGCTAGGCATAGTACGCTCATACGCGCTTAGATTGAATTTGCAAGCCTTTACTTGGCTTGCAAATTATTAAATCGTAAAATTACTTAATCGTAAAAGTCAATTTGAATTCAATTTCAAATCCTGTCATGAAGTCACGTCTGCGCGATTCCAATCTTTGCTCATCTCGATCGCTCGCCATCTAGTGCACGACCGACCGTGCCGCCGGGCGCACCTCCGTTGCGCGCCTACTCCAAACCGATCGATACCTCGTGCGACAACGTTTCGGCACCCGCATACCGTCATACCCACCCCCGTGTATCCTATCGGCAAAATTACGTACGTTATCTGTGGCTTCTCTCGTGTTCTAATTCTAACGTTTGAATTTAAATTTGGAACGCATGTCTTTTGTTTTTGTTTGTGCCGGTGCGGTAATATGGTGATTAGTGACAGTCTTAACGACAAAATTGCGTACGTTATCTATGGTTTTGTGTTCTTTACTAACAGTTTGAATTTAAATTTGGAGTGCATGCCTTTGGTTTTGTTTCTAATCAATCCGTTTTGCAACTTTGTAGCAAGTTATTAGTAACAACCTTAAGGTTATCAGTTACCAGCTATGTTTGGAAGTTAATTGACGTTGAGTTTAACATAGCTTCAATTGTTTTTGTATTCGTGTGTTATATCCATTGGATATGTATTTTTTCGAAATGCGTCTCTATTCTATGTGTGATCAGGTTGAATTGTGAACGGTGAAAGTCGGTGTTTCGGTCCCATTCGTTGGAAATAGTTCGCTTTGTCAACTAAGTGTCCGGTTTAGTTTTTATTGTAGTATAGGAATAGATACTCCACTGGCAGGAAATGCACATTACACTAACTTCAAACGAATGCTATTGTAGCAACTCATAGGAAGCTACATACTTAACAAATAAAATAGTGATAATTTATTACATACTTTCATGCGATCGAATAATAGTAGGTAATAAATGCAAGTTATTAATTTTACTAAATAAAATCCCATAAAATACTAGTCTGTGAGCTGTAGACCTCCCGAGTATGTTTCGTTTATTTTTTACGTTTTAACCCTTATGTCTCATATCTCCACCATATTGAAAAAAACTGACTACAATAAACTACCTTAATAATTATAGAGCCTGCTCTCAAAATATCTCGAGAATCGCTTGAGATAGGAAACCAGGACATCTTTTTAAAAAGGGTTTATTAATTTTATATAAGAAATGTGTTACGATGTACCTACATACATAGCACCTACATACATGACGTTGTAGACTGTATCCTTAGTTCCTGACTATACAATATTTCATTTTCATCACATTCAATAAAGGCGCTGTTCATTAAAGACGGAACGATTCCACTGAGAGATCACAAATTAAAAGAGTCCCCAGTCGGCGACAAGGCGATAGTCATTTGTTCTGAAACGCAGATGAAGCCTTTTTATTAGAAATTATCTTCACTTTTGTACCCGCTTTAATATTCAATCTCATATCAGCAAGAGGTAGAGCGCTTTTTTTCGATATCTGCCTCTTTTGAAAGAAATCTGAACAAATATTAGACATTAAAATCTTCAAAAAAAGAGCGCACCCCATCTTATATATATTCAATCCCCGTAATATTCAATAGCCCGGGAACTCACTTGTGAGTCCTCTGGTGTTGCAAGTGTCTATCCCTTTCGGCGATCCGTCACCTCGCTGCATAAAATATCATTAAAATGGTTTTACTTTCCTATATAAGAACGATGTGTTGCGATGTATTTGTCGCTATGGCGTGGACGTTGCAAACTTAACAACGTAGAAAAATCTAGTAATTCTGCTGGTGAAGGCGCAAAGACAAAGGTGATGAAAATGCGAAATTCTACAGTCAAATTTAAACTGACTGTACAATTTCCCATTTTCATCACCATCTCGATTATTCAATTCATATTAGTATGCTCTTCTGCACCTCTAGCACATCTGTGACACGCGACTCTATCTCGCGCGAGAAATATTACCTGTCTCTTTCTTCACAGTACTGTGAGAGAGTGACGGGCGATGTTGTGTCTTCTCTTGCATGCTCAACACCTCCGCGTCCTTGCTGCAGCTCGCTGGCTCATCATCGAAAAAAAAAAACAGTCTCGAACATTCAATAAAAAAAAACAGTATTGATAAGAACAGCGCCGTTCGTTAAAGGCAGAATGATTCCAAAGAGAAATTACAAATTAAAAAGGCCCCAGTCGCGACAACGACGCGCTATTCATTTGTTCTGAACGCAGATAAAGGCTTTTCATTGGAAATTATCTTCAGTTCCTTCTATAGCATTCGAGTTCAGTAGGTATGCTATCTTATCTGCATCCAAGTGTTGTCCTCTTTCTTGTTGGTATCTGCGTCTTTTGAAAAGACTGGCAGACAATATAGATGATAAATGTACGCATTTTTTTTTTTTTAAAACAAGCAAATGTGAAATTACTACACATGTCGTAGTCGAATATCGCTCTACATGCATCGTTTCGTAGATATTTTAATATGTCTGTGACTCACGGTAGTTTTCTATGTCAATTTGAAATACCTACGGTATTTAGCTGTTAGTCAAAATTAATTATGTCATTGAAACTACTAATCATACATTCAATAAAATACGAGATTTTATTATAATTTTCTTAAATTGTATTGAAAATCATTTTTCTGTGTAAAAAATATTTGGCCTTCCTCTCATCACGCTGAAATGGATAGCCAATGTTGGTACAGGGATAGCTAAACATCCAAAGATCGCTATAGGATACTTTTTACCCGACTGCGATAAGGAAAAAAGGTTTTAAAAGACAAGGTCGCGCGCACCTTCTTGTATACAAACAAAATGTTACCTAAGTCAACGTAGAATTTAGTCCACACACAATATCTGCTTTGTTGTATTGGCGCGTAGAATCACTCGTCAGTAATAAAGCAGAATCGCTGTGAAACATGACATTAGTTTTACCGCCCTAGGCGTATAATGTGCTAATAAACGTTCTAGCCACGTCATCTTGAGAACTCTCAGCCGATGCGGTTTTCTCACGACTACAATCATGTTTTATACCCATTACGTTACCCTTGTAAAAAAGGTCCTATCCGCCATTGAAACTATATAAACGTACGATGTTTAGTCAGCTACGGAATATCATTACGCTTGTAAAAAGGTCGTAAGCACCATTGAAACAATATAAACTTACGATGTTTTAACAGCGAAATGCCATTGAGGCGTTACACAGCTATTTGGCGTTATGTACCGGGAAACGACAGCTTTACGACATAACGGAAGAATGCAAGTTACCTGTTCCGGCGATGTAATTGTAGAACATAAAAGGCGTACCTAATTCCTAAAATCTTAATACTAGCAACTCGGTGAGCTGTAGGCTGTATACCTCGCGTTTTCTTAATGCCTGAAATATGTATTTTTTTACGTTTTCTACCAACATTATCACTGCCATTTGGAAAAAAAATATACTTAATTATCTAACCTGCTTACAAAATTTCCTAAGAATCGGTTGAGAAATGTGAGCTTTAGGCGAGAACAGCCGGAAACGTGTCCACGAAAAGCGAAAATGAGACGAGCGGAGAAGTTGAATTTTTGTAAACATTATTATTGTGTACATTCAGCACGTAGCGACGTCTGCTATGTTGTACACTACATATGTATATTTTACCTATTGTATTCTGTATAAAGTCATTTACATAATTAAAGTTAAGCGTCTCGCAGTCCAATTAGAACATTCCCGACCTCGTGCAGAAAGTCAGCATTCTGAAAGTTTTCTTATTATGCCGCGTCGGCAACAACAGGACGAGAAGTCACGAGAGCTCTTGTGGTCGACCCTCTCAGCATTCGGATCCTTGAGCCGATTCTGGTTTCCAATTAGTGATTAAACAGGGCGCCATGAAAAGTGTTTTATTGGCCTTCATACTTAGATGAAGTGGGTAGATTTCCCAAACAGCACACATGCTATATAAGCGCTTATATATTACACAGCTTGAATATGCCAAATATGCATAAAAAAATAGACATAAAAAAATATGACAAATCCGCTCCGGATTTACCAAGAAAAGAATACGTTTGACAACAAGTTTAAAAGATAACTTTGATACATATATAATGCAGGCTGAAAAATAGCGTTATGCACCGACCCAGCTCTTTTTTTTTATACTACGACGGTGGCGAACATGCATGCTGCCCGCCTGATTTTATGTGCCTGTTGCCCTTATTGCGATGTATATATAAATATATATAGCACAATCTGTAGTGTAGTGTACTTTTACTGCTGTTGTATTCTAGTTTTTGTGGCATTATTGTGCCACATATTTTTTATTTTATCTACCCGAATATCATAAACCCTCCATGATGCGTTCAAGAACCGCACATTATGACCACCATAAAAATAAACTGTTTTGTTAGAACAAATTTCTTATCTGTAAAAATGTTATTATTGCTAATTAATAACATCGATTTCGATAATATTATATCATTCAAATTTCGAACATCTCTGAAAACCAAAGAAATTTGGTTTGACCTCTATTCTAATATCAGTCGAGATGACGTTTAGTTCGAAATGAATTGTCAATTTGCAGACAAATTGACAAATGTCGCACGCAAGTAAGATATCGAACGACTTCCGGTTTGTGACTTAAGATGGCCGCATGCCTTTAAGTTTAGTTGTTCGTTATTTATTCATGTTGGTTGTTCAATGTGTAATATTGATAGCCTATTGTGCAGTGAACTAACGTATGAGTGAATGGTTAATGAAGAATTCAACTTGAAGCGTACATAGCCCTTCTTGGGTCAAGGCCCGGTAGACCGCGTGGTTTTTTGTAAATCGCTATCAATTTACAAAAAGCAAAACCTCACCGAACAACGGCATGCTCTACGAGCAAACTTGAAATTGGCGAAATCATCATTAACCTGATGGAAGCCATATTTTAAAATTAGAATTAGAAGATATCGAACGATATGGTAGTTCGGGCCCACTCTAGTTTGTCTCTGAATTAAAAAAAAACTATGACAGCTGCCAGAAGAGAAAAGTTTTCCTTGCCGCCATTACCGGTTAGAATTTGTTTTAATGCATAAAATTGATCGATTTGTTGAATATAAACCATAAAATGAGCTATCAAGATGATATAGATATTTTGGCGACGCCTCCTGATATCCGTAACAAAGCACCTAACGTCATTAATTACTTATTACCAGCTAAGTCAAAGAAACAGTAGGTATGGTGGTCATAATATGCGGCTCCTGAATGCATCATGGAGGCTTATGATATGTGAGTAGATAAAGTAGTGTATGTAACTATACATAATTAGGCATTAAACACTCGTGTGATGTTATTATGACACTCGCCTTCGGCTCGTGTCATAAACCCACACTCGTGATTAATGCCCTTCATTATGTACAGTCACATAAACTACTATTATAATCAGCTAATAGATTCTTAACAACTATTGAAAGCTGAATTTATCCGTATCGTTATTTGTGAAATAAAACGTATTATATGAACATGAGTCAGAGATATTAACACCGTTGAAGAGGGCTTCTAACAATGTGTCTCTTTGAGCTTCACAACGACATAGTTGCCATTGTTGGCGAATTATTTCTTTTACTTGATTTAAAAAGTATTTTTAATAAACATTATTGATATCGTGACTCATACGATGCGGTCGAGTATTTGACGCGCAACTTATTGGATGGAAAATAAATTTACATTTTATTCGCCAATCCAAATATCATAAAAAAGTTTGTAATGTAAAGGGGGTGCAGAGGTTTAGGTTAAAAACGTAATGTACCCTTAAATGCTAGTTTTTTTTTTTGTTTCTATTAGTAAAACCTTAACCAATTACCCTTATAACATAAATAGCTTAGCAACTAAATAGTATACAATAATCATTTTTTAAATAGATAATTTTAATCTCATGTCGAAGATGACATGATAATGAAATCGATTCAAACACAATTACTTGAAAACGTGCCCTCACACACTCATCCTTACAGAAACGAGAAGCAAGCAATATGCAGCGTTGCATAAATTGAACCTCCCAAACGTGATACAGAACAATAACAAACCAAGTGCATTTACGTAAAATGACTGAGCCTTAAACAGTGTTGACTGTGATATAAGTGAAAAAAAAAGAGAATGTTCAACGGGAATTCGTCTACTCTGTGATGTTCTAGTGTTTTTTTTTTAATAGACCATGGTAACTTTTTTTACAGCCAACTAGTCTGTGATGTTTTAAGTGTTTTTTTTAAGAACGAGAGACCATGCTTCGAGCTTTTACATCCAGGCGTTGGTCGTTGCGCCGAGAGAGTGGG
This sequence comes from Apotomis capreana, assembly GCA_947623375.1. Classification (NCBI taxonomy): domain Eukaryota; kingdom Metazoa; phylum Arthropoda; class Insecta; order Lepidoptera; family Tortricidae; genus Apotomis; species Apotomis capreana. Next base: position 3,642,550 of record OX392515.1, on the reverse strand, counting down.
AGGTGAGATTTAAAAAAAAGTTTATATGTCCAATTTAATATCAATGCCGTTCGCCTGCTTTGATTTCTGTTTTATATAATTTTATGTATGACAAGCATGAATATTTTGTTTTAGTTCCATTGTAATTCGAAATATATGAATATTATACACAATTTTCCTTACCAATCTTGTTTCTTTAATGACAAGTTTCTAATACTTTTATTAGCCTGATAATTAGATGTAGCAATTACTAGTTAATCACTTCATCACCGTCCTAATGGTAACGGGCCGTTGAACATTTTCTTTTTATTTATTCGCTAGATTAAATAAATTTACGCACCAATTTGTCTGCACTTTCTAAAGGAATGTCCAAGATCAAGTGAGAACCATAAAATATAGACGTATATTTTTTTCATCACAATCTTACTTTTTAACCGTTTAAAAAAACAAGGAGTAGTTCTATGTTATGTGTTTTGTTATCAGTTGTAGTGATTCAAGACTTTACTAAAGCTATATAAGAGATTTTTATCAACTTATAGCGCTGATGGCTGCCGCGCGCTCAAACAAATTCTGTATCGCGCTGTTAAGATTTTTCTTGAAATAGTGACCTCTCTCTCCATAGAAAAACTCATTTACAATACAATTTTAGAATTGTATATTAGTATAGATATAATTATATACGTTGACGCAAATTCTGTAATAACACATCCTTTATTTTAATAAAGTTTCGTATCTTTATTCAGATATAGTGGCAAAACTCCGCGGTCGCGTAGCGTTTATGAAGACTAACGTCCCCAAACTCGTCCCCTGGGGTATGAAATAAGTAAAACGTAAGACTTGGCACGAAGCTTCTAAAACACGAGAAAGTATAGTCTATTCGGTCTTCTATCTATACTTTTATAAAATAAAAATCCGGCCAAGTGCAAGTCGGACTCGCGCACGAAGGGTTCCGTACCTACCACCAAATAAAATAACTGGCCGGGTTAAGTTAAATTTGCAACTTGAATGTATAGCGTGGCGCCGGGTACAAATGATGTTCAAAGTTAACGCAACCGATCACGTTTGTTGTATGGGAGCCATTTTATTCTGTTTTTAGTATATGTCGTTATAGCGGCAACATCATCTGTGTAAATTTCAACCGTCTAGCTATCACGGTTCAAATTCAAATTCAAAAGTATTTATTTTGTCATGCGTAGGTAAAATAAGGTGACATTTGTGAGACATAGTACAGCTATGATGTGCCTGATGTTCATGAGATACAGCCTGGTGACAGCATAGATCTGAGATCTTGTCACTCGTTCCAATTAAAGCTGAATATCTTGGATACAACTGGTCCTGTTTCCACCAAATATAGCTAAGGCCCACCTCGATCGAAAAGTCTTTGGATAAAAAAAACTGTACTCAAATTGGTCCATCCGTTTGGAAGCTATGTTGCCACAGACAGGCACACATGTTAAACTTATAACACCCCTCTTTTTCGTCGGGGTTTTCAAAAACGTGGCGAATGTTTTTATTCTGCGACTATACCTGTATTTTTAATTGCGGTTTTCGTTGCGTTGAATTTCTTACTTTCAAAACTTTATAATTTCGCAATATCGCATTCCATTTACAAAATACTGTCGCTATTTTTATTATTATTTGTGGAATCCGGACATTTTCGCTGTATTTAGTTTATTATATCAACTGGAGTGGAGAACTAAGTGTAACACGCTTTCAATTCTATCGAAACTATTAGTAATTCAATTGTATTGAATAAGTAAAACTCCAATTAGTTCGAATTCTAAATTTGATCTTCTCAAATTCCATTCTAAGTGTTTCTCCTATCAGATGGTATGACTCTGACCTGATCCAATTATCCCCAGTACCTGAGGCACTCTGGCATTTTTAACTGCTTTGTATTGAGCAAATGTCAAAGGTCGTAGCGGCTGAAACTTGAAGTATTTAGCTTCACAAACAAAGAGGGCTGTACTATAATAGAAGTCCGTTGTCGCTTACATCATTCCAGACATGTAGTTGGAGACCGATGTTCTTCAGTAGCTATCCTACCTACCTACGCAGCGGCTCGACGGATAAAGGTTGTATGTGCTTTGAAACACGAACGCTGTTGGAGCATTTTTACAGTAGACTTGTTAGCACTATTTTTGGGAGAATAGGGAATGTAATTAGATCTTTCGAGTGCTATTTACTATAGAGATCCGATTACGAATAACGTGTTTTTGAGAACGTGTGAAGTTTTTTATTCGGTAAATTTTATACAGTTTTGAAAAGTTTTTGTTTTTGTTACGGTTCGTTCTTTTACATAGGTGTGAATGAATATATACTAGTAAACTAGATTTTACCGATGTCAGTATAAAATAATAATAAGGACTCACCTAAAGGTAGTCAACAGCATTAACAATATTAACATATTTTAATTTTACCCTCTCGTCTCTGCTCGGCACCTTCAATCATAAGCTGAGTTCTACATTCATATTCGGTCCAAATTCCTCACTAATGTGCGCTTATGCTTTTGACCCACATATCCACATATTCTGACTCATGTAATGGTCAGTTATAGATTAGTTTTTTACGATTCGAAAGTCAGTAAACATTCTTAAAATCTCCAATAAATGCTGGCGATTTTTTATTACTGTTTGTGCTATTTTTCGTTACGAGTAGGGAAGTTTTTTTTATTACCGGAGTATGTGGTGGGTGTTCGACTGTTCGTGGCATATCTCGTCGGTGACTACTCAGAAACCAGTTCTGCACCTCTAGCACAACTGTGACGCGACTCTTTCCCGCGCGAGAAATATTACCTATCTCTTTCTTCGCTGTGCTGTAAGAAAGCGACGGGACTGGGCACTCATCTCACATTTAATCTTCCTTCTTATTGCTCAACTGCCTTTGTTCCTCACAGACAACCAAGTTAGATAACCAGTAGCCAAGTAAGAAAAAAAAATCTTCCCAGATTACTGGTTTTTTAACAGGAAGGATTTCTTCCTCTTAGCAAACCATCAGGTATTCGGTAGTCTACGAGGAATAAATATTTCTTCCCAGATTACTGGTTTTTTAACAAAAAGGATTTCTTCCTGCTAGCAAACCATCAGATATTCGGTAGTCTACGAGGAATAAATACTTCTTCCCAGATTACTGGTTTTTTAACAAAAAGGATTTCTTCCTGCTAGCAAACCATCAGATATTCGGTAGTCTACGAGGAATAAATATTTCTTCCCAGATTACTGGTTTTTTAACAAGAAGGATTTCTTCCTCTTAGCAAACCAGGTGATGTATTTTATTGCCGCTAACCCAGAATAAAAAAAATAGTTAAGGGGGCTCCCATACAGCAAACGTGATTTTTTTACCGTTTCTATAGATAATGGTACGAAACCCTTCGTGCGCGAGTCCGACTTGCACTTGGCCGGTTTTTTTCTTATCATTTTATTTTTGTTATCTATAGTTTTTCGGAATATTCTTAGTTATTTCTTTATTATCGTTCTTCTGGGACGGTCCAATACGCAACCAATATACTCAATGATGTTGACGAACTAGGGATTTTAATAGAAAACTCTCTGAGCCTGTCTGTTTTCTCTAATTCGTTGGCGTTTGCCTTCTACATAAATAAAATATGTATTAATCCCAAGTATTTAAGTAAAAAGTGAACCAATATTGATCTAGAAGTTCTTATATCAAACGTTACACATTCAAGATTCATCAAACATATTTTTAGGGTTCCGTACCCAACTTGAATTCGGTACACATATGTATCGGTGACCCAAAGGATTTATTACTCGTAGACTACCGAATATCTGATGGTCTGCTAGCAGGAAGAAATCCTTCCTGTTAAAAAACCAGTAATCTGGGAAGAAATATTTATTCCTCGTAGACTACCGAATATCTGATGGTTTGCTAGCAGGAAGAAATCCTTCCTGTTAAAAAACCAGTAATCTGGGAAGAAATATTTATTCCTCGTAGACTACCGAATATCTGATGGTTTGCTAGCAGGAAGAAATCCTTCCTGTTAAAAAACCAGTAATCTGGGATGAAATATTTATTCCTCGTAGACTACCGAATATCTGATGGTTTGCTAAGAGGAAGAAATCCTTCCTGTTAAAAAACCAGTAATCTGGGAAGATTTTTTTTTCTTTCTTGGCTACTGGTTATCTAACTTGGTTGTCTGTGAGGAACAAAGGCTCAACTGGGTTATATTTACATCTATTTAGTAGAAGTAGTTCAATTAATACGAAACCACGAACTGACATTCCGCCGAGGCCTGTATATAGTGCTTTTCTCCAAATATGCGAGGAAATAATCACCAATCTACATTTTGAATATCTGTGTCATAAAGTTCGCGTGGCGTCAAACAAAAACTCAGGGCAAGACAGCTTACTTTTCCTTCAGTAGCAATGTAGAATGGTGCTCAATTGACCAGAAGTAGGCAAGCCGATGAGAATCGGGATCTTTGGACGCCACACCACTACACTATCTACATAAGGTAAAGACTCTTTATCTTTTTTGCTCGGAGTTTGCCTGCGAGATCTAATCAGAAATCCGTAGGAAAACCAAAGTAGCTGCTCGAAGAATTACCAAACTAAAGAGTAGTAGGGCCCAATGGCCACTGGGGCAGAAAGGTTTTCAAGTGTCGAACAAGTACTGGAAAACGCGGCGTAGCTTTTAATTTAAAAATGAACAAAACCAAAATATAACGAAGTTTGAATAAATCTGCAACAAAAACAATATTGCGCGTACACGAATGTTTATAAGGGAACACTTAAATGAAAGGAGAAAGAAATAAAACTATTCAATGCGTAAGCCCGAATACCTAAAGCCGCAAGAAAGATGGGGATTGGTAATGAATGAAAGTTCTTACTTGGCGAGGAGATACGTGGCCTTGCTTGCAAGAATACGGCCCAAACGAAATAAACATTTAGAAATGGTTGCCAATTTGGGTTTGAACCAACTTCAGCGAAATATTTTCATTTCGTCGAATCATATTTACAATTACTATTTTATCTTGTAGTCGCCTCATTTCCATATGGGTACTTCTGGTGATGGAATATTTTAAGCGTGCTGCAAAATGACAAGAACAAGTGAAAGTCAAAAGATTTCCCAGAGACCTATATATATATTAAAATCTAATTAATAAAGATCAAAGAAAAAAATACACCGCTCAAAAAAAAACAGCTGTTCAGCCGTTCATGAACTAATGTTAAATAAAATTTTATTTCCGGCACAGGCCTTCAATTTTGTATGAAATTCCTTTACAGTTCTCTCGAGTTAGTTCCGCCCGAAGCGTGAAACTTCAAAGCCTGTTAAAACGCACGTTATGACGACATTTCATTGCATGTTTGAGAAAAATATTTATAAATTCATATGTCAATCGTTTTTTTAAACAAATGTTAATAAAAAAATTAAACATAAAATGAAGATATTCGAGCGCGTTGACCGGTCAGGTATATCTGTCAATAGGCTAGCGTGGAGCACGCTGTGTAATCCTCGTACTACGGCCATTTAGCTATATATAGCATCCATCATGATCAATTTGCAGAGGCTAGGGGCCACAGATCCTTCCTTATTCAGTACTCACACACTACATGCCCGGAAACAACGATAATGCGTACTTTTGTCATCCTTACAATTGTATCTTCTAGTTGAATACATTTGGGTGATTCTACAGGCGTTTCAACTGCCGTCAGTCCGCTGTCATAAATTTCAAAGCAATGGGCAATAATACCTATGCTTTAAATTAGATAAAGGCTCCTTTAGCTATCACGGTTCACGAGATACAGCCTGGTGACGGACAGACAGTCAGCGGAGTCTTAGTAATAGGGTCCCGTTTTCACCCTTTGGGTACGGAACCCTAAAAACAGTTCACGGTACTTTGTACGGTAACGGTGCTCGGCTCCGCTTCGCATCCGACATGCGCTGGCGTGCAAACACAATGATATATTTAACAGTGGATGCACTTGGGATGGGAGCATTTAAAGTAGCCATTTAACACGGCCTTACCCAGGCTCCACACTACTCGCGAGGTTGCCCGAAGTATTGGTGGCCGCAGCGAAATGCCCCTCTAAACTATCACATTCGCCCAATTTCGCTCGACTTCGCGTGTAGTGTGGAGCCGCAATTTGACCAGCAGTCGACAACCTTTCAACAGGAAAGGGCCGCTTTAAAATTATACGGTTTGTCGCCGTCGCGTCGTCACTACTTTGACAGATATACGTCTCACCAATGCGAAAGCTCTATCTGTGCTCAAATGCTCATATATAGGCCAATTTCAGAGTCACATATCTTCTTTTTGTTTTCATCGAGAGTACAATACTTCTTCTTCTACAACAGGGGCAACCTATGATGGTTGTCTTTGTCACGTCATAAATAAGTGATAAAGCATCTGTCACTCACACTCGCATTTCGTCAAAACGTGACGGCTGCTTAGTCACTTATTTATCGCGTGATAAAAGCAACCATCATAGGCCCGCAGGTATCTTAATTTCATTATTAAGTTATCGTACTTATTTGTTTTTCTATTCAATTATATATAAGTCGATTTTCATATACATGCTGCTGTCGAATTGCCATTGAAGTTGAAAATATCGTATATTGAGAATAAATATTTATAGCACAATCTCATCTTATACATATAAGAAATCGTTACTAGTCAAAGTAGCGACATTGCGGCATATGCTAATGACAGTAAAATGCCTAAGAAAGGAAAATTAACAGATGCGAAAGAAATCACGACGACTTAACAGAATCGTGTGCTCTGATTTTTTGTTAAGTCGTTAACGGTTGTTTAATATAATAATGTACATGTCAGGCCGTTCCTGACAATTTCACATGAGTGTAAACCGCTTAATACAATAATCATAATATAGAAATGCTTTGGAGACTCTGGCACCATTTCCTCTTACCTAGACCTATATGTTTGCATCAATCATCCTCTAACTACATAGCTATTAGCTACTACTATGAAAATAATGTTAAAAGGCTTGAACCAATTCGAACGACATATCTGAAAGTTTACTCCCGCATTAATATGTAAATATTACTTTTTATGGCGCTTATCGGGTTTTACGGCGATATTTAGGAGTTCGCAACGCTTTAATGGCGTGGCTCAACACCATTTCGGTTAAGACTTCGCTGTTACCATTTTATGATATACACAGCGATGGCCTTAAGGTAGAGTAGAGTGACTCTAGTTGCCAGGGCTACAGTAGGGCTAGCATATCTTGCCGCGACTTCGCTTGTCTTGGTTTTTCCTTTTGAGAATTAACGAGTAAAGAGCACCGGACAATCTGGTTCTTCCGTGATTAATGGTGCTGATGATATACCACCGTTGCAGGAACTCCGCTCCTTTTTCTTACTACATCGCGAACTGTTTCAACTTGCAACATATCTTTGGAGTCCCTAGAATTAAATTTACACTTCGCAAATATAAGAAACGCGGTAATTTCTTAATATAAAAAATATATTTTGACTCGCTAGAAAAAAGTTGGGAAACCCTGCACTCACCGTATTTGTGTAACTGGTATGTAGTAAACCTTTTTCCGTTCGCCAATTCCCTCTATGAATTGTTGGGAATATGCGCAGTTGGTCTGTGACATCAAAAGAAAACCAAACAAGCGATAAACTTGATCTGGACAGACCCATAAGTCATGTCAGTCACTTTATACTCGTCGTCATTCAAGTTTTTTTTCTTCTTTTGCTCTGTGATAAACGGACGTAGTTCCGCAATAACGTTCCAAACCACAAGTCGCTGAAAATTTAATAAATTCTTACCACCCACAAGTATGCCAATAAGTTCAAAATTCAATTTTAAGTGACGTGTGGGTTGGATCGTTTTTTCCTAACTACGTCCTAACCAGGATAAGTATAAGAACATAAGAAGTTCCTTAACTTAAGTTGGTAAGTGTGTTTATGTGTATGTTTGTTATTGTTACTTCTTCACGTTCAAACGGCTAGACCAATTTTGATAAATTTCGGTATAGAGGAAGCTCTGGATACATCGACTAGTTTTTATCCTGAAATAATGTAGTGTCACCGTGGGAAGATCGGGTAACACCGCGTGGCGCAGCTAGTTATCAATAAATTAAATGACCTTTTGTCAATCTGCGTTAATTTATAGTAATCGGGTATTCCCGATTACTGATAAATATGTATGTTGACTGATAAATATGTGTATAGGTTACCATATTCAATGATCTAGAATTTTATTGCAAATGTGTGGCTCATTTTTTCTGATCCCGGTATGTTACCCCTACCCTCTCTCTACTAATAAATAAATAAATATTAAGGGCAATCTAACACAAATCTACCTAGTCCCTAACTAAGCAAAGCTATGGGTACTAGATTACGATATACATAATAAATAAATACATATATACTCGTAGATAACATCCATGACCCGAAAACAAATATTCGAGTTCATCACACAAATATTTACCCCGGCCGGGATTCGAACTCAGGACCGTCGCGGCAGTAGGCAGGTGCACTACAAACTGTGCCAGCCTCGTCGAAATGACACTGAACTGAAATTAAAGTTCTGCAATATCTCACATTTAGATATTAGAATCCACATTTCTTAAGGATTACATAAATCGCCTGGAACTGGAACATTCGATCGCGCTTTCAATGCCATCGCTCGCACAATGCCCAATCCGCTTCAAAACCACCTATTCATGCACAGATTGTGGAACACAAAGGATTATGGAGGGTAGAGCAATTCATCGACGACTTCATTTATTAGCAAACACGCTTTATTCTAGACGTCACTTACCTAACCAAGACAGGCTGAGTAGTAATTAGTCTACTCTGTATTTTATTGTATTTATGTATGAAAAACGATGTTACGGTCGTCGCGCGTCGCTCGAACAAAATCAGAGGGAGCAGTACTCAGGTAGCAAACAGGCTTTACAGCCATTATAACTAATTTAAGCTGTTTAAAGGATGTATAAGTGCTTGTGCAGCATGTGTTCTACTTGGGTAGTGCATCATGGTGAGCCAATTTTGTAAATTGAAGTTCGTCAAGTCTCAAACTCTGAGATTCTTTCGAGAGAAATCAGCTTAAGGAACGTCTTGCGTTGTGGATGTGTTGACATGACTCTGGATGTGCCTACTGGATTACAGGATCCGTTTAAGGTATATATGTGCAGTTTTCGCATTCCGATTCACTTCGATGAGTTAGAGCCAGTATCATAATATTGACCTGATGATGGACCCTGGAAATACGTACTGGATTTCAGGATTGATTCAACGTAGGCATGTGTGGTTTGAAAATACAGGGTCCATCATCAAGTAAATTTTATCATACGGGGTCTAAGGCTGCGTTTCCACCAGTGCGAGGATGCGTAGCGAGAGCGCGGGGTGTGTTTTTGTTAACCAAAAGAATCAGTTGCGCTGAGCGAGGATAAGTAAATGAAGTTATTCCATTGGTTAACAAAAACACATGTCACATACCTTGCTACGCATCCTTGCACATCTCTGGTGGAATCGCAGCCTAAATGTTCATTGAGGGTGTGGCCTATATTCAGCAGTCTGACGTCTACAGGTTGAAATAGTATTGATGATTAATTGATAATGAAAGAACGGCTAGAAACGGTAGAACGAGTCACGGTGGCTGCAAAGTTCTCCGGCCGTCAACAATCGAATGCGCAGTCAACCGGCGAGCGGAACCGCGCGCCGCGACTTAGTAGGCCGTCCTGTCCACACCGGGCTCGGGCCGTCGCGATACAATAGGACTCGCTGTAACTAGAACTAGCACAGAATAGAACAGTACAGAAGGCACTCTATTGATAAGTGCAAAACCCGCTTGAGATCGGTATTTTATGGGAGCGCTTTGACTCCTAGAAACTTATTTCGTCGATTAATTTTTCCGAAAAATCGCAGAATTTTTATTCATCTGTAGTCATACATTTCTCATAGTTCTTGCAAATTTCATCTTATTGATTAGGTTAGGTTTGTTTTATAACAACCTTAAATAATTTACGGTCATATAATAGAAAAATGCTTTCTACGAAATGATTTTTCGGCAAAACGAAACATTCGACGAAAAATAGTTCTAGTATTCGATATTGACCCGTATTTTATTGACCGTTTCTCTAAATTGCGACTTAATTAACTGTGGAGCGTGGCGACACGATTGTCAGATTCACGTGTGCCGCTACGACTAGCCACTTACAAACACTTTCATAGGCGGAAAGCAGAGTCGCTCAGGTGTGCACTGAAACGCGTTGGCTACTATGGTCTTGCGTATAGACTTTATGGTTTATGTTTTCGTTACGTAATAACTTTATTATGCTTTCATGATATTAGCAATAAAGTTGTGAGGTGTCTCCTGATATGTCATTGGACTCGTCTTTTAGTACTATTTTATACAAGATAAAGGTATGATTAACTTACTTTATTGTTTTGTATTTACTTTGACAGTTCTATAAAACATTGTTTTAAAGCGGCACACCGACAGACCTTAACTTAGCAGATCTTATATTTTACTGAGTTCTAATATGAACAATGAACGCTCAAATTCATAACTCCTCTCTTAAATAGTGGTGCCATTTTACATTACCCGTACATTTATGAATTGATTAGAATGAAGATAAATGTAGCAATATTGACGAAATATAAACGGTATAGGGAAGTTTCAGCTTTAGAAGGCTACTCTACCTTATCTCATAGTTACTCTGTTTATTGAATACTTAGCGACCCGCCCCGGTTTCGCACGGGTGAAATGCTGATAAATTATGCATGTATTGCTGATATATAAACCTTCATCTTGAATTACACTATCTATTTAAAAAAAACGCATCAAAATCCGTTGCGTAGTTAAAGATCTTCTTACATGGGGACAGACAGACGGAAGCGACTTTGTTTTATGCTATGTAGTGATTTGTTCCTGGGTTGTATATCGCCGTCTAGTACCATAGTACAAGCTTTGCTTAGTTTGGGCCTAGGTCTATTTGTGTAAGACTATCCTTTAATATTTATTTATTAATTTCCATCCAGTCGTTCGTTTCGCGCAAGCTTTTTCTATTCTAATTTTAAAATATGGCTTCCATCAAAGTTAATGATGATTTCGCCAATTTCGAGTTTGCTCGTAGAGCATGCCGTTGTTCGGTGAGGTTTTGCTTTTTGTAAAGTGATAGCGATTTACAAAAAACCACGCGGACTATCGGGCCTTGACCCGGGAAGGGCTATGAACGCTTCAAGTTGAATTCTTCATTAGCTATTCACTCATACGTTAGATCACTGCACAATACGCTATCAATACTACACATTGAATAACAAAAATGAATAAATAACGAACAACAAAACTTAAACGCATGCGGCCATCTTAAGTCACGAACCGGAAGTCCAAGCTTTTTATTATTCCTTTGAATAAATCATTCAATACATTTTGTTATTCACCCTAAACGTATCTTATGAATACCTGTGCGATTCTATAAGGTGACTCCACAGAGACTGCAGAAGCGCAGAAGCGTATTGTTTTTTTTTTTTCAAAATACTGACACATTCACTATTTACTGTTCTTCTCAGAAACGTTTGTACCTACTTTCAAACTTAATGCAAGAAACGTGCTCTAAATGTTTCGATTAATTCTTCATTTTTTGTTCTGCATGACACTGGAAGTATTTTTCCATATTTTTTTTGGGACATGTAAGCTCGATGAAAATTCGTTGATGTCCATTCTGTATAACGCCGCTGTGAGTAATCAATCGATGAAGATATCTCTACTGCAGCCGCAGCAGCTACCGCGCGACTTACCATCATCTGTCTTGCTCACACAGTATTGAAAGGAAAGTAACGGGTACTGTATGTCGCGTTCTCGGCGCCTTGTCCCAAAGGATGAGGCGTGTCAGCTCCCAATCACGCAAAGGGCCCCAAGGACCCGCAGATTAACAAAAACAAAAAAAAAATGTATGTTGCGCGACAGAGTCTCGTGTCGCCGTTATGCCAGAGCTGCTGATATTTGTATTTTAGGTATCTATAGAATTTCAAAATAAAATGTGCGTGGATAAAAGAAATTACACAAAAAAAAAGGTTTAGACTATCTGGGAATCTTCAATGCCGCACGATGCCCTTTCGCTATAGATCTGCGTTTCCCATAGTTGCGCAGAATCGCCAGACAACCATTTCGACCTTGAGCGAATTAAGCTAGCACTATGGCTATAATGTCTCACATGATTTATGAGCCAAAATGTCTGGACGTAGTGGCCCTAGAAGAGTAATCCGGCCTACCGAATATCTCATATAGTCTGCAAATTGTTGAATTGGGGTTATACACTACTCGCGAAGTTGGTCGGGGCGAAGTTGGTCGAAGTATGGGTTTCCCCAGTGAGAAGTACGGAGTTAGGGTAGTAAATGACACCAAGATAGTCGGTAGTATACTGAATGTTTAATGAGAAAATTACAGGCTTTTTATACTGGCTTCTTGGCGTCACGTAACCTTTAATAGGTTCGTGGCGTTTACAGTGATATTATAAAGTTAATACAAACAATAGGTTAACATTTGTAATCTGATATTCTAAGCAATTAATTCAATATAATATTGTTTTTCTAAATGTCATGTTACGCTGTTGCTCTGTCACGACAACAGTCTCTCCACACTGATGTATTCGCCCAACTTTGGTCAACTTCGCGAATAGTGTGGATCCGCAATAACACTGACAATCCCTATACAAAATATACAAATATTTCTACCAGGACCCGCATCCCGCTTCTAGTACGTTGGACTGTCAGTGTTAAAAGACATAGGTATGGGTGAAAAACTTAACTGAAGTACTAGGTGTATAAAATTGTATTAGTAGTTAAGTCAAAATTCAAATATAGAACGCCAATTTTACTAAATTATTTACGATACATTACGATACGATACGTTTTTTTAATCTCCGGGCTGGAATAAGTTCAAAATAAATTGTACCAATCGACTGGAAGTGAATCAAAAAGAATCCCGCCCGACCGAATGCGCAGCGTTTGTTTATAAAAAAAACATCTACAATCTTTTCATACACTATGTTAGACTAGTACAATCAAGCGAATTTGGCAGCTTCCCATACGTCCACGCCAATTAACTCAAAAGTCTTATAACAGTAGGAAAACCACGTCACTTGCGATCTTATGTAGATTGAGCAATACTGAGCCAGTTTACACGAAAAGTTTTATAATAGTGTGATAATCACGTCGCTTAAGCTCTTACGTAGAAGAAGTATGAGTGTCTTTCGGAATTAATTCCTCGCCAGTTAGTAATGGACAATGGTCGATACACGTGGTCGATGTAAACAGATTCTTGTTTACAACCACAATCACTATTTATAGAGTTTGCTTTAGCTATGCAACGTGCTAGATTTATTTTCAAATACCTAGGTTAAAAATTCACAGATCTCGTGCCTTTCACGACCTTCTGGTACATTGGAAATGCACTTAGATAGGGCAAACTATAATGGAAACAACTCTTTGCGCAAGAGAAACACAAGGGTTAGTAGCAGGTACCGGCGAGTAACGTTATTTTTTATAAACGGACTACGCCCTTTAACAAAGCTCAGCCTTTTTTTCGCCTTTTGCACACACGCTTTCGTCCGCCAGATGTGGAATCATCAGCAGTACCCAAGCCACGCTATTCCTACGTTCGAGAAGACGAAGTATAGAAATAATAATCATAATTTTTTAGTTGAAGGAACTTTCTACTTCATGTGTCAAACAATTTATCTTGTAACAAATGAAAAAAAACAGTCTATAGGTAAGTTCTCGTTCTCTACGTATAAAATAAGATAAAGGATAGTGGAGTCATAAAGCAATAGTAATTATATTGTTAAAATAAGTTGAGACCATGAAAAAAATAGGACTTCATTGTTTATAGCCACTCAATTGCTTTTGGTAACTACGGCTACCTGTCAACGCTTTTATTTTATTATATAAATAGAGTTCAACTCAAAATTCGAAGAAAGTGAGTAGATAGGGCCGCTTACGAGCAATAATACAAAAAATTGACTATGAAAAGGGTGGTACAGAGCCTGTCGCACGTGTCACAGTAATAATAAAATAAGTTGTAAATTAATATTTGCTTCATCACGCCATCGCCACGTAGTAGGCAGAGTAAATTTTGTTTTCTCAAACATGCAATGAAATATTGTCTTTACGTTCCTTATAATAGGCTCGGAAGTATCGCTTTTTGGGCGCAACAACTCGAGGGGACTGTAAAGGGATTTCATACTGCTTTTCAGGCCTAGGCCTGCAAAGTAACTTTTTTTTGGTTTCAACAACAAGGTCATTCACACAGCTGGCTGGTTTGACAAAAAGCAGGTTTTGTTTTTAAAGGTTGCAGTTGGTTGTTAGACTAAAATGTCCTATTTGTCAATTAATAAAATGTTGTTCTTTGAACTATATTTTTTTATTTCATTGTATGTTTGAGAAAAGCACTATACATGCCTCGTCGTGAAAACGGATTCCCGGCCTCGTATCACTATCCGGCCTCGCTCGCACGCTCGCTCGGCCGTATATACCTACTCATTTTCCCGGCCTCTGATGTAATGTACTATTTGTTTAATTTATACGATTCATTTTCAAAGTACTAGAAGGGCACGAGATTGTATGATACATAGGTAGTAGATTGTATAGCAAATAGAGAACCAAAGGAATTAAAAAGAATTACATAAAAGTATTTTATTGTATACATTATATATTTTTTTTTTCTTACTTCATAACAAACATCTAAAAACATCAAGGTTTACAACTTAACTAAAAAAATATTAAACTTACTAGTACACGAAACTCACTAGTATACGCGCGCGCCGCACGCCGCGAAAACTCCGCCACATAAAGGTAAAGCTTTCTCCAACTCCATTACAGATAGTAAAGTTCCGTTTTTTGCAAACTGTAGCCCAACTCAATACCCCGAGTGCTTTTTTTAATTTTTTCGATATCGCTTTTCGTTTTTGAGATATCGTCGATTTAAGTTGAAAAGTCGCAAAATAATCACGTAATTTTTCGACATTTTTGCACTTTTTCGAAAAAGTTTTTGACTTTTTCAACTTTTTTTTACACCATCTTGTAGATCTCGTCAAGACACGTCTTTTGATACCCCATTGACCCGCGTAGCCTCAAAATTGACGACGCCAGAGCGATGTCGCACTTTCGCTGAAAACGGTCCCCTACCAACGCGATCGAAAAAACATTTCCAATGTTAAAAAATACGCTACTCACGTATAGGTCGTATACTCAGCGATTTCGCCGCGAACCTAATCTCGACATTGAAGCCGGTTTGGTATAGATGTACGCGTTTCGTGTTTAATTCAGAAACGGTAAGTTTTGGAGCGCTGCAATGGTTACAATAATCAGTCATGCATGAGTATACGAGTGATCTTTCTGTACTGTACTTGTGTTGTGTTGTGCTATCGTCTGTTTTGCGCAAAAATGCTCTTTTAACTTCTAAACGTCATATTATGTCGTTATAAGTATTTTATCTGCCACTGTCATGAGTATGTTTAATATTGGATAGGATAGACGATCACAAATTTAAGTTGTAAAAATTCAATGCATTGGCATCTAACCCACAAAACAAAGCCATAGACTCGAATAATCCTTTTCTAATAGTTGTATGAAACTGAGAGTCCATAGACAATTATTTTATCTTACAAAAGCGGGTTTGAGATGGCTATATTTACTCCCCACGACTCGACTAACGAGACGGTTGCAACTAAGGACGCAGACAAGGGAAAACAAAATAAAGTTTCCCTCATCGTGTTGACAAAAAGTCGTATGTGCCATCGGGACTAGTATACAATTACAACTTTTCAGGTTTGTATGACTCAATGTTTACGCACTTATGTCGCGTTGATAGAAGGACGTAAGTGCTATCGAGACTAGTACGTAATTACGACGTTTTAGGCTTGAATGAACCGATGCTCACGCTGAGCATACAAATTGCTCGTTGTCCAGACGATGGCGTATCTTTGCCAATATTTTTCAAACACTCCGTTTTATTTGAGCGAGTGATTTGCAAAATTGTGGACTGTTTGTTCACTGAGCAAATGGTAACGAGTTTGATTCCCAGTGGCACCAAAATAGAAAATTGATTGATTGCTTATCTCTTATCTCTAGTCAAAATACGATGCAAGTACTTTGACACGGATACAGAAAACTCACTTCTCTTATTTAGTTGCTCTATTCTTATATTGAAAATAAAGCAGGGTACGCGTTACTTACCTACTTATCTATTGTACACACATAAACACAATTTACTATTTATTTATTTTAATAATATGTAATTTATTTCAAGTAACAACACCTATACCAAAACCACAGTACAATATGTCTTTCAAATAACATACTCGTATTTAAGAACCACAAGATTATCTTCATATTATAAAAGAATACATATCGGCCAACCTCACACTAATCTATCTAGTCCCAAAGTAAACTCTAGCAGTTAGGTTTGTGTTTATGGGCACTACAAATACTACAATAAGCATACTATAACTTAAATACATTAAAAACATCTATAGCAAAATACATGTTCGAATTCATCACACAAATATTTGTCCTTGCCGAGATTCGAACCCAAGACCGCCGTCTTAGTAGGCGGCAGCACTGTGTTAAACGCGTCGTCATATGCCAACATTAATCCTAAAAAGTATGATACATATTAAGTTTTTTCTCCTAAGGCATATTCCAAATTGTACCCGCAAAGAAATATTTCACAAGAAATGCGACGTAGCGCTTGACTCTCTCCGGGATTACTTGGGCTTAACTTGAAGCGAGCTACATGTTGTGGGAGTTGTAGTGGTATTGTCTTATTTATGTTCGGTGTTGTGACATGAGCTGACGATTTCAATTTCATAGTTATAAAAAAACTGTTGATGAAGATGCTCCGTTTGTAGCGCAGCAGCACGGATAAGTGTCCCTGGTGAAAATCTCCATACGAGTTCGAAACATATTGGGCCGTTCCTGAGAGTTTTTATGTGTTAAAACGGTTTTTTAATACTTATGAAACATGTCTCACGATAGTTTTAATAAAATTATTTAAATTTCATTGATACAGGTTAGTTAGTTCCACCATCTCCGTCATACCAAACTTTCAGAGTTGTTTGTGTTCATCGTGTGAATGCACAATACATAGAATAGAAACGTTTATTGCAAGTTACTTACAATGAAGGCTGGGCGTGCTTTTTTGCAAGGTAATATAAGACAAATAATAATTTACAAAATTATGAAACATGCACTGTCTCATTATTTATTATACTGGTACACTTCACAATTTTTATATGAATAAACCTATTGATATAAAATCAAAGCATAAAGAAAAATTGAGACTGGATCGCGGTCTCTTCCGCTAGGTTACACTTTATATTTTTGTTGGTGCTTTGATCTTTGTATCAATAGGTTTAAAAAATAATTTGTTATAGAACCTTTAGTTTTACTTCGACAACTTCAAGAGACTGCTAGGTTTTCTGGTAGAGTTGGGTTGAACGAGTAGTGCGATCAACCCCTCACGCAAAATAGGCGCATTGTAAGACATCGTACACGGAAACCCAGCCCACGATAACTTATACCTTTACCTTAAATACTAATAACTTTTACAATTCAACAATACTTTATTCCACGCGCACAAGAAAACTAGTACATGATAAGTGTTGAATTTTTATCACAAATTTAGATCTAGTTTTATACTATCGTGATGTCGAATGAAATTAATTCGCTCTTACTAACTTCTGTTACGGAAATAAGAGAATAACGACAATGTAGCGCTAATATATAACTTAAAGGTATTAGCTTCGTAAGCAACTCCTGTCACTTACGATCTTTCGTCACCGAGTTTTGAATAATATATCGTAATAATTATATCTTGTAGCGGTAACCTTTTAGCTTAGGCTATATCGAGATGGAAGTTATAACTTGAAACCCTACTACGCTTGTATAGCGACAGAGGTAATAACGTTATGCACTTCAATGTACGATTCTTATTAAGTTAGGTTTCAACCTCGAATGTGTTGTAATATATTTGTAATATGTACGTATCTTTATACGTAGATTTCAGAGCCTCGTAGCTTCGTAGCGTTCTCGAGAACGGCAACTAAAACTACATTACCTAGGGCGGTGGATTTGTAAATGTCCCAGATCGCAGGTGTTTGTAAATATGCGATCTTGGGCTTTACGAATTGCCGCCCGTGGATTGTATAAAGTTTTACGTCTTGCCTTGGCCAAGAAGTGAGATTTTCTCTCCGCGTAGCGGGCAGGAAATCCCACTTGCGGCCTAAAAAACATCTACTCGTAATATCGACATCCCAATGTTTATACTAAAGCGAAAAGTAAAAAAAAACTTTGCGGGATTTGAACTCCAATTTCTTTTGGCCAACACGAGCGACCTACCCAACCCACCACTTTGGTAGGTATAATTTAAACATCTGAAATGAAGATTTCACCAATTTAAACACCCTGCAAATATATTTTTCATTTATTAATCACGTGTCACTAAGTCGGATGTACAAACGGCATTCATTATTTATTAACATTTAATTGTAGACGCTACGAAGTCCAGAGTCTTTGAACGTAGTGCGAAAATGTCCCATGGCCGATCGATAGGACCTTGGCCTATGCCCTGGCAGTGACCCTGAGACACCCCCGATGGGTTCCCATGGAGAGTCCACGATTTACTACTTTCCGCTAACTTCGCTTAAGAATACTTTTAGTAGTGTCTTCGTCTTTACTATTTTAGGTCATTATTTATTTGTAATCGCGTAATGCGTAATCGAATCCGAAATGATGAATGAGAAAAAGACGCAAGAGAACCATTAAGGTTTTAGTTATACCTCAGACAGTCGCCAAACATAGTGTCACTGGGCGCGACACATTGCTCGTAGAACCGATTGGTGCAGAACGGCCGGAGGACGCAGCGTGCCCCTAACGAGGTGAACCGACGACCTGGTTAGGATCGCGGGCAGCAATTGATCCAGGGGGGCGCACGTCCTTGTGGAGGACTTTGGGGAAGGTCTTTATCCAGCAGTGGACGTCCATCCGCTGATATGATGATGATGATGATGATAAGACATTGTTAACTCCAGAAGCGTCCATCAGATGTAATGTGAAAGTGTCCCATGGCCGATCGATAGGACCTTGGCCTTGGCTGGGGAACACTGGCAGTGACCGCGCGACCAGCCGGTACGTTCCCATGGACCGATACCCGGCTTTGTACTTCAAGTATACTTGTAGAATTTTATGCGTATTATAATATTTTTGTGAAAAATATACTGTTAAGGAGAAGTTAAACAATGTTTATCTGGCACTAAGACACTTACAGATAGACTGCATCATGTTTTTCGTATTTTGTGGGGCAAGATCGTTTTTAGGGTTCCGTAGTCAACTAGGAACCCTTATAGTTTCGCCATGTCCGTCTGTCCGTCTGTCCGTCCGCGGCTTAGCTCCGTGATCATTAGTACTAGAAAGCTGAAATTTGGTATAAGTATGTGTATGTATAACGCCGACAGAACAGTAAAATAAAAATTCAAATTTTTTATATTTTTCGGGTACCTCTCGAACACCTAAAGTAGGGGTGATTTTTTTTTCTTTTCAACACTGGTGTGTAGGGTGTTGTTGGATAGGTCTTTTAAAAATAATGGGGGTCTTCTAACATCGTTTTTTGACAAAGTCAGCAGTTTTGTAAATATTCGCTCCAAAAACAAAAAACATAGTGTCCCCCCCCCCCCCCTCTAACTTTTCAACCACGGATCAAAAAAATTCGGAAAAATTCATGTAAATGAAGCCTTATAATTACTTTCAATGAAAACTATATTGAACAAAATCGGTCGAGCCGTTTTTGAGTTATCGCCAAATTTCATATTTTTTCTTTAAAAGGACGTAAGTTGACTTCCAGAAGGTAATAAGTGATTAGTTTCTAGGGCGTTTACGACCTTTTTATAGAGCTTAAAATCTTTCTTAAACCTCGGGCTTAAAACAGCAGTTTATTGTGAAGGATGAGCAACTACGGAACCCTACACTGAGCGTGGCCCGACATGCTCTTGGCCGGTTTTTTTTATATTTCTATTCCAACGAACAAGGCGAAAAAAAATTATGGAGTATGCACTATATCTGTAATAACGTTAGCTATTATAAAGTTGGTGAGAATTAAAATTACTTTGAGTAGATCACTTCACTCGCAGAACGTCAGACATGTGTGGAACTTATATAGAGTTCATGCTCCTGGATAGCTCCTTGTTTTTTTAATCTCTACTTTGAGACTCGGACTCATACAAACAGGTTTTTGCCCCTTCGAGAAGTTTGATGTGATGGAGGATTTCGAGGTGGGGGGATTCGTTCCTGATGTCTATTTTTATTATTATAGATATAAAACCTCATGGCATAAAATCGTAATGTAACCCATTGACCATTGACGCACATATAAAAATAAAAGCGTCTAGTATTTATGCTTCGCGTGTCTTTTTATACTTCAGATGAATGGTACCGTTGACACATGAAGAATAACCCGCGAAAACTCGCGGCGTTAGGAAGATGAAAATATGAAAGTTGTATAATTTTCATAAAACTGCTCGGTGAAACTTTATGCAAACTATTTTAAGTTGGAACGACTCGGGTCTCGGGGTAGTAATCTAAAACCGTCTAAGTTTAGTACTAAAAAGTGGCACTAATTTTTTTAGTGTCATAGTGTAATGTCATGTGTATGGGTTGATTCCACTTACGTCAACTGCCAGTTAAGTCAGATTTTTTTTCGTTCCATTTAGGTCATATCTAACCTAATTGGACTTTGTTGACAGAAAAAAATATGACCTGCTTGGACGGCAGTATTGACAGCATAGTGACCTGATTCCCTTAATCCAGTCCGACCAACGGTCTGATCAATAAATAAGTAAGTACGCCTAGAACGAGCGAAGCGAAAGAACCGACCTGCGACCAGTAGGTACAGTAGGTTAGGTTAGGTTAGAACTGCGACCACAACAGCGCGCGTGCTGAGCATATACAGGAGGTGGGTTTTACATATAAACATAAAGTGTAAACGAGAAAACGGGGGAGTTCTTCCCTCAAGAAAAAAGTTTTTTCTTTTATTTCCTAACCGACCAACCGCCAGCGAACCGCCACGTATGTGGCATATGGGAAAACTGTCCTAACTGGACCTGACGAAATTTTCATTAAAATATTCCGCTTACGTCAGCCGTTTTGAATTTCATAAATTTTCATGTATGAAAAAGGAAAATGTGACGTAAGTAGAATAATTCTGTGTATGACATCGTTGACCTAATGTAGTGTGATTCGTTATTTGATTCATCACATATAGCAACACAAAAGCTTATAAATACTACATTATAATCTCGCACTTTTTCAAAGTTCTTTATTTGTTCATTTAGAATTTATTGCACATTACATGCAATTTTACAAAATAAGTACAAGAGCGGACTTGATGCCGTAAAGGCTAAGTATTGAGCTAGAAAGAAATAATTTTGTGGTGCAAGGCTTCAAAGTATGACAGTTAGATTAAGAGAAGTTTAAGATATTCATCAAATCATCAGTCTTCTGGAGATCTTATCGGCTCTGCATCTTTATCAACATCATCAGACTTTAGAGTCGGCGTAGTGTGTTCGGACGTGATGCAACAATAACAGGTACGGTCAGGATCAAATGTAACCGTCATTTTTATCTTAAAAACTAAAATGGTTCCATGACCCGTCCCGGAAGGTACTAAGCTCAAAGGTCCCTAAAATATTAGCGGAGTTGCCGCGCTGTATCGTCAAAATTAATTTCTGTGGAAATGGCAGTTTCTAGCAGTGAACAGCCAGCCTTTCTAGCCAGTGCATATCTACATATGCGACATAAAGGTGTGTAATATAGTTATAAAGGTGTGTGATATTTAGCCTTTTAGATTTTACAGGATTCTCAGGCTGACTGTACTGAGCTTACAACAAACAGCTCATCGGTCACTGTCGTTACTTTGTATCGATTGTCCGCGTTCGCCGGTACCGTCACATTTCATGTTAAGCAACCCCTTTGTCTGCGACCCCTGAAATTGTATTTCCTCACTAATATCTTAATTTTTATGGATTTTACATGCCTTTGGCTGAGGCCCTAGCAAATTTTTCTATTAACGCAAAAAAAAATCGTTATTAAAGGTAAATGAACACTTGAGGCCCTGAAGAACTAGTGATATGAGTTCTTTGGTAATACTCAACGGTCGTGCGAAGGAAGCTGCACCTCTAGCACAACTGTGACTCGCTTGAAAAATATATTACCTATCTCTTTTTATCCAGTACTATAAGAAAGTGACTTGTGATGATATATTGTGAAATATTTTTGTGATAAACGGACTGGACAGACTACTGAATACGCAACAATGATCTCGTTAAGCTACGTATACCTACACTTGCTTGCTGAACTAACATTTTGATTAGAGCAAATATTTGCTGTTCAAACGATGTTCGCTCAAAACAGCCAATTTCTGCTTTCATGTCAATGAGAAAACAAATAGCAGTTAGCACAATAACATTGTAATTTTGTTTTCAATGAATTTGCAAAGGAGCGATTCTACGCCGACTCCCACTAAATATTGTACATATACTTGATGACTTGTTTTCAATTTACCTCGAGTGCCTACGATTATTCTCTAAGAGTTGTTCAGTACAATAAGTGTACCTACTGATACTCTATTAACTTCACTAATAACTCAACTTTAGTTTACAAAGATCAAATGGCAGTATCTTCGACCTAACTTAATAAATCTGGAACCGTGTTGAAAATCATACTCCATAAGAAACAGGCTTGAAAACGCTTATGGAAATTATTGCTAAGCAAAGCAAAATCTATGAATAAAATCAACTAAATTGATTGAGAAATAGTTTTCAAGTTTTCAGGTATATCCATAAATCAATAAAAATGTTTTTACGGCACCAATGTCAGCGAAAGTGCCTGATAAATGAACCGATACGCGCCCGTTACAGTCGTAAAGTAAATAACTCCAAAAAGGCTTATTTGACCGTAACTATACTGCTAAATTCGATTGTAAGTTTAGTGTACAAGGTTCTCTTTAAAGGCTACTATTACAGGAAATTGAGCTATTTTTAAAGTTAGTCAAATGCAGTTGTTTCCACGAAACTTAGCATTCACCTTGAAGGCACCTTTTAGTTTCAGTTACTTAGTGTGCAGTTACTGAAATCATTGGAAATATCGCTTAAATGATTCTCATTTAGGTGAAGACCAAAAAGTCAAACCAAATTTAGGCGTAGTCAGCCTTAGTAAAATATTCCTTTTTTCTTTTTTTGTCTTTTTTTCGACATGACTTGAACTGTATCAGGGCTGTTTAGCCCTCACTACCAGTGAGTCGTACTTTGTGTGGGAGTATAACCCGCTAATGGAATTGTCTCCGCGCCACAGGGGTAATTAACAATATTCCACTTGTGTTGTCCGTTAGTGTGACGGTTTTGGAGTTTTACTTTTTTCATGATAATACTGTTTACATAATACTATTTTCTTCGCTTTCCGCGACTGTCACACATTTAAATAAAACAATTTAAAGTTAATGTAACTCAGAAAAAAAATGTGTTTTTCTCAGTCAACCTTTGACAACGGTAACTGTAAAGCTACCGAAACGTCAGGGAGGCTCAAATAATTAATATACCTACGCGATATATAAACCGTTTAAATTGTTTCATTTAAATACTGTTTTCGTCGTGATTGTATGGCAAATTCAGTGTTTAGGTTACAGGTAAATAATAAAGATTCACTATGAATGAAGTCTATCCAAAGTAACTAGAGTGAAAAAGACAAAAGGCAAGCGCAATATTGGTCTATTTTACATCGTCTCCCTTGTTCCCGGGAGCTGCATTGCGCAAGCATTATGTCACCACACTCCGAATGCTAACTCCCGTCTTTAGTAAAAGCAAGAGACGTTTTGATTACAGAAAACATAAAGCTTTAAGCTAAAATTCAGTACAGCTGAAACATAATATGTGAAATAGTCACTTATTTTGAATTCGAGATGCGCTCTAAATTGTTTCTTGACAGTAATTGGTATATGTAGTTCATTTTAGGTATACTATACAATCGCAAAAAAAATATTTTCTAGGGTTTTACAATTTTAAGGTTACCTCGGTGCAAAAAAGGGTTATAACAATTATTATCCATTAGCCATAAAATTGTTAGCCATAACTCTGAAATTAATAACTTTACAAGAGTTTTGAGAGTAAAACCAATTAGCTTAGGCTAGGTTTCTATTAAACAATCCTGAAAAGTTATCTGTCTCAGAAAAATGTAGAAATTATGACTACGAAAATTGTGACCAATCACAATTATGAATAATAATTTTATGTGAGCCAATATGGATCCACAAAATAAGGTTAGTTGTATTTTCGAATTTTTGATCTGATGCTTCATCCTCATCATCATCATCTCAGCCATAGGACGTCCACTGCTGAACATAGGCCTCCCTATGGACTTCCATATATACCGGTTGGAAGCGACCTAAGCGATCTGATGCTTAACTAAGCCAACTTTCCAACTGGAAATAATTTATTTTAACTGCAGTCTGATAGTTTAATCTTAGTCAGATGTTATGGATCTAATCTAATAGTCTACAATTCTACATTACCTAGTCAGGCAGTCCTCTTCATTCCGTCTTCTAAGCACCGCCATCGGCTCCGTTCGGCTACCGCCGCACGCCATCGGCTCCGCTCGCACGTCCGTCGCCCTAGAATTTAATAGCCCGGACGGACGCAGTCGGCTGCCGCCGGGCGCTCCAGCGTCTGCTGGAACGTGGCGGCAGCCGAACCCGCCCGACCGGGTCACTGGACGCGGTCGGCCGCTGCCGGCTGCCCGAGCGCCCGTTGCGACGCGGCGGCAGCCGACCCGGCCCGGCCCGTTCTATGAGAATCGTACATTAGACTTAGCCATTAGTATCTAATCTACCCACTTGATTGTAGAATGTTTGTTCTTGCAATGTAGAAACAAAAGAACATCAAATCACACACGCTAAGTACAGCAACCTTCAATTTAATTAAAGCACATTAAAATTCAAATAAGCAATTCGAATAATATTCCAAACCCTTTGGTTTTGATAGTGCTTGAGCCAACTTTTGGTGTCCGTAAAGCCACAGCATACGCATAACAAACAGTATCACAACTGATTGTTTTTGAGCGATCTCACTTTCTATGCAACAGGATTAGTACAGTTCTGGAAAACGTCTTCCGTTCTGTGAGTTCCGGTCGCGTGACTGCATCACAAGTCTTGCTCGCACGGCATTCATAGGAAAGGCAATATTTTCGTATCGCACGACAAAAAGTTGGTCTTCGAACCGAATCATTAATCAGTGACCTAAATGATATGTTTAATACGCCACCTCTTCAGAAAATGGTTCTTACCCGACGACAACGAGAATTGGCCCAACGGTCAGAGTCGGAACCCAAACTTCATTTAGTGCCATTGGATGCAGTGCCCGGAACTTCTAGGTCTGGAATCAAGTCTTCGCATTCTGTCGCAAGCACTCTCTTCTTTTCAAATTCACAAAGTTGTCGTTTTAATCATTTTCTGCCTGCGTACCCAACAATAAAAGTTGGTTTAATGTTACATTTGTGCTACAGGCATAGGTAAGGTATCTAAAATAATTTAATCGAAAATATATAATAAAAACACTTTTACTTTCGACTGCTTGTCAGCCTTAAACAAACATTAATTGCTCATTATAAAACCAATTAAATGAGCACAACCACGATAACGAAGCGACCTGATCATGTGCCGGTTCAGAATTCCCTTGCCCAATTTCCATCTCCATCATCAGATCCGGTCCAAGATACCAAATTATTGTTTGATCACGTAAACTACATGAAAAGATGAAAAGTTTCATCTCCATACGACACTTAAAAGTAGGTTAAACTTTATTAAAAAGAAGAAACTTGTGTAATATGGACCAATCACATTTCTCTCTCGCTTGAATAGCTACGTAGTGCTCTGGCGAATAAATTCACTTCTTTTGGGCTTCACAAAGACGCGGCCTTATTGGTACATTTACTCCGCTCCACGTCAGTGGACAGACATCCTAACGATTGTACTATCCAACGGCTTCCTGTAATCTGCGAAGCTTGCTTGGGACTCCCCGTGCTGCATCTTCTAGCCAATAGTCTTTCCTTTATGCCTTGACGATCAATTAGTCCCAAGCTATGTTAACACCCTGGATTCTCCTACAGATCTAGGACTGCCATCCGTCCGGATTTGTCCTAGTTTGAAAGCCATCCAGGAAAGTTTTCAAAAAGTGGGACACTTTATATTTATGAAAAATAAAGCGATTGTTTTGTTAATAATATTATTTTCGGACGCTTCCGGGGAAAAATGCAATTTAATGAACGTCAATTTTAAAAAAGCAACCTTATGTAAATCTGCCCCTTTAGCATAACTGTGACACGCGACTCTTTCTCGCGCGAGATATATTACCAATCTCTTTTTTTTTTATCAGACAACCTCATACAAATAAATCTAGTCCCACAGTAAGCTCTAGTAGTTAGTGTCCGACCGAAACACGTTTTTCTGCCGAAACCGAAACCGAAACCGAAGGTTCGGTTCTGATTACAGTTTCGGCCGAAACCGAAACCGAACCTTTTATAAACATGATTAAAACGTTGTTTAAAATGTAAGCGGGCCGTTCTTTCTAGATCTAATAATGAATACAATGAAAAATTTCGTGACCGATGGAGCTAAGTGTTTCAGTTTCAGTTTGGTCCAAAATTCTTTCGTATGTACGGACGATTGGATGCTTTTCTGTTCTCGCCTGGAGATTGTATTTCTTAACCGATGCTCATGAAATTTTGTGAGTAGGTTTGATAAGTATATACCGTAAAACTACCCAACTATAGGTAGTCCAGTCCACACAACTATGGTCCAATTTAATCCGAAAATGACTCGTTAATATATGACAGTGATAACGAATAAACTCTAAAGTGAACAACATAACTAAACAAACTCAAATAAAAACGTATATAATCACTAGGGTGGTCCGATTTTATTTTTTTTCCACCGTGGCACCCACTAAATCTTTTCCATTTGCTTATTAGATAGTGTATGCAAAATATCAGCTTCCTAGCTCAAACAGAACCCGGTGCTCATCGACGTCAAAGTTTTTACTATAGCGGTTTTAACAGTGTATCACTGCAGTACTGAGCAACGTAAATAATAATACTTTTTCTACGTTTATAAAGCTAGAAATTTCGTTTTAAGGTGTAAGCAACTTTGTAAATGTATAAACTATTAAAAAACCATGCATCGTACATTGGTAGGTCGTTTAAAATTTGGTTGTACGAAAGGTATTCTAAAAATGAAGGTAACCCGTCGAACTGATACTATCTTTTTAATCGGAGTTAGAGACTCAATTCCTCTTCCTGCTTTACTTCTACTTCCGAACCCAAGACAAGTGCTACTAAATATAATAAGATATCAGCATTACGTCCATGAAGTAAAATCAATGCGGAGTGCTTGCAAAATCATTGAAGAAATTATAAAATTGCACTAACAAACCCAAAACTTAAACTATTCAATAATCACTGATAGAATATGGTTTTTGATATAAATAAACGAGTTTTTTTTGGACCATAGTTGGATGATTGTTCTATAGTTGGGTAGTTTTACGGTACTTAGATTATTTTTGTCGATTAGAGAAATTAAAAAACCGGCCAAGAGCATGTCGGGCCACGCTCAGTGTAGGGTTCCGTAGCTGCTCATCCTTCACAATAAACTGCTGTTTTAAGCCTGAGGTTTACGTTAAATAAGATTTTAAGCTCTATAAAAAGGTCGTAAACGCCCTAGAAACTGTAATCACTTCTTACCTTCTGGAAGTCAACTTACGACCTTTTAAAGAAAAAATATGAAATTTGGCGATAACTCAAAAACGGCTTGACCGATTTTGTACAATATAGTTTTCATTGAAAGTACTTATAAGGCCTCATTAACATGAATTTTTCCGAATTTTTTTGACCCGTGGTTGAAAAGTTAGAGGGGGGGGGACACAATATTTTTTGTTTTTGGAGCGAATATTTACAAAACTGCTGACTTTATCAAAAAATAATGTTAGAAGGCTCCTATTATTTTTACAAGACCTATTCAACGACACCCCACACAACAGTGTTGAACAGAAAAAAAAATTCACCCCCACTTTAGGTGTTCCAGAGACACCCGAAAAAAAATATTTTTTTAAATTTTATTTTACCGTTCTGTCGGCGTTATACATACACATACTCGTACCAAATTTCAGCTTTCTAATACTAATGATCACGGAGCTAAGCCGCGGACGGACGGACGGACGGACGGACAGACGGACAGACGGACATGGCGAAACTATAAGGGTTCCTAGTTGACTACGGAACCCTAAAAAAGTGCAGATGTATAAAGAGTAGGGTGGGTTACACAACAAACTCACGTTTTACTTTTGTTGAATTGATATTTTAACATTGACACTGGGTCAAAATTAAAATACCCAAGAAGTGAAAAGCATTAACAGCTGTAATACTGTACTGAGGCAGCGATCTGTTAATTGTAGGTTTAAAATGAAACAAGTTTAAAAACCTAGCAAAAAAATAATTGATTGAGTTTTAATTTTTATAATTGCAATCAGGCAGCCTCGTAACGCTAATTCAAACTTAGGTAAGTACTAATTTTATTACATACACGCAACAATGACGAATCCTACAGTCGTTTTATGAGATAAGTAAACCTCTTCACTTTTATCCTAACCAATATCGCCGTCAATTTGTTTGTAAATTAAGAAATTATGCGTTAAAAATTACACTATTAATTTGATAAATTCATAACAAAATCTAAATTAAGTAAATTTAAAGTAAATGTAAATTTTTAACCGCAAATCTCCGCTATTTTGAAATTTTCGAAAAACTGAATCGTCGAAAAAATACTATTAATACTTATCGAACATACTCACAAAATTTCATGAGAATTGGATTCGCGACATTAAGGCAAGGCAACAGCTACCGGCTGTGCGCATTGACATCCAAACATCCAGGCATACGAAACAATTGTGGGCCATGCTGAAACGGAAATGCTTTGCTCGCTCGGTCAGTTACTTAACATTATTCGGGGATCAAATACAAACGTCACCTCACTGAGCAAAGTGATTCAGCGGCCTTCGGAGTCAGGCGAGCGACGCCATATTGCCAGCCGTGCCGACTGCCGAGCGCACCCGACGTTAGCCGAACGCGACCCGACAGTACGATGTTGTAAGTTTCGGCGCGGCCGAAAGGTTCGGCTGTTTTTTGGCCGAAACCGAACCTTTGGCCGAAACATGATTTTCAGGCCGAAACTGGCCGAAACCGAAACCGAAACTTCGGTCGGTCACTAAGTAGTAGGCTTGTGTTATGGACACTAGACGACGATACACATACTTATATAGATAAATACGTACTTAAATACAAATAACATCCATGACCCAGGCACAAATATTCGAGCTCATCACACAAATATTTGCCCTTGCCGGGATTCGAACCCAGGACCGCCGGCTCAGTAGGCAGTTGCTTAACCACTGCGCCAGCCGCGTCGTACATCTCTTTCTGTACAGTACTGTGTAAGAGTGGCTGTTATGCTAGAGGGGCTGATCGTTTCTAATTCAACTTCTGATGTTGAGTGCACTTCCGCTCGTTTGCGTCTATTTGTTATACTGTTTAGATAATATTTACTGTGTTAATGCTCTGAACATGGCCTGGAGCGGAGCACTTAGGCGCCAGAGAATTGCTATAAAAAGGAACTTGGCACTAAGCTTGGTCGTTTGTTTAATGGCTAAATGTAAACATTTTATTTATCTTCAAAAGCTTATATCAATTAATGGTGCATGTTATCTCAGTGATGAAACTAGAATTTTATTATCAGTGTCATGAGAAAGTTATTCTTATTGCTAATTGTATTGTGAGCAAATTGTTATGAAGAAATAGGTGAGATTTGCTTCCTTCTCTAAACTTCGCCATTTATGATTTATGAAACGCTGGCTGTCAATCGGGCTGATTGTAATAAAAGTGGGTTCAGATGTCTGTTTACTTTGCATATTGGAAGACAAGGTAACCGATATAACTTTGGTTTATCTTGAACACTAATCCGATCCAGCACCTGTGTGGCACGCGACGCGACTCTTTTGCGAGAAATATCACCCATCTCTTTCGATACGGTACTGTGAGAGAGTGACGAGCGACGCTATGTCACACGACAAGAGTCGCGTAGCATAGCTATGCTAGACGGACAGTAACACTAAAGTACTTGGACTACTAAACGGTCCTAAAAAATCTCGCGGCGCAAACTTTTATCATTCAAATCCAAAAACGCGAAACAATGCCTATAAAAACAAAAGTTGTAACTGCTAAAATTAATAGCCGATCATAAATAACACTAGTTTCAGGTTTCTGATAAACGTCTGAAAAATCCAGTGCAATATATCCAGAGAATGGCTCTAATTAGAGCCTTCAGCCCGACGTTCATTCCGGAAGAGAAACGAATTAAGTGACACGAAATCTAAATATAGGTACGGCGTTTTGTATCTAGATAAGATAGGCGGTTAATCGTTGTCAGCAGCGAAATTCCACGGTAGGTTTCCCAAAAAACGATACTAGCGTCTACCATCTCTCTTACTCGTATATGACAGCAGTAGAGAGAAAGAGACGGTTTTTACTCCAGTTTTTTTGTGTCGTGTTGGACGCTATCTAGTTTTTCCGCTCATTTGCACCCATTAACGGGTAATCCGCTAGAGCTTGATAATTCTGCTAAAATTAAAATTGCTTTTCGCTGTGCTCAGTGAATCGTTGATAAAATTGTTCTTGTGTTATAAAAAATATGGATAATAGTAGTTAATGCAAGACAGGATATACGTTACATGCCAATAATTTTGGTGTTGGCAAATGTATTTTGAGCGCATTTTTTTTTATCCTCCATCAATTTTTTCCGCTCGAAATTCCCTACTAAAAGCTCTCATTCATTTATCTGATAAGCTTATTTAATTAAGGTTACCGATAAAATACCGATTAAAGAACCCCACATAAAATGTTTCGTCTATTTGCCGGGTTGATGTTGATATTACTTAGCTGAGAACATTGTCCCTGGGCTAACAATAAACTTTTATGTCCCTTTAAAATCGCGGAAAAGTGAATCCGTCGTATCTTCAGTCTTTTCTTTGTAACATTTAGATGGAAAATGCGTGACTGAAGACGTGGGTCGGATTTTAGGGACATTTTATTAAAGATTCCGCCTGTATGATACATTGCTTCGCTTTAAATACAGGTCAACATTTTTAAAGCTGTAATAGTACATTACGAGTGTCTATTAGAGCTTTAATGACACGAGTTTGGAATTCTTTTACCACCAGAGTCACGTACGACGTTTTTCATCACACTTTGGAGGAAATAAATCAAAAGTAGTAGTAGTCAATACCAAAAATTACTTACCGCCCTAGGGCGTAATATACGACTTACCGCCCTAGGGCATAATTTAAGGTGTACCACCCGGTTTTCTAGCATGTAAACCCTTAGAGTGTGACAAAAATTACTTACCGCCCTAGGGCGTAGTTTATGACTTACCGCCCGCTTTTCTAGCATGTAAACCCTTTGTTTACAACCAAATGTGATGAAAAGTACGTTTACGTCATCCTAGGCCGTAAGTGGCATTTTCTGAGAGAAAATCTCACTTCCTGGCCAAGGCAAGAGGTGAAACTTTAGACACACCACGGGCGGTATTCCGTAAAGCCCCAGATCGCATATTTATGACCTTCACCATCGATACGGGCCACACATCTGCGATCTGGGGCATTCATGAATTCACCGCCCTAGGTACGGAATTTACTATGACGTGCTTATTAGGCCTATTTTC
The DNA here is from genome assembly GCA_947623375.1 of Apotomis capreana. NCBI lineage: Eukaryota > Metazoa > Arthropoda > Insecta > Lepidoptera > Tortricidae > Apotomis > Apotomis capreana. The sequence goes on along the minus strand of OX392515.1, from coordinate 3,610,770 downwards.
ACCGTTTGTCTTAATTTACAGTCAAAAATGTTATGTTCATTTAACTAGGTAGATTGATATAGATATAGTTACCTCCTGAACGCCCGGCCACTGCATCCTATGTTCAGGTTCTCACGATGTCACGAATGGCATGGACACATTCGATATATATTGACACAACGGACGCTGGAGTATTCAAATATTCCTTGCATGTGCCATCTTCTTTATCCTGCTGAATAGTTTTTACTCGTTTATCGCGCGCGCACGCAGGCACACACACACACACTAATTATTTAATTAAACTAGCTTAAAGTAAATATAAAAATAAGTTTATCTTACTAATAGAGGCTATGAAGATAATGCACCGATTCTGGAAGAGCGAGTCCTCTTGACACATGTGTATAACACCTACTAGGAGTCCTCAACACTTGTAGGTACTCATTATATTTTTTGAACCAATAAATACTTTTTTTTATCATTTATCGTAAAGAAGCACGTACTCTGTTATTACTCATGCCGTTCGGTATAGATTACCTATAAGTACCTATCATGCATAATCCTAAGACGCAAACGTGTTAAGAGCCGCATTGTAGTAATGTGTCTCTATATGACTGGCGATTGTATTGGCTGGCGATATATGTATCGCTACTTCTCCACTTGTGCCTCGGTAGATCGACTTATTCTTGTTGTTATTGTGACCCGTAACCCAGGGGACAATAAACATTAAACCTTAGAAAACATATAATAATTTGAATTACTGGTATTATCAGCAGATAGTCTACGTAAGGATAGGCTAACTGTAGCAATTACAAAGCTTTTAAATAAATAACAGCATAACATTTTAGCCTGAAAGAGTGCCACAGGGAATATCACTATGCATAGCAACGAGCAACAGAAGCAAGTTGATTGACACACCTATAAAAAAATGGCTTACTTACATCAAATGCTATTTACAATATAGTTGAATTTTACAACTTCAATGATCAAATAATGTAATAATTTAATTGAATAGTGATGGAAATTTATTAATGTAATCTCATTTGACTTATTGTACGTATTGACTTGTAAAATGGTGACATTTTATTAATAAACGAGTATGAGTATTGTTTATTCTTTGTCCTAACTTTGTATTAACGTGGCGTTTCTTTGTTCCAGCGCAAGTAGAACGTGTCCGGCAGAGGGCGCGGCCGAGCCGGAGTCGGTGCCGCCCGTCGACCTGCCGCGGACCCGGGATGGCGAGATCGACTATGATGGTAAATGTCACGGCCTAGTGAAAGATCCTTCAGTTGAACATGAGCAGACGCTCAACATTTCCCCTTATCCTGGATCCACTGTTCCATTTGCTCTTCCTTTAGATCTACGTGGTATTTTTAATCCCCGACAGAAAAGAGTATTATTCTATTATTCTACATTCTTTCTTTCACAATACCTAATTTATTGTTATACTTCTGTGTTCAGAAAACCACATTTCAAAACAACGTCGCCCAATCTATACAGGACGATCAATCCAAATGGGTCAGTAGGGAGAACACGAAAACTATAAGAGTAAGGGGAAATCCGTTCTTAGGAACCAAGGCGTCGATTTTAGATTTCATAGAAACTGCATACAATTTTTAATTTTATGTATGAAACTATCTATGAGATTCATATTTAAAGAATGCATTTTTTATTAAATCTAAAATCGACTCCATGATTCCTAAGAACAGATTTCCTTATCTCTTATAGTTTCTGACTTCTCCCTACTGTCCCATGGTATACTGGTATATCTATCCAAACCAGCGCCAAGAATCCTTTGAGACATTTATTTCGAACCCTTGCGGTTAACCCCTCCGAACTACTAAAACCGAATCAAATGGAGTCTGACGTAGATCTGACCGCAAGCTACTTCGTTAATATTCGGCGACCTTCATTTGCAAATAGCTTTGGGAAACAATGCTCTGGACAATGGGTCAATAAACTTTAGTACTGCGGGTTTGAAGTGTTAACGATCCTAGGCTAAGCAATTATAAAATGTAGCATGGCATCCGACCGATCTGAACTTGAGATTTTATGGCCCAATTTTTTCCGGGTTTTAATATTTTGTTCACCAAAATAACTGTTAACTGTTCTCTAAATTATAAGTTGTGAAAAAACCCTCACACAACCTCTAGTTACCTGGGTAGATTCATTAAGGTACCTTGTGTTCCTCAGAGCGGAAATAGAAGACCCGCCAAGCGGGGCTCCGTTGATTTACATTACATCACACTTCACAACTCAAACATTCTACTACTCAAAATATTGTATTAGTTAAGCCAATTTCTTATAGCCCGGTAGGTCCTTTCATTATCCTTATAATCCTTATATTATGGAATGGAATTATCGTTATAGTACAGTCGAGTTCATTTACATCTACACACTTACGAGAACAAAAATATTTGAACACGACCCTATTGTCAGGAGCATAAAATCGTGTTCAGATATTTTTGTTCTCGTAAGTGTGTAGATGTAAATGAACTCGACTGTACGTTGTAGCTGTATAAAAACTTAAATAATTATTTTTTCAAAGTTTCTGTTTTGTTTATGTAGTAAGTGTTTAATAAAAACAGGTCGAGTGCGAGTCGGACTCGCGCACCGAGGGTTCCGCACAAACACTTTCCATCCTTAAGTGGTTAAGTTAAGTTTGCACCTGGTATGTATAGCGCTCCATACAAATGAGGTGCAACGTTAACGCAACCAATCCCTTCGTTGTATGGGAGCCCCCCTTAAAATATTTATTTTATTTTATTTTTAGTATTTGTTGTTATAGCGGCAACAGAAATACATCATCTGTGAAAATTTCAACTGTCTAACTATCACCGTTCTTGAGATACAGCCTGGTGACAGACGGACGGACGGACAGCGAAGTCTCAGTAATAGGGTCCCGTTTTTACCCTTTGGGTACGGAACCCTAAAAATGGCACAGTTCAAGAAATCGGTACTGAACCAAAAAGGATGTCTTTTGTACGCGTTTCAGTTTAATTTTTGCCGTACATTCCAACTATTTTCAAACTTCTAATATTGGTCTAAAACTGTCAATAGTAGAGTAGTTTACGCTGTAAACTAATGCCAAATTCAACACAACTGTCCCATTATCGGAGCTTAGCTCGCCGTAGGGTTGAGTTGTGAAGGCTGTTCAAAGTTGCGTCGCGTGTTCGTTATCACACTGGGCAGGGCAGGTTTACTGCCGATGGTGTTAAGGTGGTTTTCCACCGGCAGGGCGAGACGAGACGCGGCGCGACGTGAATTGAAATCGAACTGGCCCTTTTCCAATAAAAAATGAATTGCAATCGCGAATGTAGCATGTAGAATATTAAAAAGTGACGAACAACAAAAACCAATCGCGAGAAGTGTGTTTCTGTTGCATAGTTAATTTATAGTCTATATTGGGAGCAATACGATTAATTTTTACACAAACGAATATTTCAATTCAAGTCTTGCACATCCTCGACAATCCTTACTTATTCCACCAAAGATGCGCTAGCAGAGGATTGATAATTTGCCATACAAATTTCAATTCAATCCGTGTCGCGTCTTGTCTCGCCCTGCCGGTTGAAAACCACCTTTATGTACTCAGCACGTGCGACAGTTATTGTAGCCGGGTGGAAAGTTTCATACAAAGACGATTGAAACAAGACTTAAAATTTGTTACAACACACAATACGGTATTTGACTATGGTAAAATTAAATTATGTCATTGATACCACTAAATATACATTCAAAAATACACGGAACCAAATGAACTACCACTAACTTTTGGATATTTTACTATTTTTAGTTGGACATAATCTAAAAAAAGAATTGTTTTGACTACTGATGTTTATGACGTCACAAGCCAGTATCTTCATAGAAACTTCATACTGACAGATCGTTTTTGACATTTCATAAACAGTAGCTGATTTGAGCTGTCATCAAATACCGTATTATTATTATTACACCGCATTTCTTAAAGAAATGCAGTTATTTAAATGTGACGTTATCTGAAATTTTAGGCGAGTTAATGAGAGAAATCAGCTTAGCTTATAGTCATAATTATATGTAGCCCGATTCGCCTCGCCCTCAGACACTGAGTGACGTAATCTAAGGACAGTTTATCACATAAATCACAACGATCATAGCAGAACGAACAGACAGTCGCACGCGTCAGAACATATGTGAAATGTATATGTTAAGTATTATGTTTGGCTTATTAAAATATCGTCCCGTTCCCCGGACAATGTGTCAGATAAAGACAAATTGACCTTCTTTCTTCTTCATCGTTTTTCAACCGACATCCAAATAGAGGAGGTTCTCAAATCTTTGTATTTTTTTTATGTTTGTTACGTAAGAACTTATTTACGAACCGATTTGTTATTTTTTTTGTTTGTAGATATCTCCAAGTTGGTCCCATACAGTTTTGGTGAACTGAAAAGGACAAAAAAGACAAAGAATTCGGTGCCTTTGGTGCACTCAAGAAAAACGCCAAGTGTAGTAACAATAGGAAAAAAAAAACTTTAACTTTGTTAAAAGTTGAACATCAAAGGCCTTTAAGTATAGACGATATAAACAGTGTCATGTCGAAAAACAAGGTTTTTCGTGGCTATGTAAGCCAATACGAGAACGGCACACGCAACCACAGGCTTGACAAGTGTATTAATGGCCTGTGCGCGGTGAACAAATGCCGAGCAAAGCCTTATTTATAACTGTTTAATTTACATGCGTGTATGTATTCTGTGTCAAAATTAAACCATCTTTTTAGCATATTACAACGAAAGCTCCAGACAGGGACTACTCACCAACAATGTATGCAAAATTGTTCATGAGCCGCAATATTATAGCAACTTTCACAACTACGCCTGACGTGACACCGGGGATGACACATACATGCTGCCGTGCTAAGGTAAAAGGCGACCTTTTTTGTATGGAGATCCATAGCAAAAAGTCGCCTTTTACCTGAGCACGCCATCGCCAGCATGACAGTATGACACGTGGATTGAATCACTTATTTCGTAAACAATCAAAATCACCAGGCATCGGACTATCATATAGCGCGGTAGGACTAATGGAGAGCTATGGAGCCCATATTAACATTAATATACAATTCATACTCACACTCATAAGTGTATTTCATTCGCAATTTTTATTTTATAGTCAAGGACAAAGCCAGAAGAATATACAAAGACCTGATTTGTGTAGGCATTGTTTTTTTCGCCACCATCAAATACGTAAATATTTGCGACTTTTTCCATGCTTTCTGGAATAAATTGGCTTCTATATTGATCGAATATCCATTTATGACTAGAAAGTGCATGATATTGACAATAAATAGAGTTAAATTAGGAGTTTGAAATATTGTAAAAAATAATAATATTTTATTTATAATTTTAGTAATTGCTTGGGAATGTTAACCATAAGGGAGAGTTTAGAATGAAATAGATGAATGAGTATGAGTATGAATTCTATTATAATGTTAATATCGGTTCCATAGCTCTCCATTAGTCCTAACGTGCTCACGAAAGTCCGATGCCTAAAATAACTATGAAACACAATATCTAGATCGGCACTGTAACTCTCCGTCATTTACATTTAATTTTACCTTTTATTTTTCAATTTGAAGCCGACAGTTTGTCTTTTGTTGATTCTATGCTATGACTACTGGTATGTCCTTTCGCATATTTCTCCCGTTGTATTTTCAGTTTCAGTCTTTGTTTTTCCACTCTGTCCTATTTCGACTCTATATAAGAAGGTCACGTGATTCAATAACGTTGTAACGGTTATAAAAGAGGCATATAATCATACTTGTTTATACCTACTATCAGAACCTTGTACATACATTTATGGGGCAAATTGAGACCGTAAAGTTCCATTTCTCGGCCGACAAACATCGTAATTTAGATCTTGTGTGCTGAACACACCCTTCGTCCACCGTTGCATTCTACGTCGTACAGTCAGTATCAAACGTAGCTGACAATGATAGTGGGGATGACAACTGATATTTATTCTACAGCATACTGTAGTGACATGAATAAAATTAGCTCAAAATGTCATGCAACAAAGAAGAAGAATCCAAAAAGGATAATATTTTTTTTATATATCTGACATCAAAGGTACACAAATTTTATGATTTTTTCTTCAATTCAAAAGAAATTAAAATTATTTTCAGAATCCTCATAATTTAACAAAACAATAATTGTATGACAACCATGAACTTAAAAGCACTTTTTCACGGAGAAACGAACGGACGAACGGTTGAACGGTCTCCATACAAATATTCGTACCCTTGACATATAATAACGTCACGATTAGGTCGCCAGTATGGAGCGTTTTTAGGGCTCCGTAGGAATGTTGAACTTTGACAATCATTTCTGACTTTTAGAGCAGTTTCCGTGTTCCATTAGTTACTATATGGGACTAACTATAGTCCCATATAGTAACTTAATTCCAAAAAAGACAGAAAAAATTTAATCTACAATCATTCTCAAAAAAAAAGTGATGCCTATTTAATAGAAGCCAGTAGTAAAATTTACAGCTACTTTTGATGCTGATGCTGACGGCAGGATAACAATGATGCAACCTTCTTTCTTGATCATTTTCCCATCTACTTGGCGTCTGTCTTTTTTGTCCCTTTTCTCCAGAGTACACGGTTCTTGGCTAGTATATCGTCATTCGAGTCTTTTTCGCCTGTCGTCGGACAAGTGGCGGGTGGTCTTCTACGTCCTTGTTTCTGTGTCGGCGAATTTGGGGCTAACTTCACCATATGGTTTTCAGGGGGCCTATGATGGTTGCATTTATCACGTAATAAATAAGTGACAAAGCATCTGTCACTCGCACTTGCATTTTGTCGAAACGTGACGGATGCTTTGTCACTTATTTAACACGTGATAAACGCAACCATCCCGCTGGGCATCGTAGGATGTGCTCGCACCGCCGTTTACGTTTGTCACATACAGACTTTAAAACTTCCACTTAGTCACGAAGTTTATTCATCAGCGTCAACAACAATGACGCAATGGAAAGTTGAAACTGACTGGAGTTGGTACACACAGCTCTAAAGCTATACGTGTTGCGGTAAACCTTGGAGGCCGGAAGCGTTGGGCACACGCAAGCCGTCTAGAGGTCAGCCTTAAATCACAGGATAGTAGGTCCTTTCTTTTGAACTTCGCAAACGCCGCCTGATTTACCTACACTGTGTTTTATTGGTTGTTTGTGTAGAATGGTGACGCTATTCGTTGTGCGGCGTGGCGAATCGACTGGCTACGGTTGCAAGACGAGTTTCTCGAACCATGTTGAAGGTGGAGCACCATGGTTCACCGTAAAACGACGGTGCGTAGTGAGCCACACTTGTGGCTGTTCATAAAATATTACTATTGAAAAGACTACAATCGAGTACTTGATAGTTGGGAATTAAATACCAATATTCTCTGGTTAAGACTCACTTCACTACTCACTATATGATTTTTAACATCTAATTTACTACCGAAAAGGTTGTCTGGAAGACCGCCCGTTCTACAGTGTTTTATTTTTATTTGTTTGTATTTGATTTCTTATGTACTTGTATTTGGGTGTGCAATAAAGCGTAGGTATTTGTATTGTCTTGTAAAACAATATACCTACATATCGTTGAATTATTTGATCAAGAGTTTAACTCTCTACACCAGCAAATACACAGATTTTTTGTATATCTTAACTAAATTGCAGACGGACAGTTAGGACATGGCATCACCATTAAGGTTTGACTACGGAACCTTAAATAGGCCTAATCGAATTCAAATTTGCAAAGAGAACCGCTTTTACATGTTCATATTTCCCGTCTAATTGACGAGCACTTTGTTGAACCCGAATCATATCAACATTGCCACGTAGAACTTTACCAGCCCTAACAAAACATGACATCCCAATAGCACCCTACGTGGCTGGAATAATCCAAACCTAGATCACCCAAATATACGATAATAGAACCCTGTTATCCTGATATATAGCTTTTAACGTTGCTAAGGTTGTAACCCTTTCACTCAATATCCGTCGGTGTCACTCAAAAAAATGCGTAATTTCTCTGAACGTTTCATTTAGGCCCAATTTCAGCAGACAATTGTTTGATTTCGACATAATAACATATCTATGTAAAAATATCAATTTATTACCGATCTGACGTATTTTTCCGTATAAAAAAACACTTATTTCGGACAAATTAATCCATATATTGTTAGTATTACAAAAATAACTTAAATAACAATGTCTAAACTAAGATGTTGAACCTATATAAATAAATACGATAATTATATTTTTTACTAACTGTGACCGTGGGCTGTGTTTACCCGCTCATCCCACGAGAACACTACATTTTTTCCGGGATAAAAAGTAGCCTCTGTGTTAATCCAAGGTGCCAGCTACCCCTGTACCAAATCTCATCAAAATTGGTCCAGCCGTTTCAGCGTAAAGAAGTAACAAACACACAACCATACTCACAAACTTTCGCATTTTTAATATTAGTTTGATTTGATAACGATTACTCGTCACACGAAGGTTTTGGGCTACCTATCTAACTGAAGGATGGCAGTGGTAGGTAAGATGAATAGGTAATAATAAAAAAAACACACTTAACATTAAATACATTTTTTACAATTATCTATAACCCTTTACCCCACTCATTATAAGGTGCATTATAAGTGCGACAATTATAAGCAATTCGTAACTACATTACGTATGAAGAATAAAATATGACAGGGCATTATTGATGTCGGCCTTGGCCTTCAAGAGTGACGTTACAATATTCAGGGCTGCGTCGATCGTATCATAACGTTATTACTTTATCTATCGAGAAAACTTGGTCGTTAAACCGTAATCGTTGAGCTATTATGTGGCGTGTAACGATACAATTATGGCACGTCTAGTTGTAAATATAGACAATATGGCCGAGTTCAAAAGAAAGCTATTTCATGTTCTGGTAGGGAAAGCCTGTCACAAAATAAGTGATTTTCTGTTAGACTGTGATTAATGGAACACAACTTCAATGTACTCTATTAATACGTATGTAATTTGTACGCTTGACGGCCCAGCATTATCGTTGAACAAATAAACAATTTTATTTGATAATTTATAATAGTTTTTTTTTTACAACGCTAAGACATGTTCGCAACACGCTTCAGGCTGGGTTAATAGCCTACGAACCAGCAGCACTCAAGATGATTCTTGGCTTCGTTTTCCGCTGTCGGCCACGCGTCAAGTACGCGTTCATGGTCACTCGCACTGGCGCGAGTGATCAGTCGCGAGATCCCGCCTCACGACCAATTATGTCGCATTTTACACAAAGAACCAATAGAACGCCTTATTTTAGTTTTACATGTGTTTTGCTACTCTACTCTTACTATATACTACTACTCTTGAAAATGCTTTAGCACCAACTTGGTAATTTTTGTGTTTTTAACGATTCATTTTGTTTGTTTCAGCCTTGTACGAGGAGGAGTCGGATAGCGAGCTGGGATCCATGGAGAACCATGGGTCCGTCGTCGCGCATCTGCTCTCGCAAGTCAAGATCGGAATGGACCTCACAAAGGTAAAGCTCCGAATTCGACGAGGCACATTCCCATTTTATAAATAATGAAATGACACAAAGGTAAATTAAGACAGAAAAATTGAATGCGATCCACTACAATCGAAGCGGGATTCGAAACCGGATTTTTTTTCTGTCTTAATTTACCTTTGTGTCATTATTTATAAAGATAAAAATGTGGTATTACCACATAAAAAATATGAATCTATAAAAAGACTCTATACAAAAGTTTATACCAGCGCCATCTCTCTCGCAGTCTTCACACTTGCTGTAAAGCAATGGGGATTGGGGATCGTGCGTGTAAAACGCACATCCTAGGGTATGGCTAATGCGATAAAAAGATTCTGTACAAAAGTTTATTCCCATTTTAGTTAGAATCACAAATAGTAGCTCAGCTCTGAACGAAACCCTGTATATATCCTGATATCTTAAAAGTTAATAAGTATTTAAAATAACATTACAATTCCAGAGAGACGGTATGGCCAGCCCTAACGAAAATACGAGTATATTTTACAATAATACCTAATGGTCTTGTTTTTAAAATATTCGTAAAGTCCCATTCAACTTCAATCTCCTTTTCAAAGACTACAAACGACCGCGCGGGGTCTAATAATCAAGCGACAAAGTTTCCAGTTTTAATTCTCGACACCAAAGGTTTGTTCTAGAAAGTTCGCAATGTGATACCCAAACGGGCCCTCAAATTGAGTAGACAAAGTTCTCGCTTTGTATTTTCAACGGAAGGTATATAAAAAATATAAGGCGTATAAACAATATTATAAGTACCTCGATGTTCTTACATTTTCATATAACAGTCCGCTGCTAAAAACTCCTAAGTCGCACAATACATTATTTTCAGCGTAAGAAGTTATGAAATATCCTTTGAAGCCATATCTGGGGGCACGGTAGTGCCCCCGCCAAGACGAGCAAAAAAGAAGCGGGGCACTACCTACCTTTTCTCGAACCGTTTCGTCTAATTTTCAAACCCTCATAGCTTCGTCCCAGTTAACACCAGAGCGCCCAAATTCACAGTTTAAGATGCTGTTAGGAAACATATAAAATGTACTGAATTTAATTGATCTAGCTTTTATATTTTAGGTTTTATTGGTACCTAAAATACGCCGATTTTGCCACTCACTTATACACTGACGTATCAAAACCTCTGGGGTACTTCCCGATGACCTAGAAAGCTGAAATTTGGTATGTAAGCTAGGTTTAGTACACAAACAATAGAATAATTCTGAAACTTGGAACTTTTACCCCCCAACCCCTTAAACTAGGGGATGGAAGTTTGTATGAGACTTCTGCAAATTTTGATACTAGAGGTCTGAAAATGTATATAGGGACTCCTTGTTATAAATAATAAAATTCATATTCTAGGATTTTTAGAAAATCACCCCCACCCTTTAAATAAGGGGATGAAAGTTTGTATGGGTTTTCTGTAATGGGGGATAAAAGTGTATATATATGGGGCTAAACGTAAGTATTTCTTAAATACACAATTATTACTACTTACTTAGAAACGCTACAGCACAAAAAAAATAAAAAAAAACCTAAAAATTAAAAACTACTTTACAAAAAGAAATGAGATCCCACCAAAAACATTTCATGTAAAATTAGCGGCCAAGACTCACATGCCCTTAACGTTTTTGCTATTATTACTACTTACTTACAGACGCTATGGCCCAAATAAATAAAAAAAAAACTAGGGCACCTTACAAAAATAAATGAGATCCCACCAAAAACATTTCATGTAAAAAAAATTTTAACAAAAAAAAGAACCGACTTCAGTAAAACTAAAAAGCCGAAAATAACCCGTTCAAGTACAGATTACATTTGAGTCACCCTTTGAAATCGATCCCAAACCACTCAGTTATTACATTTATATATTAAAGTTTACGTGAGGTTTGGCACCGACTTCAAAGGGTGACTCAAATGTAATCTGTACTTGAACGGGTTATTTTCGGCTTTTTAGTTTTACTGAAGTCGGTTCTTTTTTTTGTTAAAAATTTTTTTTTTCGCTTTTTAGTGATTCATATAAAATACTTATGGCGGGGTGATCAGGGAGGTCTTGAAGGCATGCATCTCGTTTGAATTATCTCCTAACTCCTAACTGTTAAGGAGTTGTACTTTCCATCATCAGTTCAGCATGAGAAGATGATGACTACCATATGCAAATACTTAAATAATTTTAGAAAATACATGAAAAATATTATGAGTGCCTATAAAATTACAGTAATTCCTTCGATTCCTTATGGATCTCGTCATCCAATCTTCACCAAAATTTTATGGGACCAACCTTGAGATGTCTATTCATGAACCTAAAAAGAATTTTCCAAATTGACTCATAAATGACGGAGTTATGAGGTAACAAACATTAAAAAAAAAAAAAAAAAAAAAAACATACAACCGAACTGAGAACCCCCTCCTATTTTTGAAGTCGGTTAAAAATTGGTGGCCAAGACTCACATGCTCATAACGCTTTCGCTGTAAAAAAGTAATCAGATCCCTGGAAAAGCCAAGCCCCTAAGCCCTGAGTTTACTAATCCTACACCTTGGCTTCAAAGGTATGGCTTGGCCGTTTCATAAAGTACCGCAAGTAAGTCTATTGGACTGTCCAGCCTATATGGTAAGAAATTAAGTTTATATATAAACTATCATGAAGACATAAACTTAACTTCTTGATATCGTATGGGCCAGTCCATTGGACTTATTTACGTTACTTTATGAAACGGCCAAGCCATACCTTTGAAGCCAAGGTGTAGGATTAGTAAACTCAGGGCTTAGGGGCTTGGCTTTTCCAGGGATCTGATTACTTTTTTACAGCGAAAGCGTTATGAGCATGTGAGTCTTGGCCACCAATTTTACATGAAATGTTTTTGGTGGGATCTCATTTATTTTTGTAAGGTGCCCTAGTTTTTTTTTATTTATTTGGGCCATAGCGTCTGTAAGTAAGTAGTAATAATAGCAAAAACGTTAAGGGCATGTGAGTCTTGGCCGCTAATTTTACATGAAATGTTTTTGGTGGGATCAGTTATAACAATTAGGTATTAACATTGCTGTATTTCGCGATACAATCGATTAGTGCTTATCCTTTATACTTATTTGGTAATCTTTGGATATCCAGCTTTCTCTTTATTACTTAAACTTCTGCCGTCATGCCGTTTCAGGATAAATAATGTTTTACCATCAGAAGGCGCTGTAAAAAAGAAGACACAGTTAACTATACACCCATAGACCTTAACACGTTGTAACTACTAAGGTTTATATCCGTTTATATATGTACAGTTAACAGTGTGTACAATAGTACAGTTGGCGACGCGCGCCGCGCTGTTGAGATTTTTCTTGAAATAATGACTTCTCTCCATGAAAAACTTATTTAGAAATATAATTGTATGATTGTGTATGGTTTGTTTCAGGTCGTGCTCCCCACATTTATCCTGGAGAGGCGATCCCTGCTAGAGATGTACGCGGACTCGTTCGCGCACCCCGACCAGTTTGTCAAGTAAGTAATATCCCTACATAGCTATAGTATAAAACAAAGTCGCTGCCTGTCTGTCCCTATGTATTAGATCTTTAAAGCAACGGATTTTGATGCGGTTTTTTTTAATAGATAGAGTGAGAGGAAGGTTTACATGTATAATACATGCATAATTTATCAGAATTTCTCCCGTGCGAAGCCGGGGCGGGTCGCTAGTACTAGATAAGTATAAGAAAGACGACTAACAACAGTTCCGTAAAGCTTAGCCCAGGCCCTACTTCCAATGCCTGCGAAGTCGTATTTTAAAAATAAAAAAGGATTCATTCAAACAGAGTACAAAAACCGGCCAAGAGCATGTCGGGCCACGCTCAGTGTTGGGTTTTCTACGTCAATAAGCTGGACCCTTACAGCATTAAAGACTATTGTATCAAGCGGCTTGCACTCACGTGGCAACTTTGTCACAGCTTTTGTTTGTTTTGTCTTTGACAAAGTGGCCGCACCGCTGTACGGGTAGCAGTCCCTGACGAAGAATTCCGTACGAGCTCGAAACATGTCGGGCCGTTTCTGACAATTTCACCTGAGTGTAAACCGCTTAATACAATAATCTTTAATGCTATAAGAAACCAGGTTAAGTATTGACGAAGAAAGCCCTAAACGAATGTTTTAATAAGATAGCATTAAGCTCCTGAGACCCAGACCTATTTTTGTGTTTTTGAAATTGGTACATTCTGTTATTCAATAAAAGTTCAAATCTAAATTTGAATTTGTACATAACTATGTACGCGGGGTCGCGGGCTCCTAACATAATTATGTTAGGAGGTAGGCAAAATAAATTCAAATATTTGTATTTGTTCCAGGATAGTAGACCAGCCCACGCCCCGCGACCGCATGATCCAAGTGGTCCGGTGGTACCTGAGCTCGTACCACGCGGGCCGCAAGTCGCAGGTGGCCAAGAAGCCGTACAACCCGATCCTCGGCGAGGTGTTCCGGTGCCACTGGGACCTGGACGCCAACGAGGCACAGCCCCAAAACACGGTCAGTGCCAGTGGAGTTTGTCTGGAGTAGTAGGGCCTCGTGCAGGGTCCGTCCGGATTGTTACTACCGTCTTGCCTGCTAACCCACCGCCAAACAGCAATGTTCGCATTGTTGTGTTCCGGTGTGGGGGTAAGATAGCCGGTGAAATTACTAGCATAGAGGCATTCTATCTTCGTCCTCCGGGTAGGCAAGCACTTGTGACTCCTCTGGTGTTGCAGGTGTTTATGGGCGACGGTAATCGCTTTCCATCAGGCGATACGTTTGCTCGTTCTTACTGAGCACCATTCATGCCATGTATGTATGGCACTCCGGAATGACAGGCCAGACTTTGGAAGTCATCAGTGTCATCACGCTTTCATTGATTTAGTTGGTTCTGTCAATACGTTTCTGTGTTGCCAGTTGTATATCATAATACTCCCCGATTCCCTTGTTACCTGTATGAATTTAATAAAATCGTGAGTGCTTTAAATTAATTATTACGACAAAAGAACAATAACGCTGCCAAAAGAACTTTAATGCATAAATGCATAATTATTATTTTTTGTACGATCGTGTAAATTTAAATCAATATAAGGACCGGCAACTTAAGGACGGCCAAATACGAACTTCGGAGTAGCACCCACCACTCTTAAATCAAAATTGTAAATGTGGGGATTATATTTTAACGGCGAATTTTAAAGCGATTCTTGACCGTTTCTTATTTTATAAGTATAAAAGCAGCACTCCGTTTTATATTTCATCACTCATAAGATCACTGTGGGAAGAGAGTGATTCACCTAATATTGAGTGTTTGTTTACAAAAGCTAAATTATGTTTGGAGTGTAAGTATTATTAGCTTGACTATTGTAGTTCCCAAAACGGTGCCAGCATCTCTGTTCATACTATTAGACTAAATGTGCCACACCCCTATTTGGCATTGTATCAAATAGATGGCGAGTTGGCTTAAGTTTCTTCGAGATAGGGAAAATTCTGCAAACTAAATTGCTAATTTGGCAACAAGAGGTGACTATGTATAAATATATCCGCTGTATCGGGGCGGCGCTCAACTAATCTCTCAGACTCCTAGATATAAGAGCTTATGTATGGGTCAATCAACTATTTTCTGCCCCTCGTTGCCATGGTGATGTCCCCTGGGTCACTTTTTAAAACTACGATTTACCGTGGTTATATTTAGCAAAAACTTTGTAATTTAAGCAGGTGTAAGCCCATTCTTATGTAGACTATCTCCTGACAATACCAGTAATATAAATTATCTACACTCTTCTTAAAAGTTTAATCAGAATTTTCTCCTAGGTCACGGGACAGAATAACAGCAAGAAAAAGTAAAAGTTGATCCACCCTTATACAGCCCTTGTACTACTTATTTCAGCTGTGTAAGGGCTGTATAAGCTCTTATACAGCATGTGTGCTGCTTGGGAAGTAAACAACTGAAAACGATATCTGTTTCATTCCCCATTTGCCTTAGGGTGGCATCGTAGCTCCATCTACCGTCAATAATGAAGCAACTGATTGAAAAATTCAATGGCTTAATCAACATTAGGTATCTGCCTTTGCGCAAATTATTATTTTACGTCGAATGTTTCTATTCGCAGAAGAGTCATTTCGTAGAAATTATTTTTCTCTGATACCGGAAACTATTTGGGATTGTTACAAAACAAACCTAACCTAATGTAATTGTATGTCTACAGAGTAATAAAAATTCTAAGAGGTGAACATTCCGCAAAGTGAAACATTCGACGAAAACTCATTCTGCGAAAAGGCAGAACATCCATTATTAGGTAGTTTAGGCTACCTAATAATGGGTGTTCTGTCTTTTCGGTAAGGCGCCTGTGTCGGGCCGGAGCAACTTTGAAAAGCGGGTTCGAACCCCACCTAAAACATATATTTTTTTGTTTCAATATAAACTGATCTACGCTAGCAGACGTTACTGGTTTAGTAAAAAAATTGGTTATGATGATGATATGCGTTTTTCAGCAGCAAGAAGTTGGTGACGGCCCAGTACCCTCGTGCTCGCCGGATCAGCTGTCGTTTGTGGCTGAGCAAGTTTCTCACCACCCGCCCATCTCTGCGTTCTACGCGGAACACGTCAACAAACGCATACAGGTACGGTGCTCGCACCAGACAACCATAGCCACCGCTCCGCATGTGGAATGAGCCACAGACAACCCCCACTAGACGGAGCATGTAAGGCAAATGTAAGGCGACCCGCGCGCACCAACGATATGGTACGGCAGAACATTAAAGTATCAATACGGCGGCCACCGTTTAGTTGCGTCCATGTTTATCCACTAGATTGCTTTTGGTTAAATACGGCTACCTGTCACCGCTCTTATTTTATTATATAAATAGAGTCCAACTCAAAATTCGAAGCAATTGAGTGGTTAAGATCCATGCGTATATCAACGAAAAAAGAAATTAAATAAATAACATGGTTAATTGTAGTGTTAAGTGGTGTAGAGAGACCTCATAAACATGGACGCAACTAAACGGTGGCCGCCGTGTTGATACTTTAATGTTCTGCCGTACCATATCGTCGGTGCGCGCGGGTCGCCTCACATGCTCCGTCTAGTGGGGGTTGTTTGTGGGAATGAGCTCAAGATGCGGTTCTTCACGAGGTGAGTAAATAGGTTCTTAAAGGGTCGGCAACGGGCGTGTGATGCTCCTGGCATTGCAAGCGGCGGTAACTGCTTAACATCAGGCGAGCCGCATTCTTGTTTGCCACCGTCGTAGTATAAAAAAAATCGGAAAGACAATAACTATGATGGTGTGGACGCGTTCTGTGATTTCCATCGGTACCGACAAACGGGGAGCGTCTTTTCAAAGGGGCTTATTTCTCTATGAAACTCGAAAAAAATTAGCCCTTTTGAAAAGACATTCCTCAAACGATTGACAGCCCTGGTCGAAAGCAGGACGATGCGAGTATGTAGATGCTTTAAGAACTTTCAAAAGAAATACTTCAGAATATAATAGAATGGAATATTCTTTATTGAACACCTCATCAGGAAATGAACACAAACAAACACAGATTACACGTAACATTCAAGAGAGGTAAACTACAGGCGGTCTCATCGATAAAAAGCTATCTCTTCTAAACAACAACCTTTGGGTAGTGAAACTAGCTACCTAAAAAGAGACGTGCTCACATTCTACGCTACTCTTTACCAGCTGGGGAATCGAAAAGGATCTAGACTGTTAGACTTCATCATTCTTTGAGATTAGGCGAGTAACCGTCAAATCGAGTGCGTTCTACTCAAAAACCCCTTCATTGGTCATATACGACGCTTGGTCTGCATATAAACACTTCCAACTCCTTATTCTTCAATTGTCTCTAAATACCGCTCCTGTCTGTTAGAAGCACCAAAAGATCCATAGAAGTTTGCTCTCTTGAATTCCTGTCTAATACCTCCTTATTGAAGACGCGTTTGGCTTGGTTTGTAGACACCTGCCTACTGAGCCGGCGGTCCAGGGTTCGAACCCGGCCAGGGCAAATAATTGTGTGATGAACTCGAATATTTGTGCTTGGGTCATGGTTGTTCTATGTATTTAAGTATATATTTATCTATATAAGTACGTATATCGTCGTCTAGTACCCATAACACAAGCCTTCTTGAGCTTAATTTGGGACTAGATCGATTTGTGTGAGGTTGTCCGATATTTATTTATTCTGAGAGCAAAATTAAACGATTTATTTCGTTATTTCTAGTTCGAAGCGTGGGTGTGGACGAAGAGTAAATTCCTAGGGCTGTCCATCGGCGTGCACAACATCGGCAAAGGAACGGTCACATTGCTCGATACCGGCGAAGAGTACACTCTTACGTTCCCTAACGGATACGGCAGGTAAGTCGTATTTGATTTGTTATATCGTTCTATGTCGTAATACCTTGGTAAACAGAAAAAAAACTTCGTATAGTAACAATGTTACTAAACCAAGACCAATAAAGGATTTCGAACACTAATTATGGATGGTAAAAGTGACACTAGAAATGTTTGCATAAAATGGTGGTGACCATTTTAAAATCACACATTTTCTTAAGTATTCAATACAACTTTATTTTCAACCAGTTGCTTCTACATGCCTTAGGGTGACATCGTAGCGCCATCTACCGTAAACATTCAGACTTTATAATCGGCACCATCATCTCAAATTATGTTGAGAATCGATAGTAACGATGTGCTATCGATTCTCGAAAAATTGGGTTGTAATTTTTATTTTTTATTAATGCAGTAACCCTAAGGCATATAGAAGCAACTGGTTGAAGACTTCAATGGCTCTGGTATCAGGTTCGGTGGTCCAGTTGGTAGGACGCTCGTGTTGGCCCGGAAAGCGATTGGAGACGCCGGTTCGAATCCTGCCTGAACCTTTAAATTTTTCAATTTTTCGCTTCATTGTAAACATTTGGTTTACGTTAGCAGACGTTGCTGCTTTAATAAAAATAATCACAAGTTTATCTCCCCAGATCAATACTAACGGTCCCTTGGATCGAGCTTGGCGGGTCCGTGTGCATCGAGTGCGCGCAGAGCGGGCACAAGGCGAACGTGGAGTTTCTCACCAAACCCTTCTACGGCGGCAAGAAGCACCGCGTCACGTGCGAGGCGTTCGCCGGCGCCGACAAGAAGCCGTACTACACGGCGCAGGGCGAGTGGAACACGAGGGTCGACGGCCGGTGGACGGACTCGGGGGTGAGGCATTGTCTGTGCGCTTACACTCTCCTCTAGGGCCTGCGGAACTGCAGTTATTGACCTTGCGTTCCATAGAACGGGCACGGAAGTCTCACTTGTCGGATGTGGGTCGACACGAAGAGAGTATTTAATGATATTTCAACATTTCAGGCGCCTCGCCTAAAAACGCACTTCTTTTGTTTCAGTAATCTTTGACATAGCATTAGCAATAGCGTTAGACCCATTTAAAAAAAACCTAAGCTTTATGACATTCGGCCACTGCGCCAAAAAGAAAGAATAAGCAATGTTCCAAGCTAAGGATTTCCGTAAGGTTTGAGAACTAACCTCGTGCACCCATGAGGTCAGAATCAGAACCGACGAATCCCTACTTTTCATAGAGAATAGTAAGGATGCACCGGTACTGGCTCCATCCGACCCTAAAAAGCTGTTGCTAACTTAAATGTTCTCATTCTAGCGCAACGAAGTGCTCTTCGAAGTATCGAACATGAAGCCTCGCCGCAAGCGGGTGGCGCCGGTGTCGCGCCAGGCGCCGCACGAGTCGCGCCGCGTGTGGCGCCACGTCACCGCCGCGCTGCGCGCCGCCGACTGCGAGCAGGCCACCATGGCCAAGAGCCGCGTCGAGCAGGCGCAGCGCGAGCAGGTCAAGGTGCGGCAGGCCACCGGGGACAAGTGGAACACGCAGGTGAGTGGACTGCGAGCAGGCCACCATGGCCAAGAGCCGCGTCGAGCAGGCGCAGCGCGAGCAGGTCAAGGTGCGGCAGGCCACCGGGGACAAGTGGAACACGCAGGTGAGTGGACTGCGAGCAGGCCACCATGGCCAAGAGCCGCGTCGAGCAGGCGCAGCGCGAGCGGGTCAAGGTGCGGCAGGCCACCGGGGACAAGTGGAACACGCAGGTGAGTGGACTGCGAGCAGGCCACCATGGCCAAGAGCCGCGTCGAGCAGGCGCAGCGCGAGCAGGTCAAGGTGCGGCAGGCCACCGGGGACAAGTGGAACACGCAGGTGAGTGGACTGCGAGCAGGCCACCATGGCCAAGAGCCGCGTCGAGCAGGCGCAGCGCGAGCAGGTCAAGGTGCGGCAGGCCACCGGGGACAAGTGGAACACGCAGGTGAGTGGACTGCGAGCAGGCCACCATGGCCAAGAGCCGCGTCGAGCAGGCGCAGCGCGAGCAGGTCAAGGTGCGGCAGGCCACCGGGGACAAGTGGAACACGCAGGTGAGTGGACTGCGAGCAGGCCACCATGGCCAAGAGCCGCGTCGAGCAGGCGCAGCGCGAGCAGGTCAAGGTGCGGCAGGCCACCGGGGACAAGTGGAACACGCAGGTGAGTGGACTGCGAGCAGGCCACCATGGCCAAGAGCCGCGTCGAGCAGGCGCAGCGCGAGCAGGTCAAGGTGCGGCAGGCCACCGGGGACAAGTGGAACACGCAGGTGAGTGGACTGCGAGCAGGCCACCATGGCCAAGAGCCGCGTCGAGCAGGCGCAGCGCGAGCAGGTCAAGGTGCGGCAGGCCACCGGGGACAAGTGGAACACGCAGGTGAGTGGACTGCGAGCAGGCCACCATGGCCAAGAGCCGCGTCGAGCAGGCGCAGCGCGAGCAGGTCAAGGTGCGGCAGGCCACCGGGGACAAGTGGAACACGCAGGTGAGTGGACTGCGAGCAGGCCACCATGGCCAAGAGCCGCGTCGAGCAGGCGCAGCGCGAGCAGGTCAAGGTGCGGCAGGCCACCGGGGACAAGTGGAACACGCAGGTGAGTGGACTGCGAGCAGGCCACCATGGCCAAGAGCCGCGTCGAGCAGGCGCAGCGCGAGCAGGTCAAGGTGCGGCAGGCCACCGGGGACAAGTGGAACACGCAGGTGAGTGGACTGCGAGCAGGCCACCATGGCCAAGAGCCGCGTCGAGCAGGCGCAGCGCGAGCAGGTCAAGGTGCGGCAGGCCACCGGGGACAAGTGGAACACGCAGGTGAGTGGACTGCGAGCAGGCCACCATGGCCAAGAGCCGCGTCGAGCAGGCGCAGCGCGAGCAGGTCAAGGTGCGGCAGGCCACCGGGGACAAGTGGAACACGCAGGTGAGTGGACTGCGAGCAGGCCACCATGGCCAAGAGCCGCGTCGAGCAGGCGCAGCGCGAGCAGGTCAAGGTGCGGCAGGCCACCGGGGACAAGTGGAACACGCAGGTGAGTGGACTGCGAGCAGGCCACCATGGCCAAGAGCCGCGTCGAGCAGGCGCAGCGCGAGCAGGTCAAGGTGCGGCAGGCCACCGGGGACAAGTGGAACACGCAGGTGAGTGGACTCACTTTGTATGAGAAATGATTTCACGCCTAGACTCATTAAAAAAGTCGAAGCAGTTACTTATCAGTGGCGTGGTCCTTAGAACCCGATTCTCACCTATTATACCGTTCCTAAAGAGAAAAGAAGCTATCTGTTCGGGTTTACCAGGAATACGAGTATATGTGACGGATACCTCTCACTTTATTGATCGTAATTCTCGTATTCCAGCTGTTCAGTCCCGCGGGCGAGGATGCCTGGGAGTACAACGTGCCGCTGCGCACGCGCCGCGCCGCACGCCCCGAGCGCGCCGACCGCACCGACCGTAACGACCGTAACGACCGCACTGACCGCCCCGACCGTACCGACCGCATCGACCGCACAGACCGCGTCGACGCCGACACCGAGCGGTAATGTCGCCGACAAGTGCCGCCCCACCGGGGTCACTAGAGATACGGGGCTACTTTCATAAGGTTTCATGCTGCAACTTTGCCTAATAGCTACAACGCATATGGTAAAACGTTATACGCGATTGCGTCCCGTTTTGTTATTGATTATAATTTTTACCTACTAGCAGAAAACTGGTGTCCGGCGAGGCAAGAAATCAGACGTACTGCTCTGTATTGACAAATGATATCGTATTGCGTATCAAACGTAGCGTCACGGCTTTTAGTTGTTCTACTGTGTAAAAAGGTTAAATCTACACATTTTCATGTAAACGGGACTTACAGGCAAAATAGTAGATCGTAGGCAAAATTATAGCATTTGATGGTACCTATCGCGAGTTTCATTCGTTTCCCGTCTGTATCTTTAAACCAAATTTTCATTTGACGAAAGCGTTTTTCCGAATGTTTTTAATTTAATTGGTATAAAACAAACCAAAGCTGACCTATTGAATTCTTGACAATCTTTTGAAACACCTATAAAAGTTACGATCTCGGAAAAAACGTCTCTCGATCAAACGAATATTTGGCGACAGGATAGGGAACAATGCTTCTGAGTTGCCATGGGATACTCTAAACTGGAGTGACTGAAATACGGGCCTACTTGGATAAACTTAGTGACGTTACGCAAATCAATTTATCTTTAGACTCTAGTTTCATCGAATGCTATCGCTGGCGTATAATTTCAGCGAAAGAATTTTCTTTGAGACCGTTAACTTTTTCCACTGCTAACCTAACGTCTTCTTTACGATGAAGATTAATAGAAAGAGTTGTTGACGAAATTAAAAATATATTAAATTAATATTTTGAAATGAACTTTCTAAACGTGAATGGTAATTTTGTATCAGCTGTGTTAATACCATAAGAATACAGAAAAAATGACGCATATGTGCAGACTAAATTCCAAAATTTGCCGTGTCGGTTTATCGACAACTCGCCCCGTCTTTAGAAATCATATCCACTATATTGGCAACATCGGGGCGAGTTTGTTTTTGACGTCAGGTATTTAAAATCTAGTGCTGTTAAAAGCAGACCTTACTTATATTGTTAAAAGCCTTAACCTGTTACTCTGATATTTTAAAGATGCGTTCAATTTAAAATCTATAATTTTTCTGAACTGAAGTTTGCTAAATTAATCTGTTTTAGTGGACTAAAATGACGCCTGTCGTAAAATGGGGATACGGATACTTTGACAGGTTTAGAAATTAAAATACTATTGTTCAAAGTTAGTTCGGTCGTAATCTCTTGAAGTCTAGTCGTTCTTACTTGCTCAAATAATTAAACGAGATTTTAACCTGTTGTGTTTAGTTTATATTTTTGTCTAAAACTGTCGTATTCTCTTACTATATCTACCTGAGTCACTCTCTGGGATATCAAGTTGCCTGTTGTATAAATTACTAGCGGTCCGCCCCGGCTTCGCACGGGTGCAATGCTGATAAATTATGCATGTATTATACATATAAACTTTCCTCTTGAATCACTATATCTATTAAAAAAAACCGCATCTATCTATTAAACCGTCAAAACTGGTTTTTCAAAGTCGTCCCACATTTCAAAGTCACCCCAGTTTGTGGTACAATCCATCAGGTGACTCGTCTGTTCCCTGGCCACTAAAACTATTGTTAAACTGTCACTTTAGATGAAAGTAAACTTCGAACAAGAAAATGACTGAACGAACAGAATCAAGAAAGCCAATTTGAAAATGACAAAGTTCTACGTATGCTTTACAATGTCATATATCATAGTCACACAGATTAAAAATCAGTCATACAAAGGCATACTGTACACGGGTGGGAGCTTGGGTATTACGGGTTTAGATGGTTCGGTATTTGCCATAATTTTAACGAATTTAACGCCACATTGCTGCTCCAAGTCAGGTGATAGTAGGGGATACATTGTGCAGAGGTTTGACTTTATTTATCAACATTACACTAACATCAAAGTGAGTGACGTATGACGTTTGTTTTATGTAAAGTATACTATGACTTACTACCCTACCCAAGAACGAGGATTTTGATATATGTTACTAAGTATCAGACCTCTGTTCAAAGTATTCTTCGTTAGTAGTAACCAGAACATGTAATTTTAGTTCCATCGAAATTCAGTTTAGGTGCCCTGATTTGAACATGAAGTAATGTGGCATCTATTCTATATTTCATTTGAACATCTTTTTAAGTATACTCAATGAATAAGGTTAATCAATAATACTCGTACATTGTTAATTTTGGATTGTATTGATTTTAATGCAGCAAATACAAGGTGGCACCTAAACTTTATAATGGCACATTGAAGTGGAATAATTTGTATATTACTGTAGTAAAAATATATCCAGATACATACGGACGCAGTGCTCAAAACAGTCAGTAAAATGTCGTACTTTCTTGTTATTCGTGTGTATATTTTTTGAGCACATCGTCCGTGTATATTTGCTGGCAACTGTACTTTATGGTTAATACTGAAGGATTTTAAACTTCAATGAGGACATTTCAAATACGAAACGCTAGCTAGGCAGTCGTGAGCTATTTAATATCAAAGTAAGAATTGCCACTAGTGGCACAAATGATAGACCTGACGGGATTTTTTGTAATCGAACGTTAATGGCAGTGACGACTATAGAAGTCTGAGCACTGTATTACACATCATTTGTGTTATCTATCGAAGTTCCAAAATATGATTCAACATTCAGATTTTCGCAGTTGCATATCGTCCGTTGACAACCAAAATTCACTAAGTAACAAATACTTACCTAAAAGTTCGTACCTTAGTGTCAATCTACAAACTAGATACGAGTAATTGACAAAAATGTTAGTGAGTTTTGTTTGTCATCAGGCGATATGCTCCATTAAAAATGTAACTTAACCTATCTATGAAAGTATAACAATTTATATAATACTTTTGCAACTTGCTTAAATCAGTGAAAAATGTGTTAAGCGTAGCTTTGGAACACCGTTAGATTACATTGGTATATGGTGTATTATTTGTTATTCTTCTAAATTTTAGACTAGAGGCCGATAGTAGAACTGTAGATTAGATAAAAATGTTATCTTCAGTTTAATGAAGAAGGGCGAAGGGAGACGATCTTTAAAATTAGTGATTAAGCTAATTAAGGGGTTCAAGGCAATTGTTAGTGCATATTCACTTAGTGTTCTGAACAAACATTCGTTCAAAACACTGACGGTTTTTGTTGTGGATTTTAAGCATTGCTCTCTGAGAACTGTTTAGAACAGTGAGTGAAAATGCACCATTATAATAACAGGGTCGGAGCTAAGCCAAGCTAAGGGTTTGAGTCCGAACTTATTTTGTAGAAAGAGTTATTTTAGAGTACTTGTGCTCTAATCTATCCATCTTACCTGTCTTTTAGTAAACGACTTTGTAACCCGAAAAGCGTATATTGGTTTAAGACAGGTATTTTCTCGCGAATAAATGAATTTATAATATTTAGCTATATCTTATTAAAACTGTCGTGAAACATCTTTAATGATTATTAAAAACATAATAACAGTTTACACTTATGTAAAAAATATCAGGAACGGAACATAGGGAACGAAACATGTCTGGTTACTGTCAATGAGTGGTTTAAACCGTTTTTTGATTAAAAAATAAAACGTGGCAATTTTTTGTCACATATTTGCGAGAATATGTCGACCTTAGGGGAAAACATTGTATTATGAATTAGACAAGCCATGGTATAAAAACAGAAGGTATGCCACTCCGTAATGACAGAAAAGACTTTTGACGTCATCACGCTATCATTGGTTGGTTGGTGTATCATAAATTCATAATACTCCCTGATACCATTGTTACCTGTATGAATCTCATAAAATCATGAGTGTTTTAAATCAATTATTACGACAAAATAAAATTTAGTTTGAACATTACAATTGTAATGCATAAACGCATAATTATTACTTTTACTACGACTGGCGGCAAACATTTTGTCATCATAAAGCGGCCACTAATCAGTGACGTACAAAGTCTCACTAGCCGGAGTGTCATACCTTGTTTTCTAATACCATGAGACAAGCAAAGATGGATAGATCATAAGGTTGCCTTTCCAACAGAGCAAAGCGAAGAAAAAGTCCAACACGAGTACTCAGAGTTATTCAGGTGAATATTCAGCATCTTTTCAGCTTTTTTTCCTTCATTGCTAACTCAGCAAATATTGTCAAAATAGATGATGATTCAAGTTAACTTTCTGTAAATCTTAAAAGGACTACAGATTTGCTCTTTCGTCTTAATCATGCAACACCAATGACCGTAGAACCGCGCGTTTCTAGCGCCCAGAAGTTCAATCGGGTGCAGTGTTTAGCTGTGATGGAAAGACTGCCTAAGCTTCTAGTTACGACTCCGCAGGGCTACTCTGCCATGCTGTAAAAGGACGTATCTTACTATGACATCCGTATAAAGATACGACCTTTTACCGTAACACGGCAGTACTCCGATGATCGAAATTTGACCGTCTTAGATCCGGCGCACATTACAGCTCCTCAGCGACAGTACGTCTCTCTTTCTCACTTCAAACGTGCAAAAGAGACACATGTACTGTCGCGGCCACAAGAAGCCCTAGTGTGCGGAGCCTGTTATAGTGCCGTCCCGCTTGC
This sequence comes from Apotomis capreana, assembly GCA_947623375.1. Taxonomy (NCBI): domain Eukaryota; kingdom Metazoa; phylum Arthropoda; class Insecta; order Lepidoptera; family Tortricidae; genus Apotomis; species Apotomis capreana. Next base: position 3,584,753 of record OX392515.1, on the reverse strand, counting down.
CTAAATATATTTAAACAGAGATCGAGAGGGGCATCTATATACGACGGTCTATTTTCGAACATCGGAGTAGCCCTTCTGTAGCCCAATGTTTGGTTTGATCGAGATGTAGTATCTATGTCGTCAGATTGTATGGCATGTCAGTCGCATCTAAACATTTCGCTATAAAAACTACATGATATAAGCGACGTAGTTTTCCGATTTATTTATTTTTAAAATTTACGAATACTGATAAAACTGATAAAATTAATTAATTTAGTAAAAAAAATTCACAAAAGGACATGGGGTAATTTGTGGTTATTAACTTGTTATTAACTAACTGAAGGTTGTTTTTTTTTTCTATTATAGTTTTTATAGGATGACATTTATTTTTGAGAGATGCTAGTATACAATCCCGAATAGATATATACTTTTGACCGATCGAGAAAAGTTAGCTCAACTGATTTATTTTACGCGCGATGTATATTTCCCATCGCTTTCTATTTAGTATAGACGAATACTTACGTAGAAATCGAGTAGAATCAGTTGTACTAGCCTTTCTAATTATTCATCATATTATGACTCCGCGCGTTCCCAAGTTGATACTTACGTCAAACGCTGGGTTTAGTCAAAGTTAAGGGTTATTCAGGAAATATAAGATTAGAGACGTTTTCAACAAACTTGTAGGTACTTAGTTAAGGGCTATAATGAAAACAAAACTTATTGATTCCTTTGTGTAACGACAGTTACCCGTATCTTTTGTATGACTAACTTTCGTTACACAAAAGAAGCGATCGTAATTTTGTTTTTATTAAGCCTAACTATGTACAGTCAACCAATTTGATTTCTAGGCCACTATAGAACCTTGCCACAATGACAATGATATGAGACTTCAAGCGGCTTTCATATTGACGGTCAATGTGACAAGGTACGAAATGGCCTAAGAATCAAATTAATTGACTGTACATGTCTTTTAAAAACGACTCGTTATCAGATATTTGGCATGAATTCTTGGCATAATACCTATAAATGGAACAATAGTTTGACAAATCCAGCCTGGTATCCGAACGAGAGTCAGGCCTCTTGGTCATATTTTATGAACTAAGAGAGATATGAAAGCCATGTTGACCGCCACTCTCGTTGCGATACCGATCACCGGGCAAGCCTATTTTTTATTCTCTAATCTTACCTCTAGTAAATTCTCGACCTCTATGGCCTATCTATGATAAAACGAGCAATAATCATGTAAATATTCCTTAAATCGTAAGGATGGCAACGCTTTTGTAATTATTAATTATTCGATTCAAACACGCGACGAGCACCGACGAGATATTTTTTAACATAGCAACACTGAATCACTGTCGGAATTTTTTTAAACGCGGCAGTGTTGCCATGTGTAATTTTGACATGTGAAAATTGTAACAATTTTTATTTCACGACGAAATCTAATTTAGTGAAAAAGACTGATTGTTCTAACGAAAAATAACGATCGGCGGCGGGCGAAGACACGTGCAAATATTATATCATTCAATCACATAGAATTAAATATTTAATTGCATAGTGATTACTATCATGTTATATATTTAAAATAAAATTTAAATTTAAATTAGTTACCTGTGTTTTATTTATTCAACACTAGTTTATAATTCGATGAACCTCAATATTGAGGCAGTGAATACGATACATGCTTGCGTGAGCATCTCTGTTTCAGCTTCGCTTAAATTTATTTCGTTTGTTCAGATTACCGGTTGTTCTCACTTACAGGCCACATTTCTCAACCGATTATGAAATTTTGTGAATAAATAGGTTTGATAATGTATAAGTAGAATGCTTTTGTTGATTCCATTTTCAGTTTTTTTTTAATGACGGAGATAAACCGTAAAGCCGTAACCGTAAAAATTACAAATCTCAAAACAACCTCGTAAGGTCTACAGCTCACAGACACACAGGTTCAAAGTCCAATCAGGCACCTGTGCTTCCTGGGTGGTTTCACTCGGCAGTTGAACTTGATGGCAGGTGCGCCTTTAGTAGTCAACTCTATTGTAACAAATATAAACCTCTAAAAGCGCCTATCCCTATGGATAACTGTGAACCTTTTAACAATGGAGTGGTCAAACCGGCATAATACGGTCAGAGTAAAGAAAGGACCATTACGGCACTAATTCCTGGAAGTATTCCCACATTGAGGGAGGACGGGCCCAATCTAAGGATTTTACTACGATGGTAGCTTCCATATAGAAAATTTATTGATTGATTATATTCATTGTGAGATTTTATACTAGTGCATTTTTATATTTTTTTCTATAAAATTACTTGGTCTCACAAACTTTTTAAAACTTACCTGAAAAAGTTAAGTCCAAACTAACTTAATTGCTAGCTTTATTGTAATTTGACTTTCTTAAATAGTGTAGGTACCTAAATATAAATTAAAGTTTAATTTTACCTTCACTAAATTTAAGAGTAGGAATGACATTTAAGTGTTAATGTCGGCCTTCTCATAGCCTTCTCCATCGAGCAAAAGCGGTCTACTCCGATTGAATTTGGATCTAGTGCACACGGAACAATCTGACTAGATTGGTAACATTGACAAAAACATGTATCAAACATCTACTTTATGTAGGGTTGCCATCCGTCCGGGTTTCCCCGGATTTGTCTGTACCCAGGAAAACCCTTACACTCCTTATTGAATAACTTATTCACAAAATAGGTAAAAACCGTTTAATAATACAAAGCGCAATCATGGCACTAGCTTCAATTAGCGTAACACGTTAACAGCGTAACAGCCTAAGGAGATTGTTTTTTTTTTTTTATATTACTTATTTTCGGACACATCTGGCGAGAAAATGCGATTTACACTAAATGTCCGGGGTTTGAAGTCTGTCCGGGTTAGAGGAATTTAAAGATGGCAACCCTAACTCCATGTCAACTCAAACTCAACGTCAGTGACCGGCCGGCGTGCTGCAGCACGGTTTTTGACATTGACCAGTGCTGCAAACTCTCCTGGTTTATCAGGAGATTGTATGATTTTTAAGATAGTCTCCTGATCTACTGATTACTTTTTGGACTCTAGCAAATCTCCTGGTTTTTGAAAAGTTGTTAGAGCATACCGCAAAACACACCATTTTTAATGATTTTTTAACATACGCGGTCATTTGGCAACGTTGACATCCGATAATCGTCAACCGATTTGTGAGTGGAACGGAACGCGACTGATTTTGTCTATGGGTTTTGTCATTTTCTAATCTGAAGGGCTACTCCGAAGTCCGATATTCATTCGGCCGGCGTATAGTGTTGTCCCGTTTACCCATATATTAAGACAGACGATCGAGAGAGACGCCACTATACGACGGTCGAATTTTGAACATCGGAGTAGCCCTACTGGTTTTTTTGACTGGCTCCTGATTTTTATGACCATAACCTCCTTGTTTATTACCTGTGGGAGTTTGCAGCACTGACATCAGTGATGCCAGATCTACTGATAAAGCAGTAGATCTACCTGATTTTGTGGCCATCTACTGATCTACTGAATTATTTTTAACAATTCAGAAAATCTACCTGATTTTCTATGTCAAGTATTTACTAGTCCTTTTTATCAGCGCCATTTCTAAAAATATCTGCCAGACGACCAGAAATGCCGGCCGATCTGATCAGGTCAAGCATCAAAATATTATTATTGATAGGCAATCGGGCATTGGTTCTCCAGCGGCAGTGTTGATATAGGTACCATAGATTTAATCGACCGACGGAATCGTTCAGTTGCGTGTGTAGGACTTTTATGAATGTTAATCTGTCACCTCACCGTCAAACGTCAAATATTAGTATAATCTGTGAAATACAGTGCGTAATCATATCAGGGGAGGGCGTTACTCCGAAAAACGAAATTCGAAAATTTCGCTGTCAATCGGTATAATCGTCTCTGTCTCTCTAATATAGGGTGAAAGAGATGGAAATAGCATTTGACAACGAAATTTTCGAATTTCGTTTTTCGGAATTGCGCCCCAGGTTGGTTACTGTGGTGTTTGTGTGTTTCTAATGCATGAAATGACTAACATAACGACTTTTAATATTAGAAATATAAACTTTTAGGAGTCTACTGCTTTTTTTCTCAATCTACTGATTTTATTTTTTAATTTCTACTGTTTCTTAAAGATCGCATCTGGCAACACTGACTGACATTGACATTGAATTGCCGTAAACAGACAGGTTAAGTTTTACAACTTTACATAGGCCTCGAGCTGCCATTCTCGGCCTAATAATAATAACTTTACATAGAATAATAAGTAAATAATAAAATTGAACGTTCTTAGAATTAGAGGAGAAAAATGTCTATTTTCGGTGCTACTCCGGCTTTCGGGTTTTCTTCGGTTCCATACAATCCAATGTCACAGCCAGAGACCATGAAATTGTAAGTACATAATAAACATTACCCAACATTTAAACACTCTTTATCAATAATATTTAGATTTGTAATTTACTTAGGAAAATTATATTTGACACACGGTAACATAGTTTGCATTCATTACGAATTTCAGATCATAAATTAAACAAGTAGATTCCATTGACTACAAAAGCATATGTTATGTGGAATGTTCAAATCAATAAAAAATAGTTTTATATGTTCAAGTTGCTTATGCATTTTTCACTTTGTCCCAGGTGTTTGATAATATACAGCAAGATCGACTCAATGCTACAGAGCTCTCTGAACTGAGAAGACTTAATTAGGCACTTAAGATACAGATATGGATTTTCTTTTTACATTTTAGAGAGTATGGTGGGCCAGATTATAACTACTGATCTGAACACCATGGCTTCTCCACTTGGCTAATGTTCTTTGAGTAAATTATTTACTGTTTGATATCAGTATACTATCCACCAGGCCGCAAAACTATAGACACTTGAAACATAAAAAACTTATAGCAGAAATTTATTATGTATGAAAACATAAAAAAAGTTAAAAATCATATTTCAACATAGGTTCATATAACATTTTTTACTCCTTACGACCTCAGGAATCTGCTGTTGAATTCATTTGGATTGCTCATGAGCAGTGTACATTTGCAAGTATTATTTTATCCTCTTAGATTCATTATCTGACATTTTTGTCTTAAAATATGTTTTTTGTTACAGTAAAGTTGCTAAGCAGCAAATTGGTTCATTTATGAAGATTAGGTTTTTCATCACCTGTGTTCAAGGCAATAATTGTAAGCAAAAAAGTGAGTCTTATAATATTGATAACTTGGCCACAGCGACTTTTCACTTCACATACAATTCGGCAAACCTTGTAAGTAACATTCTTGTACAGAAGAACAATTCAGCAAAAGATAAGACAGTACAAGTAAAAGTAACATGCCAGGAACCATGTTATAGCACAGAATGGGTTTGTGCAAATGATGATAATTTACGAGAAATTGGTGAAATCAAATGTGATACAAAATGCGGAACTGCCAATATATATCTATTGGAACTACATATATATGTAAGCGTATTAGATTCCTTATTTGTCAAGCTCTATGTTGATGATGAGTTTACTGATTTTAAACTGAGCACGGATGAAGGAAGTGTGGCGGTGCACAGAGCTTGTCTGGCAGTCCAAAGCGACGTGTTCAAGGCTATGCTCGGGAGAGAGTGGAAGGAGACTACATCGGGAAACTTAAAAGTGAAAGAAGTGAGGTTGCAGACACTTCAAGACTTGAAACGGTTCATGTATTTGGGCAAGTTACCTGATGATGGTTTGCGTCCTCTACTCCTAGTCGCAATGTGTTATTTGATGGACAACCTCAAGACACAATGCATCATGAAGCTAGCTGAAACAGTAACAGCTGAAGATTTGTACAGTCTGTTGGAATTTGCGTTTGAAAATAAAATACCCGACCTAACATTTGCCATTTTGACGATATCTCCTGAAGATGTTATTCAAAACGCCCAACAATTGATGAATACAAAGGAGATTAAGAAGGAGCTTGAGGCTGACACATAGTTGACCTCAGTCAAACTAATTGCGCAGTATAAATGTCTACTGACTATTCCATTAAGACTGCATTTAACCAAACTTTTATTTCAAGAATAATGCTTACTTTCGCCTAGTAATGTCAAAACCCCAAATTAGTTTCACATTACTATCAGAGTAATTAAGTATTATTCTCAGAATAAAAGTTTGGTAGAATGCAGCCAAAAACAAATAAACAATACTAGCATAAGCATTTAAATATAAAAGTAACCACCAACATTGTTAATGTTCATTTTACAAAGCAAGGCTTTTTTTATTATTTTAAATAATTCCTGCGCAATATCTTTCACACGGCTCTTTTTACATGACATTAGGTATATTTGTGTAGATATTTTACGAGAGATATGTACCTACTGATGGACAACACAGGGGTAATATTTGTTGATGTTTCCCTTTTTTTTTTATAAAGTGGTGCATTTATTTTGATCAAATGTCTATCCGTGTTCATTGCTCTAACCATAAGAATACAGTCTATGCCTTAAAGATGTTCAATATAAGTATTATAAATTGACAATGTGATTTATTATACCTACCTCATATATTTTTACTAACCGGTAACCCCCGACAGAAAATGAGGGGGGTTATAAGTTTAATATGTGTGTATGTCTGTAGCACCATAGCTCCTAAACGGATGGACCAATTGAGTGCGGTTTTTTAATCTAAAGACTGTCCGTCGAGACTGTTCTATTTCCACCAAACATAGCTATATGTTTGGTGGAAATAGGACCAGTAGTTTCCAAGATATACAGCTTTAATTGGAGCAAGTGACCAGTTCTGTACCAATATTGAAGCTACGAATTCCAAACTTTGTAGTTGCTTTGTAGCTTTTTATATATATCACTCATTGAATCTTATCTCTCTCGTGTCTTAATCGGGTCTCATGATGACCAGCTACGTGTGTCGGGGGTGTTTTAATTCTTGATTTAGATAATTTAGGTAAGTACGTTATTTTCAGCAATATATTGGTATGATTACTATAAGTTCATCAAGTTTAAACCTTCAACTGCCCAAAAACAAAATATCTACCGAATCAAACGCAAAATATATAAAATTCTATTTTTGTGACTTCAGTTGATGGAGTTGATTTCAGGATAAATCTTAATAGCGCGATGCAGGTTCGCCTTTTGTTTTGTATGGGCGCGCGGTGCCATGCTAGGCTAGCGACATCTGATGGTCACGTCTTTGTCCTATCACGCCGAAACGCATTAGACGAATTTTAGTACGGAGATAGTTGGACATCCAAAGATGGTTAAGTGTATGCATGCATACTTTTTACCCGACTATGGTAAAGCTACGTCTGTTCCAAATTTTATGCAAATACGTCCAGCCTTTTCGCGTGAAGATATAACAAACATGCACACTAACACATATAAGCTTTCGCTTTTATAATATTAGTGGGATTTATTTGTAATAATATAATATAATTATTTTTTTAAGAAGCGATCGGCTCGGTTTGTAGAGCGGGGGGCTGAGCCGGCGATCCCGGGTTCGAATCTCGGCCAGGTCAAATATTTGTGTGATGAACTCGTATTTGTGCTTGGTTCATGGTTGTTCTATGTATTTAAGTATATATATTGTCTATATAGTTAAGTATGTATATCGTCGTCTAGTACCCATCACACGAGCCTTCTTTGAGCTTAATTTGGGACTAGATCGATTTGTGTGAGGTTGTCAGATATTCATTGATTTATTTAGTACCTAACCAAAGCATCAACATTTTCAGTTCAATAAGTTTTATTTTATAGATGTAGCGAATAAGGTTTCGTATTCTGTCTGAAAGCTTCGTTTTACGATGCTTTCTAGTCAATAGTTACTTCAGTGAATGAATACATTGAAATATAAATATAAAAACGAGCTTCGCGACAAAATACGATGGCAACTTTATTCACTAGATCCATACTAGTTCTGTGTGGTTGTCTGGAAGAGATCGCTCGTTAGCGATAATGCCGCCTGTTGCCTACCGTTATGAATATTTTCAGGTGTGTGTTCTCTTCTGTATACTGTTTTTGGTGTGCAATAAAGCATTGTTGTATTGATTCCCCTAAAAACAGCATATAGCGTCCATTGATATCATGGTAATTGCCTCTACCTGTCTCTCTCTCGCAAACATAGCGTACATTGATATCATCAAAATGGCCTCTACCTGTCTCTGTCTCGCAAATTCAATGTCAACGGACGTTTAATCAGGAGCTCCAAAACATAGAGGATTGAGTCTCCGAGCGCCGCCAGTTGAGTTTGATTACTTAAACTTATTTTTATTCTGTGACTCACTTCACTCACTCCACAGTCCACAGTCCACACACGTCACATTCAGTCTGGGCTAGACGCGCGTCTTGTATTAAGCTGTCATTATCTATATTATCATTATCAGTTCAGTTATTTCTTCTGATAATAAAACATGGAGAACAGTATATTCTTATAATAAGTACAAATGAATATTAACAATTCTATTAGCCCTGTATGCTTATGTAGTAGGTATTAATAAAGCGTTTCTTGAATCAAAAACAAATCACGGCTTTTAAGTATAATACCTATTATACATTCATTCATTACTACATTAATTATACATTCATTTTGGATATTGAGAACTTAGTTAATAATTTTATCTGGTAATTGAATTGATGAACAGTGGCGTCTGGAATTGTGGAAACAGTATTTCGAGTTGAGTACTGGTGAGTTTACCGGTTAAGCTGATATCTGCTGAGATAAAGCGTCTTAAATAGTTTACTAAATTATGGTGTACATTATGTACACGTTGTGATATATTTGCAAGCAGATGGTTAGACGTGTGCGATGAATGTTTCGTGTTCTGATGATGGATGTTCGGCCTTCTTCTGTGTAATTTATTTCTAAATTCCTATCTTTATTTCTTTGTTATATATTTTCTTGTATGTAAACTTATGTATTCTTAACTTGTAGTAACTGTTATGCTGTGAAATGTAATAAATAATATATATATATCGTCGACCGTAGGTTCAATTGGGGTAAGGGACAAAATACGATTTTTCAGGAGAGGCTGACAAAGTTTTTTTTTTACTAAATCGTTCATAACTTTTTTGTAGTGAACCTTTTTTAGGCCTGATTTCATACACAATCTTGTATTTTAGTGTTCTGTCTATCTATGTAGTGCTCGTTTTAATAATTTAGATATTATAGAAAATGACATGTCCCTTACACCAACTTATTTCGCTGCTGATGTCCCTTACAGACAGAGTATTCTGTAGTCTCGTCCCTTACCTTAAATTTACCTATTCATTGTATTCACTATATTGATGAAGAAATAGCGTAAGGGACTAGTTGGGATTATGTGTGAAAGAAAAAATAACGTAAAGGGTTCGTTGTAAAAATACATAACATACCTATGACGTAAGGCGTATCTTAACACCGGAAACCTTTAAAACATTAATGTAAAAGGTATATAAATGTATTGAAACCGTGTGAGCATTTTTTGAGTGTCCGTTACATGCAATATTTGTATCGTTACACGTAACGTTTCTATCGAGTAGAATAACCCACATTTCAATTTATGATTATTTTTTTATTAGAATCACATTAATTATTTCTCAGCCTCTATAATCGAATACTGAAATAAACAACCAATGTAATTTATACAGCAAAATTATTATAGGTTTAGGGCTTGTGTTGAACGATAAAAGTTACAAAATTAAATACAATTCAGAAATAATCATTTTACATTTGTACTTTTTTAGGAGTCCTGTTAGATAACATAGAAGTTGCTCACAATTCAGTGCCTCCAGTTAATAAGGGATAACTAAAAAACGGTACTTTTCAGAAGAGACAAAAACTATTTTTCAATAGTAGATATTTAGAACTTGAACTTTTTAAGATTTTTTATACAAGCTATAGTGTTAGGCTTTCATTTTATAAATAAAGAACTAATGCATTGACCCTATAAATGTTTTTTTTGTAGTTATATTCATATTCATATTCATTTATTTATAATATTTTCAATATTACACGTCAATACATAAAAATCATTTATAACTTAATACGTATACAAATTTAATTAACATTAACTCGTATATAGCAAATCCGTATATACCTAAGTATTATTATTTTATAATTTAACATTCAAAAATTCATTATATACATTATATATTATATATAGCTTTTGTTCACGAGTATTTAAAGACATAGGTACTAACTCAATTTATTTGCACCCATTTTATCCTTATGAACGACGTGCATAAACGAAAGAATACGACTTGTACCTGTGTGAACGACATGCATAATCGAAACGAAACGAACTATTCTATTATTTATTATGGTATTTTATAAATTATACTACTTGTCAAACTTGAAACTTGTTACCTAAGGAGTCAAATGAGGCTGTATAATAAAATGACCATATGAGTAAAACATCAATGAAATGAAAAGTTCTTGTTTAAAGCTATGAAATATAATCAATATCAACATCAATGTCAGTCAACGAATAGCAAGAGCTCTAGTTAGATCCTTTGATTTCTCAACACTTATCGGTAGCGGAATTTCAGATAATGACTATTAAAGTGTGTCAAACTTAGGAATGCCTTTTAATTGACAGTGAAAATTTTCCTTTTTGCAATTCATCAAGTACCGAGACGATTTTAAGAAGCCCAAACTCAGTAGGATTACCTTATATCGTTATTTATAAAGTTTTACCCATGTCGACTATCCGGCCTCATATACCTAATTTCAACTCAGCTAGTTCTCGGAAAGTCAATCTAATCTTCCTTGAGATATTTTTAAACATACAATGTGTAAAGTTAATTAAAAACTTTTAATAAAGAACGTGTTACTATACCTCCAGTATATCATTGATTATTGCTTTTTTCGACAATCTTAGCCCACTTTTTTAAACTATCCTCTTAACAAAACACTTCACGGGTAGAATAACAATCACGAGCTGTCGACAAAGAGTTCAGTACTTACTGTCGTTCAGAGACGCCGAACTGACGAATTATACCTAATAACATAAATAGACACTTGCATTTCTCGGTGGATTAATCACTAAATTCTAAATTTCTTACCAAATTTATTTGAATACCTTCATTTACCGTTAAAGTTTGCATGTAAATAAGTCAAACTACGCTAGTAGTTTCAATGATTTAGTAAAGCCAAAAATTAACATCCAGTTTACACAGATACCCGTATAAACAAACCCGTAAAAACTGATGAAGGTGTTTTTATCGCAACATAACACTTTCTTTATTGTCAATAGATTAAAATAATATGAAGTTACATGTGTTTGTATATAAAGGTAACAGGGATAAATAATTAATTGATTCTCACGAGAAAATTAGCGTAACGGACACGGAATCTAAACATAAATCGGATCAAACCTAAATATCGTCTTAACTAAATTGATGTAACGTACACACTGTTAAAAATATAAGATGGCAAATTGGGGTAAGGAGCATTTTTTTCAAAGCTCGTGCAATTATTTTAAGGTATGGGTGTTATTTATTCATGAGCAAACAAAAAGCATTAGTGTAAAAGCCAGTTTCATAAGATTGTCTTCAAAAATAAGTCATGTAAAGGTAATTTCTTAATTGGAAAGACCCTTACCTTATTCAAAGTGGATTGGTGGCAGTGGTTACCCTATTTGATGTTGCTTAATTAAAATAAAAAAACCGGCCAAGTGCGAGTCGGACTCGCGCACCGAGGGTTCCGTACAAACACTTTCCATCCCTAAGTGGTTAAGTTAAGTTTGCACCTGGTATGTATAGCGCCCCATATAAATTAGGTGCAAAGTTAGGTATTAAAATATAAAAAAAAAACTACTTACTAGATCTCGTTCAAAACAATTTTCTTTGGTAGTTTTTATAGTAATGTACATCATATGTTTTTTTTAGATTTTTAATTTTCTTATTTTAGAAGTTAGAGGGAGGGGGACCAACTTTTTTCCACTTTGGAAGCGTCTGTCACGCAAACTATTCGGTTTAGAAAAAAAATATTTTAGGAACCTCGATATCCTTTTTGAAGACCTATCCATTGATACCCCACACGTATGTGTTTGATGAAAAAAAAAAAATTTTGGGTTTCAGTTCTAAGTATGGGGAGCCCCCAATAATTATTATTACTTTTTTATTTTTGCATCAAAATCTTAATGCGGTTCACAGAATACATCTACCTACCAAGTTTCAACAGTATAGCTCTTATAGTTTCGGAAAAAAATGGCTGTGACATACGGACGGACAGACGGACAGACAGACATGAGGAATCTATAAGGGTTCCGTTTTTTGCCATTTGGCTACGGAACCCTAAAATCAGATACATGGTTTTTGTGAGTCAGATTTGATTTTGAACCCATAAAAATCAGTAGTGTAAGGAACACTTTTTTCAAGCTAGATTTTTTTATTTACACCATTCGATAGAGCGGAAAATTCTGAACAAAACTGTATATTCAACTCATTTTGCGTATTTTGTCCCTTACCCCAATTGAACCTACGGCCGACGATATATATATACTTAGGTACATACCCAATTTTATTTTTTACCTCGGAAGATCGATTTAATAACTATTAATACCTAATTAATCTATACATATATATATATATGTATATATATAAAAGAAGAAGTCCTGACTGACTCATCAACGCACAGCCGAAACTACTAATGTTAGAGAGTTGATTTTTGCACAGTAGGTTACTTTTATAACGTGGGCTAGGGATAAGAAGGGATTTTTGGAAATACCTGCCCTAAGAGGGTTAAAAAGGGGTGCAAAGTTTGTATGGGGGAAACTTTTTTTTTGGAGCTAGAGACTTGAAACTTTGTAGAAAGATTACCTATTCAAAAACACAAAAAGTGCTTTCAGCGTTTTAGAAAATTTCACCTCTAAGGGGGTTAAAAAGGGGTGCAAAGTTTGTATGGGGAACACCGCTAATGTTGTTTATAAAGAAGTGTTACGCTAATCTATCTTCTTCTATTTACTTGAAACTTTGTAAAAAGGTATTAAAATTAAATGGAAGAAAATTAATTTCAGCGCTTTTGAAAATTCACCCCCTAAGGTGGTAAAAAAGGGGTTAAAAGTTTGTATGGAGATTAAGTATTTTTTTGAGCGCGGGACTTGAATTTTTGTGTAAAGGTACACTATTAGAATACAAGAAAAATAATTTCAGCGTTTTCAAAAAAATCGTCCCCTAAAAGGATTAAAAAGGGGTTGAAAGTTTGAATCCATTAGAAATTCCCTGAAACTTCTTATCTATCTTCTATCTATATATATAAAAGAAGAAGTCCTGACTGACTCATCAACGCACAGCCGAACAATGTTAGAGAGTTGATTTTTGCACAGTAGGTTACTTTTATAACGTGGGCTAGGGATAAGAAGGGATTTTTGGAAATACCTCCCCTAAGAGGTTTAAATAGGGGTGCAAAGTTTGTATGGGGTACAAGTTTTTTTTTAATCTAGGAACTTGAAACTTTGTAAAAAGGTATTAAAATAAAATGGAAGAAAATTTATTTCAGCGTTTTTGAAAATTCACCCCCTAAGGTGGTAAAAAAGGGGTTAAAAGTTTGTATGGAGATTAAGTATTTTTTTGAGCGCGGGACTTGAATTTTTGTGTAAAGGTACACTATTAGAATACAAGAAAAGTAATTTCAGCGTTTTCAAAAATTCTGCCCCTAAGGGGGTGAAATAACTAAGAATAAAATTCCTTACCTACCTATTTTAATATCTTTGTCATCATCAAAAATCTACGCGGACGAAGTCGCGGGCGGCCGCTAGTCAATATATATAAAAGAAGAAGTCCTGACTGACTCATCAACGCACAGCCGAAACTACTAATGTTAGAGAGTTGATTTTTGCACAGTTGGTTACTTTTATAACGTGGGCTAGAGATAAGAAGGGATTTTTGGAAATACCTCCCCTAAGAGGGTTAAATAGGGGTGCAAAGTTTGTATGGGGTAAACTTTTTTTTTGGAGTTGAAACTATGTAAAATGATTACTTATTCAAAAACACAAAAAGTACTTTCAGCGTTTTAGAAAATTTCACCCCTAAGGGGGTTAAAAAGAGGTGCAATGTTTATATGGAAGAAACTTTATTTTTTGAACTAGAGACTTGAAACTTTGTAGATAGCTTACTTAATCAAATACAAAAAAAGTAATTTCAGCGTTTTGGAAAATTTCACCTCTAAGGGGGTCAAAAAGGGGTGCAAAGTTTGTATGGGGGAACACCGCTAATGTTGTTTATAAAGAAGTGTTACGCTAACGTTATCAGTTTATATATTTTTTATTTCCTGTCTACTACCCAGTGACTACGTCCTTTTTTTAAAACGAACTTGCACCCCCTTTTCTGTGGTTGACTGTCAACAATATTTTCTTAGTGCTGTCTCTTATTTATTGTTTTCCAAACTTTATGTGTTCCTACATTTAGTGAGTTGTCTATCAGCACATGAATAATTTATAGTTTATATACCTATTCTTACTTTATTTAGCTTCTTGAGAGATATAGAGAACTATAGCACCAGAATATATTGAATCACTCTTCAAACAATACTACTAGCCTGTAGACCAAAATAGTAATCGCATCATTAAATTCGCTTATGTGCATTTAGTTTTTAATGGTCACATTTCAGCATTTTCTTTAAACACTAGCCTTTTTAATAACTGGGGTACCTGCTAAACCATTTAGAAACATTTTGGCCAGCCTCGGGAACTCCGCCACACCACTCTTTTCGTTTAATAGGCAGGCCGGCGTGTACAAATACCAGTGCTGCCTTCTTATGAAAAGAGGTCATTATTTATTATTGTTATGAAATAAAGTTTATAATTTATTATTATTGAAAGACATACGCTTCATTAAACTGCCTCCATCTCTCGATTTCCAGTGCTGAGTTTAAGATCGTTTTAACAGCCTTACGATATTTAACATTTTTTTTTAAATCTCACTCATAATAACTAAGATCCCCATTTTCTAACTCCAAATCCATGCGTCGCTCTATATCTTGCAGTCATTTTTGCCAAAGATTAAAAGCATCAGGTAACTAAACGGAATAAATATTAAGCATCCTGCAAACAATTCCCGTAATCTAATTGGAAAATCTTCAAAAATTCTTTAACAATTGCATTGTCTAGACCATTTTAACTAAGAATAAAATTCACTTACCTATTTTAATATTTTTGTCATCATCAAAAATCTACGCGGACGAAGTCGCGGGCGGCCGCTAGTTTAATATATAAATGGACAGTAGACAACTAAATTAAAATGAAACCTTAAGTAAAAGATGAAAAATATCCAAAATAAATTAAATACAGCTAAAATAACTGCCTACTTACCTACCTGCCTACTGAGCCGGCGGTCCCGGGTTCGAATCCCGGCCAGGGCAAATATTAGTGTGATGAACTCGAATATTTGTGCTTGGGTCATTCATGACCCCATGTTGTTCTAATACAGTCCGACCAAAAAGAGTAGAAATTAAAAAGTGACAATACTGTAGTGTCGTCCCCGTTTTCTTATATTGATTAGAAAGGGAGGACAGGACACTACAGTATTGCCACTTTTTAATTTCTACTCTTTTTGGTCGGACTGTATTAAAGTAGGTATATATTTATATTATAAGTATGTATACGGTCGTCTAGTAATAGGTACCCATTACACAAGCCTTCTTGAGCTCATTTGGGAACTATTTGTGTGAGTTTGTCTGATATTTATTTAACTCAAAAAACTGGGCCCCGCGGCATGGTCCGGTCGCTGGCAGCATTTCCTCGCTGAATCGCAAGGCGAGGATGCTGCAAGCTCTTCGGTCACCAGTAGACTCAATAAATGAGCCCTTTGCTGAGTTCTTTAAAAAGAGAAGACCACAAAAGGAACAGAACTATATTCGGAGCCGAGACCATGAAACAGTAGAATGTTCATCAAGTAATACTTTTATTACAGATAGAAATCAAGCTGTATAGCTGAATCATAGTATAGTATATTTAATTTAAGTAGGTATTATAAGACGGTCATTTAAAATAAAGACTTTTCAGAATTTAATTTAATTTGTCTTTCTTTAATTTAATCGGTGATGCAGTAACCTACTTAAATTAAAAATAGATAATTCGTGCACAATTTAAATCTACCGAAATAATACATGCCACTTTCCAATAAGTAATAAGTAATGGGATATTATTAAATGCACATCTGTATAATTTTTCAGCACACTAGGTAACTCCACTAATTAAGTGAATGCATACCAGAAAAGCTAATGCTGTGCCAAAAAAACAATTGATTAACTTGAACATGTCCTACAAAAAAACTTAAACATCCTACAAAACGAGATGACCATTTTAACCAAATTCACACCAAAAATATGGTTCGTACATCGGATATATTTGAAAGTTTCACCAAAAATACTGACTTGCACACTAATTATCCTCGCACTGCACACTAAAGATCCGACTCGGCCGGGTTAGGTTAGGTTAGTTTTTTTTTTTATATCCAGTAAAACAGTTTTGCAAATACCTTTAAATAGTATATTTAATTCGCATTATTTAGTGTGCATAATTAGTGTGCAAGTCAGTATTTTTGGTGAAACTTTCAAATATTTTGATCGAAAAAAGGGAATATACAGATATTGATTTAAATACATGCCACAAGTGATCACAATTATGTTTTCAATACATCAGAAAATAATATTTTTTTCAGGTAGATGGCGCAAGCGGAAAGCTGTAGAGATTAGCAAAATGAGCGACCAAAATGAAGATGATTTTAATGATTTAATGTTTGAAATAAACGAGGAACCTCAACGACATGATATAGCATCTGTCGATACTGACAGAGGTATAGCTTCATCAATAAGCAATACTGGAGTAGATGCAGATGATCCAGAAGAAAACCGTCGATATATTCGGCAAAATCAAGATCATCGAGCAATCATTCAAGGCATAGGAGTAGCTGCCATACAATCTGATCGAGATTCTGAAATTACAGAAGGTAATAAAGAAAGTGGTCTGGCCACATCGATAAGTAAAACTAGAAGTAGTGAATTTGTGCCTGAAATAATAGAATATCAAAGTGAAGATTCTTCTAGAAACGCTGACGAGCTAACAGCAACAATCGAACCAGAACCTGGACCGAGTAGTGGCGTAAGATACGGATACGACCCCAAATACGATGATTCGAAAAAGTTGGCTGAAAGTCTACAAGAACTAGATATAGTAGATGTTCATTTCAAATCAGCATTTGATTTAGCACTCGCAAAAGGTTATCGTGACCAAGCAAAAATTGCCCATGATGATGCTACATCAAAAGGTTTACAAATTGAAACAAAACATATCGATATACTTAAAGATTTCACAGACGATCTTCAACGTGAAACGGGATGTGGTAATACATTTTGGTCAAAAGATTATTCATTGCAACGAATGTATATGTTGAAGAAAGATTTTAAAGAATATTTAGAAGATCTTAATAATAATAATCATAAAAAAGTTTTACAACATCTGAACAATAAGAAAGAATTAACTGAAGTGGAAAAACAAATTAAAAAGAATATAAAAACCAAAGAAAATCGGAACAATTTAAAGGGAGAAACGATAACAATAATAGAGGATTATATTGAGCGCTTGGAAAATCTGGAAAAATGTGTAAAACTAATTGGAGAGGATATGGAGCGCAAAAAGCGCAAACGTAGTAAAAGCCAGTGAATTCCCTCCGCTGTTTGCTGTCGATATGGAGGTTCCAAAGTAGATACCTATTATGTATATTTAATTCAAAATAGCATTGGGCGCAAACCTTACAAAGATAATAATAATCGTTATGGTCAAGATGGTGCTACAGAACAGGCTTAATATCAGATTCTTTAAATATAGTTACAATAAATAGTGCTACGTGTTATGGACACTTTTGATCCGAAAGATCCATTTTGGGATGGCAGCAAGCCGAGCACAGTGAAAATAGGGACTTAAAAACTACGCTGCTTATAAACGATTTTACCAGAGGATAGGTAAATTAGTTTCACCTCTTAGGAACAGAGACGGCGCCACTTGTTCAAAAATACTCTAAAAACCTGAATAGTTACTTACATACCTACAGATTAAGGTGCCAATCGACAGGTAAATTACTGAAATAAATTAAAAAAATAGAAACTGGGTAGAAACTTATTTCAAATCCCAAACAAAAACAAGAGCATGTCGGGCCACGCTCAGTGTAGGGTTCCGTAGTTGCTCATCCTTCACATTAGACTTAAGTTACGAGAAAGATTTCAAGCTCTATAAAAAGGTTGTAAACGCCATAGTAACTGTAGTTACTTATTACCTTCTGGAAGTTATGAAATTTTGCGATAACTCAAAAACGGCTTAACCGATTTTGTTCAGTATAGTTTTCATTGAAAGTTCTTATAAGGCCTCATGTTCATGAATTTTTTCATAATTTTTTGACCCGTGGTTGAAAAGTTAGAGGGGGGCACTATTTTTTTATTTTCGAAGCGAATATTTACGAAATTGCTGTCTTTATCAAAAAAATAATGTTTGAAGACCCCTATTATTTTTAAAAGACCTATTCAACGATACCCCACACACTAGTGTGGAAACGAAAAAAAAAATCACCCCCACTTTAGGTGTTCGAGAGGTACACCAAAAAAATTTTTTTTTTTAGTTTTTATTTTACCGTTTTGTCGGCGTGATACGTACACATACTCATACCAAATTTCAGCTTTCTAGTACTAATGATCACGGAGCTAAGCCGCGGACGGACAGACGGAATTGAAAAATTTGACTTTGACGGACAAACGGACATGGCGAAACTATAAGGGTTCCTAGTTGACTACGGAACCCTAAAAACGGTTACTATCGTAAGTCCGAATATTTTATTTCCCATCACTAATCGACAGATAATTACTCAATTAAATATAAAAAATAGGCAGAAAATTATAAGACGAAAGTTAGTCATACAAAATGTACCTATGGGTAACTTTCGTCACACAAAGGAATCAATTAACATTGTTTTAGTTAAACTATGTACAATTTTTTTTGCAATCGACCCAAATACCAACAAAAACAAACCCAATTTTTTTTATACTGTTTAAGTTTTAGTTTAAATAAAGACTTTTTTGTATTATGATTTATTACAAATGTACTATATATTGGTAACACAAAATTAATGTTTGCCCTAATATAAACCCCTTTACTGACAAGGAAAGGTACCCAACTGTCGACTCCGATTTGATTCATTTTGATTATGTTATATAATTCAGTGAATAAAGGATTTTGACCTTACAAACGGTCCGGTAGTTTTGAATTTTTGATATGTTGTCTAGGATGGTTAGTCAGTGCTTAAAATGCAAAATGCACAATTCCCCCCCCTCCGCGCCCGCCGCCATATTGAAAAAACCGGGACTCTCTTCATATTTTTGCTCATATCTTCCTTTAGGAGCATTTTAGCTAAAAGAAAGCTTCGACAATATTATAGAGAGTTAAATTTACTACATTTTCCATTTTATATTTTGGTTTCTAGGACAGATACTTACGGAGATATGCACAGTTAAAAAAACTTAAGAAATTGCAATTTCCAACTCAAAAACAAACTTCTGGATTATACCTTCGTTTAGGAGCATTTTAGCTAGAACAGTGCTTGGGCAATTTTGTAGAAAATTAAATTTACTATAATTTACATTTCAAATTTTGTTTCTAGGACAGATAATTACGGAGATATGTAAAAAATAAAGTCACGTTTTCCGAAAATGTATGTAAAAATGGACATGAGTTTTATAAGCAATTATATTCCCTACATGTTTAATTTGTCCTAGACTAGTCCATAACTGAATGACAGCGTTCTAAACCAAGAATTTTGAGAAATTTTCGGAAAATTCGACTTTTCCTGTTTTCTAAATGTGCATATCTCCGTAACTAACCGTCCTTGAAACAAAATTAGAAGTGTAAATTATAGTAAATTTAATTCTCTACAACATTGCCCAAGCTTTGTTGTAGCTAAAATGCTCCTAAACGAAGATATAATCCAGAAGTTTGTTTTTCAGTAGGAAATTGCGATTTTTTACGATTTTTTAAATGTGGATATCTCCTATCTGTCCTAGAAAAAAAATATGAAATGGCAAATGTAGTAAATTTAACTCTCTATAATAATGTCGTAGCTTTTTTCTAGCTAAAATGCTCCTGAAGGAAGATATGAGCAAAAATATGAAGAGAGTGCCGGTTTTGTCAAAATGGCGGCGGGCGCGGAGGGGGGGGAATTGTGTATTTTGCATTTTAAGCACTGACTAACCATCCTAGACAACATATCAAAAATTCAAAACTACCGGACCGTTTGTAAGGTCACACATAGTACTTTAGTCTCTATTCACCGTATTAATAGATTAAGTACCTAGTCTAAAATAGCAGACACGTATTTTTTTTAGCTGCCCAAATTCAACCTGTTAGGACAAATTGTCCTTCAAAGTACTGAAAATTGACCAAACCCTCTAACCTCTTCAGAGATATTTGTTCAAGCAAATTGATAATTAGTTACTGGTCTCATTATGTGTTGGAGAACATGAAAAATGAATGGACGCGTGTCATCATTTCACCTCAAACTCATAAGCCGGAAATAAACATGTTATATCTGTCAAACAGTATCGGATCTAGGAACAAATAAACGTCATGCCATCACTCACCTTACGCTACCGGTGATTAGGAAGAAAGAAACAAACTATGTTTTTCATTTCTATATCGATTTCATATATGTATATCTGCATAACAAAATGTTTCTATAGTTGAATAGGGCAGGTCCTTGAATTCTTAACTCATGTTACTTTGTCACTTATAGTCTGACTAATAAAAGTAGACTAGAAAATAGCGGCAAATTTAAAAAAACAGCGTGTTGCAACACCGCGTATAACTCGATAAAACAATATTGATACTTGTTATTTTTTTTTGTACACCTATATTGTTACTAGTATAACGAGTTCAGATACTATGGTAAAGAAGAAGAAAGACGGTAGCATCCATCTAATTATCTAAGAATAAATAGTAGAAAAGAATTTGTTAGAAGATAAAGCCTATGGATTTAACTAATGCGAAAAGTACAAGTTGCATTCGTTAATCCTCCACATTTATCTGTGGACTTTGCATGGGTAAAGAGGGAAGAAATAAAACTCATTAATTTCATTTCACTTCATACTTAAAAGTATTCATTAAAATCACTCTTCGAAAACATAACTTCAATTGAATCACTCGATCTCTATAGTTACTGTTTCTTACACTATTATAATGAATATTTTTTTGGAAATTGTTACTTTCTACTTTCTTAGACATTTCCAAACTTAATAAAAACTGAAATGTCTAAAATAACCCAATCTGTACATGATCGGGTTATTTTTGGCTTTTAAGTTTTATTTTTGAAGTTTTTTTTTAATATTTCTTTATATTTTTTCTTTTTAGTGATTCACATATAATCACTTTTTACAAAAAAATTACCGACTTCAATGAGCGAAATGGAACATACTATAGCACTTATATGATTTTCTTATGGATATCTTTGTCAGAACTGGACCAAATTTATATGAGACCACACGAAAAGCTGCTGCTTTCAAATAAAAAGTATCATCAAAATCGGTTCACCCAGTCGTTCTGTTGTTGTACAAAGTTCTGAGGTAAAAAACATAAAACAAAAATACAGTCGAATTGAGAACCCTCCTCCTTTTTTGAAGTCGGTTAAAAGTAGCTACAACATACTAACCGAAGAATTTGATATCGTATGTTACGTGTACGCTGCTTTCGTATCCGAAATCACATCCCGCTCGTCTCGTTTTTCTTTATTATGTTTTGATCATGTTGAAAAGTCACTGACACACATTGCTTTTGTTCATGATTCACAATGAATGCTTAAAAAATAACCGTAATGTTTTTCTCAATTAAATTCAATTTTTACTTAATGGCCACTGTCCATACTGGCCACCATCAAGAATATTTTTCTAATTTTCTAAATTCTAATTCTAATTTTAAAATATGGCTTCCATCAGGTTAATGATGATTTCGCCAATTTCAAGTTTGCTCGTAGAGCATGCCGTTGTTCGGTGAGGTTTTGCTTTTTGTAAATTGATAGCGATTTACAAAAAACCACGCGGTCTACCGGGCCTTGACCCAAGAAGGG
Source organism: Apotomis capreana (assembly GCA_947623375.1). Lineage (NCBI taxonomy): Eukaryota > Metazoa > Arthropoda > Insecta > Lepidoptera > Tortricidae > Apotomis > Apotomis capreana. The sequence continues at coordinate 3,562,703 of OX392515.1, read as the reverse complement.
CTATGTACGCTTCAAGTTGAATTCTTCATTAACCATTCACTCATACGTTAGTTCACTGCACAATAGGCTATCAATACTACACATTGAACAACCAACATGAATAAATAACGAACAACTAAACTTAAAGGCATGCGGCCATCTTAAGTCACAAACCGGAAGTCCCTTCTAATTTTCTCAACTGAGCCCATAGAGTATATTGAATGCCGTTTGACAAATTTGACGTTTAAATTATTATTGCCATGTAAAACGTTTTGAATAAACTCAGTCTACTTTCATTAGCCAGTCTATATTAAAAGGCATGATCAACGAAACCATCACAGGGCTCAGGAGGACTTCGTCCACAGTCATGCCATAATCCTATTTAGTCGCCTTAACTAGTCCTGGTTAGAGACCAAAACTAAGCCAGGTTCTTTAACGGCTTTAACTCTTGGGATACAGGATTAACTCGCCATTGAAACGGATCTGATATGACCGACTAAATTTAGTTTAACAAATTAAACAGTTATTTAAAAATTTAAATTTGTTGACTGTGTATTTTTAAGTTTCTTTAATGCACGCTTACATTGGGGCTGCCATATGCTAAATATAGACGATAAAATATTTTAAACTATAACTTGCAACACTAGATATGACTATGGGGAAAGTTTCCGGCGTAAGTGTAAAGAATACAACTCAGTAGTTGGTCTATCTGATTTGGTCAAGCATATCAGTAAATATAATAATTATGATATAATAATAAAAAAGAAATATGTATAATTAACTTTATTCTGTAAGAAGGGCACTTGTACAGTCTGAGTTTACCGGCCGGACCCAATCAGATAGGTGGTCAATTCTACCAATTAAGTATATTGTATATAAAAGTTAAAAATTGTTTTTCAACAGTTTGTAAAAAACGTGCACACATTTACATTACATTAAGACATTATTTTATGTATGTGCCATTGTCAGGTTAGTTTCTATTTTGATCTGTCATCAGTTACCCGAGGTACCATATTCAGTCAGGTTGTACATTACTTGGCTGTACATTCTAATTTTTATGCTCAATGCTGTACGTTATTAGTTTTGTAATTGTATTGTACAGATACCGTTGTCAAAGGTTGACAACGGTATCTGTAAAGGTACTGAAACGTCAGGGAGGCTCAAATAATTAATATACGCGATATAATCCGTTTAAATTGTTTTATTTAAATACTGTTATTATTGGTACTTCTACTATAATTACTACTGATACCATAATTAGTACAGATCTCTTGAATCAATTTGGAATCGAAGCAATACTTTTAACAGCTGCCGCTGCAAAGCTGTGACTACCTAAATGGCCGCCTCGTGAGTTAATTCTGCAATAATCAGTATTCTGCCGTCCTACGTTAAAAGGTCGTATCTTTGTATGGATTTCATAGTAAGATACAGCTTTTTACCGTAGCACGGCAGTATTAACTACCCTCTTTAATATTTTATAGTTGGAACTGGAAGTGTTAGAACTCATACGTACATGATGTTATCTCTATTTAGAATTTATTTGCCTGTAACCTTATCAGCTAAGTCAAAACCACAATGGTTGTAATTAGAGCGCTCATTATATTTTAAGAGTAGGTAATATTTCAAGCTTGGATCCAGCCTTCAAAAAAGCTTGTGGGCACCGCTACAAATGAACTGTAAATAAGTTATCAACTAACATTATAGGCATGGATCGGTGCCTGTAGAATTCCTGTATTTTATTAAACATTTTAAAATGTATTTTTATCATATTACGACAAATATATTGATAATTAACCTACTTTTTAAGGTGAATACTTAATACTTTTCCCTGAGTTCGAGATAGTAAACATAGCTATTTCATGCTTACATTGCATGCAGTCAAAAGTTAAAAAACGAATTTTCTGCATGGATTTTGTCTATTTCGAGTAGTTTTTGAAACAAAGTTTTTCAATGAAACATTCAAACTGCTGGTTCAAATAAATACTAATAAATCATAATCGCCCTTTTCTAACTAGTAACATTGATAATATGTAAAGAAACATGTTTGTTCATAGTGAAAAAATTCTAAAACAATCAGCATTTGTGAACAGATAAGTACTTACATGAGTTACATGTCATATTTTAATTTCAGATTATGGAATATAAGACATGGAGACTCATCTTTGAAGTTGGCTTTTACGGTAACATACCTCAAAGATTGTGAAGAGGTCACAAAAGAAGTATCTATTGACAATTTGATGAAGGTGCGCTTTAAGATAAATGGAGTAATATGTCAGAATAATCCAAAGACAACTTTAAGTATTTCCTCAAAAAGACATGAATTGGCCAAGTGCAGCACTATCAAGATGAATATATTCAGTGAGGATTTGGATTGTTCCAAATATGACTTACTTATTTCTGATAATTGGTCAGACTGGCAAGTGATGGGTTCTGGAAAATCATACATAAGTAATTTAGACACAAAAATGTATTCCTCTATATTTGATCTCTATATTAATGTGTACGTGGTTAATATAGATACAGTAACTTCAAAACTGTACTCAGACACAGATTTCACAGACTTCTGCCTTACTACAAGCGAAGGCAATGTGGCTGTACACAAGTCATTCCTGGCTGCTCACAGTGATGTGTTGAAGACTATGCTGAATGGAGAGTGGAAAGAGACAGCTGAGGGCAAGTTAAATATAGATGGGGTTACACTCGAGACATTACAACACTTAAAGAATTACATGTACTTAGGTACTGTGCCTGATAGAGGACTCTGCCCACTTCTTCTGATTGCCAAGCGCTACCTCATTGAAGATCTTGAAAAGCAGTGTATAAGGAAACTAGCGGAGACAGTTTTGGCCGCAGACTTGTATTCACTGATCAAATTTGCATGTGAGAATAATATTCCAGAGCTAGCTTATGCTATTCTACACATAACTCAAGACAGAATTGTGCAAAAAGCTCATGAATTAAAAAAAACAGGAAACTTAAAAACTCAAAAGGATAAATAATTTAAATCTTGATCTACTGTCAAACCATCCATTTTACCCACTGTGCCAAATATAAGTAAAAATAGGGTTTATGGTTCAGTTTTTAAACGAAATAAAATGGGTAGGTATATAGTAAGCAATTTGCTAATAGAATAGACAAATTACCTAGTAAGGGCTAAGTTTGATGGTGTCATAGTACTGTCTGTTTTTGTGCATGTATGGCTTAAATTTAATTGTTTTTAATTCTTCCTGTTATGGTCTCATATCCAATAATAAAATAATTGTTTCATTAAATTGATCCTTCACTGTGGACAGTGTCCCAATAATTACAATATAATAATATTATAGGTAGGTACATAATATATATTTGTAATAAACATGTTGAATATAATTATTTGTATTTGATCTAACTAAACCTATTTTCCCTGAAGCAAATAGGGGACTACAATAATATGGGATACGGATAATGCATCCTGGCTACGCTCATGTTATTGCCAGCCAGACCATGAAATTTTATTCACTGCCATCTATTATTTTGGACTACCAAACAGTTGAAGTACATCCACCCACCATAAATTGAGATTTTGTATCCTTAAGTTTATTGAGGGTATAGAGTTTCACTAACTCTTGCTACTCAAGCGCTAATGTGTTTTGTTTGGAACTTACTGCTTACTACTGGAATCTTTCTCTAGTATTCTCCTACTATAATGTAGTATCTCCTAATATATCTCCTATTATAGATTGTGCTCATATTCTATCCATACTAATCCATACTAATATTATAAATGCGAAAGTGTGTCTGTCTATACCATAATATTATACTTAAATGCGAAACTGTGTCTGTCTGTCTGTTACCTCTTCACGCTTAAGCCGCTGAACCGACTTAGATGAAATTTGGTATGGAGATAGTTTGAGACCCGGGAACGGACATAGGATACTTTTCATCCCGAATAAATTTATTGTTCCCGTGGGATGAGCGGGTAACACCGCGGGGCACAGCTAGTCCTTCATATAGCAGACGTTGAAGGTCATCTAATGTCACTGATAAACAATAATAAAGTAGATATAATATAATTCAGATCAATATAATTTACGGAGATGCCACAACTTTGCGCAACCAGCGGCGCGGCGAGCGGTTGAGCGAGAGATCCGAGCGCGGCGGCTAAACGAGTGACCGAGTGAGCGAGACATACGAACAGTGGACCTAAAATTCATCAACTATGACAGCTCGACCGCCCCTGACATAAGTACATTCATTCTAACTGTACAGTATGCACAAAACTCAAATATAATATAATATAAAATAAATATATCTCGCAACTTGTGTTCGTTTGTAAGTACATATGTAGTATAATGTAGGTACTATTACATGAATCTGTTTCTAGACGTTTTCTCGTAACATTTTGTATGTATCAGTTTGTCCTCCCAGTAGATGCCGAACTCACCCATTTTGAAATGAGTCGTAAACATATCAAGCAATTAAGAAAAACATATATCATACTTAAGGATCTTGTGATTATAAAAAAATTATAAAATCGTTTTCAGCAACATGATTTATAAAAAAAATGATTTTTATTTTATTATACATTTCGCTCGACTAGAAAATAATGCCAAAGTTACCTTTATTTGTAATATTTTTTCAGTGGTATTTAAGGCTAAAATACGAACTTTTTTTACCCGTTTTTGCGTAAATGTATGGATACGAACATTATTTAGGTAAATTCGCTAGGATTGTCTCGATAAAAATATTTATTTAATCACTAGAACTAAAAACCTACTAAAAGTCGTCGCGCGTCAGAGGACGGACCTGCGTCAATTATTAATAGGTACGCGACCACGGTCGGACAATATCGCCTAGAACTTTTTTTTTACTAGCCTATAATTTTGTCCCACTGCTGGGCAAAGGCCTCCCCTCTCTTGCGCCACTCATCTCTATTGGCTGCATGCTCCCTCCACTCGTAACTAAATGCATCCAGGTCATCCCGCCATCTTCTTTTCGGTCGGCCTCTGCTCCGGTAACCTTGCGGTGTCCAGTCTAATAATTATTAGCTATAACTAATTTTTTTTTTTTTTTTGGAATGGTACTCTAAATGAATTTCATAGCTGGCAACCCTATTTCACAGGACAAATATTATATTTAATTATATTTATATTTTTACTTTGTTTTTGTTATCGTGGTGTCACGTTCACGTATCGTGTATCGGCTCCGAACTCAGCTGCATTGTATCCTACCGATAGTGTTTTGATAATTTGATAAGTCAAAGCTAAAAAATATTGTGCGCATCGCGAAATCGGTGTATTACGAGGGGCGTTCAATAAAAAGTGAGAATGAGTATGTTATAAGCAACTTTTATTAAAATGTCATTTTATTTTTCGACATAGCCACCTTTTAGCATAATACACTTAGTATATCTTTTTTCTAAACTTAAAATTTCATTTTTAAAAAAGGTCTTATCTTGAGTACTTAAAAAATCTTGTACTGCAGCGACTACCGCGTCGTCGTCTTCAAATTTCTGGCCCCTCAGGTATTCTTTCAATCTCGGAAATAGGTAGAAATCACTGGGGGCGAGATCCGGTGAATACGGAGGATGCTTAAGGATATCGAACCCAGAATTACGAATTGCAACCATTGCAACGGCGGACTTGTGTGCCGGGGCATTGTCCTGGTGGAACAGCACAACTTTCGAGAGTTTACCTCGCCGTTTTTCGCAGATCTCATTGCGCAATGTTGCTATTTGTTTAGCATATAAAGTGCCCGTAATAGTGGCTCCATGCTCGAGATACTCAATCATTACTAACCCTTTATCATCCCAAAAAACAGAGCCCATGCAGCACTGGCGGATGGGCCCACCTTGAATTTCTTCGGAGTTGGAGATGATGGCCTTTTCCATGTCATAGACTGCAGTTTCGTTTCAGGGTCGTAATGGTGGAGCCATGTCTCGTCCATTGTTATAAATCGCGCCAGAAAAAGTTTCCGGTCTTGCTTTATCAGGTCCAAAGCTTCTTGTCAAATCTCGACTCTAGTTTGTTTTTGCGTGTCAGTAAGCATTCTTGGTACCCAACGCGCAGATATCTTTTTCATACCCAAGCGTTCATGTAAAATATTATGCACGCTCCCCGTTGAAATCTTTACATTTTCAGCAATAGGTAAAACGAACCGTGACACGACGATCCGCCAAAACTAAGTTTTCGACTTTTTGCACAATTTCTTCAGTTACTGCTGTAGTAGGGCGTCCGGAGCGGGGTTCGTCCATGGTCAATGTTCTTCCACGTCTAAATTCGGCGCACCAACGTGCGACTGTCGAATACGGAGGAGCATTAGACCCTAAAGTGTCCCGCAGAAGTAGTAGGGATTCGCCGATACTACGATACGGGGCGGACGGGCCTGATGGGCGGCATCCAGGGCGGATTTGGCGGACCACGAAACCTAAAAAAAAAAAAAAAAAAAAAAAAAAAAAAAAAAAAAAAAAAAAAAAAAAAAAAAAAAAAAAAAAAAAAAAAAAAAACAAATAGCCCCCTACTTGGAGCGTTTGGAATAGGTCCCAGGACGCTCAGACAGCTCTGTCAGGACTTACAGAACGCCCTACGCTAACAATGCAACACCTTCCCCGACCCATCGACCCTTTTCTATTGTCTACCCGAGCTCGGGTTTTATTGCCCTCTCGGACGCCGAGCTCACTTTTATTACGGTCTACTATTGTTTCCCTCTTTTATATTTCTCTTTGGCTTCAACTGCCTACAACTTCCTTTCCAAACGGTATACATCTTTTAAGAACATTCTTTAGGTAAAGCTGGACAAATACCTAAACATCTCATACCTAAACTATCAGACTAGGTCCGCCACCTTGGTTCTTATTGGAATCGCTGTTTCAACGCAGCCTGTCTCACATCGTGTCTTTACTCCAGGTTTCTTACTACGTGATATGTGCTACGGTGTACGTATCACTAATCTAAGCTAACCTATGCTAGATCACAATTCTAACCTAACCTAACCACCTAAGCTACAGGACTACGCCCAGCTAACGCAGGATACGTTACTTGACTACTTAACTTCAGGTAGCCTTACTTCAAAGTATGTCTCTTGTTACTCACTACATATGCTGCATTTGGAACGTTGTTCTATTTATATATTTTATCTTGTTCAACTTAACATTACTTCTAACTTAACTATCACTTAACTTCAAAAACTAATTTTGAAGAACTGCTTTATATACTTACCTACTTAAAACCAGCTACGAGCACAGCACAGTTGTTTTGGTCTTAAGAACGCTGTTCTAGCCTAACCTAACCTTGCATAAATTTGACTACGTACTCAATGTTACTTTCATTTCTTTTTTGTAATAACCGACTTCAAAAAGGAGAAAGTTCTATGTAAAAATATTGCATGTAGCATAAGGATAATACGAATCTAATCTTACAATAGTAATGCGGTATTTTATACAGTAATAACTGCTTCAAAACTATACTAACTTATTTAAGCTGTAAGTTAAAAATACGAGTTCTATTTTTGCATATTTATTTATTTCGCCAAATATTATGTTCTTGAATAGATGCTTAAGAAAATACCTGAATAAACTTTGTAACTTGTACTAACGTGTATTTGTAGTGGGCTGAACTAAACTCGTTGATTTTTTAATTTGTTTGTTGGGTCCATATTGTTTGTAAAGATTTATGACAGGTTTCTTCTCCGAATCATCAAAAGATTCGAAAGTCTATTATAAATTTTATTACTGTTTGTTGGTGGCTGTTGGGCGCGGTACAAACTAGTCGAAACGTGATTTTAACGGTAATCTATTGTCACATCCTTATAAAAGCCGATGGACAGTGACGATCTATAAGTATTCAGAACCGAGTCGTGCTTGTTACCAGAGCTCTCTCAGTGTACAGTGACATAGTGTTGAATCATGCTACAGTGCTTATAAAAAATGGCAAATGTAAGTATGTACTATTTTTTATAAAATATGTATGTAGTATTTTTATGTACTATTTGTTTAACAGTGTTTTTTTTCTGTAACTTGTGTTCATCGTGTTACTTGTTAAGTGTGTTAATCGGATGTATAACTTATTGTTGAATATTGTTACAGTTCACGGAAAACACTTTCAAGAATTTTTATTACCCTGAACCTGAACATGATGATTCAGGGAGTGATGAAGAAGGCACACTCGGTTTTAAAGTGAAACAAGCCATAGCGAAGAAACGTCCTGCAAATAGTATCGAGAGTTTCTTTGAAAAACCGCAGAAAAAAGTGAAACCAGTGAAGAGATCTTCCAGTGTGTCGCAAAGTTCCCATACCGGTGTTGCTTACCTATCTTCGGGTAAAGACGATGCTGCGTATGCATCACACCTTATTAAAATAGAAATATACGATCTTGAAAAAGTTAGGAACATCGCACCAGAAGAGCACTGGAAGCACGCCGATGTGAGATTAAAATCTTACATCTCAACTGAGCAAGATCCACAGCTTGAGACTGTCCGTGATGTTATATACAACATGACGAAAGACATAGCTTCGAAGGACACGTGCGTGAAATATTTTATAAACAATACGAAAAAGTAAACTAAGTGTTTGTGTAGTTTTAATACTAGGTTAAAACTGTATTTATTATATAAGACATTAGATAATATTTTATAACATACCCTTGTGTACTACTAGTATTATATATTTCTTACTGCTTAAACAACAACTTTTTGTTATTCAAAATTGTTAAGACTCGTTTTATAACCACATGTTGTAATTTGTTTTGTAGCCTAATCATATTGATCTATTTCCCTTTGCAAATGTATAAAACTCTCCACCCTTTAATATAAAATCACTAAGCTACGTTTGTTATTTTAAGGAAAAAATTAGTTGTAATGTAATCACTATTTTTAGGTAAATAAGGTATAATTAAGGTATTATTTATAAATAAAAAAATCAGTTTAGTATATATATATTGTTTTATTTCACAAAAATTGACTTAAACATATTTCTTAAAATTAAATCGTTACAAAGAGAATTCTCAGAAAACAAACTCAATAAATCGCTAATAGTTTTTCCTTGATACTTAAAATATAAATAAACTAAACAATATTCGCCACAAACTGAAGTAAAATGATTTTGAAGTGGTCTTTGGTTATAAAACCACCGTTTTGCATTTCTATTCAAAAATAACTTATGATAACCAGTAGGTTTCCGACCAAATGAGTCAAAGTATTCCCCTACACCTTTAGCATCAATATGCATTGCAACCCAATGGGAACCTGGTTTCGAATCAGGGTCCAAATTGCTTACAATAAAAACTGGACGAGCAACCCAAATAGGGATTCGGTTAGCAGCAAAAACATTTGATTTAAATCTAGGGTTAATTTTTTTCATACAATATTGAATTTCATTAGTATCCATAATAAATAAAATATGTATACATTCATCGATGATGTTACAAACACAGATTAAGAAGAAATGAGATTAATTGTTAATTTCACTGTATTTATATTTATTTTAACTGTTGTAATCTACAGATACATCACGATTTTTGTTTATTTCAATAACATTATCAAATTCAGCGTACACAATACAGTTAATAGTAGTGCTCAAGGCATTATCAAAACGAACTTCTATCCGAACACTTCCGTGTCTTACAAGGTTCCAGTGTGAGGTAGAACTGGCTGACAGGTCAGGCGTCAAATCGAAACATAACAAACAGTAACCTTCCCCGTAATCGGTTCTGCTTATTGCATTACCTTCATTGTGGAAGTGAATACCAGTCCCAGAAAATAGAGTATGATATGTTGATGCTATTAAACCAGAACTAAATGATGGTTGTAATGTTCTAGAAGGAATTTCATGACCATCTACAAATAAACTAAAAGAGTTCATATTATAATTTTGAAAATTGAAAGGGTTCAATGCAAAATTACCATTAAACGATGAATTTGATACAAAACCAATTATACATCTTTTAGGTACTTGTCCAAGAAATATGTTATCTAAAGTTTTACCCTGTATTCCTGACGGTATTGTAAGTACCTTTACTTCTGCTCTTGTGATAGGGTATTTTGCAGTTGTTGATGCTAGCACTTTCTGATGAGCTAACAAAACACTTGGACTGATTCTAGCTCTTCTTATTATGAGACTAGCGTCCATTATTTGTACCTTAAATTTCTTATCTTGGTGACAAATAAGATTAAACGATTCTTTTGATCGCACTAACTTAACACGCATTTCTACACCATTCACTAGAAACTTCTCTTGGTTAAACATATCACCATGTAAATGTCCAATCATTTCAACTTGTTTACTATCTGTAACAAATTCCATCCTTTTGTGAAATCCTTTGTTATTTGCGTCAACGGTGTCCATATAATGTGCTGTATCTTCATACCATAACCCACAAGTAAGGTGAGTTTTTTTAGCGGCTGGTCCATAGTTAAGTAGATTTTCCATGTAAGCACGGTAAGCATATGTGTTGTTTGGTGGCGAGATTAGTTTTTGATTTAAATATACGTCAAGTTGATTAAAAAGGGAGTGCAACCAATTATTAACGGGGGCAACTTGAGTATCAGGCTTTAACTTTGTACCATCCTGGTTTAATATTTTGGCGTTTATATGTAATAATGTATGTGATAAGTCAATGTAGTCATCACCTGAACCGGGGACTTGAAACTCAATAGGACCATCATCACTTAAAGATGAGATTGGTTTATAATGAACCCACTGTCCACTCTCAATACTTGTCTGTGTCGAAGGCAGGGCAAATATATCTAACTCAGATTTTGCACATTCACACGAATGATTGTGTAGGAATGACATGATTTACTTTGAAAATATATCGTCACTATATTTATTTCTCTTAGCTCCTCTTCGGCGCGATGCTTTCAAGGTAATGAGAGGTTCCCGTCTCTTAGTTGACATTTTATACCCAGATCCCGACATCAGAGAATCGATCTTTTCATCAGCTTTTCTTTTTAAGTTAGCACTAGCTTCTTTAAATCGAGACCTAACTGAACTATCTATAGGGCGTGAATTTACCATATCAGATAACAAACCAACCCCCGCATCTAACGCTTCTTTTCCAACAGTTTTAAAACCACTAGACAACAAAGGAATTACTGACCTAAACAGTCCCCCCAAAAAACTTCCAATCCCATGCCCTCGCTGAAACGGAACACCTTTATAGACAATTCCTATACCAGAACCAGCTTGATGGGTATAATAATGATCGTAGGGACAAGAGTGAGATGATCTTTTATAATTCATCTTAGCCGTTGAAAGTGTAGTTTCACACAGGAAATTCCGAATTGAAATGGCACTCTTGCACCGGTAGTTGTTCTTATATCTATTTCCATAGTATCAAATTCTCTACGTAAAACAGGTACATAATGAGCGGGTGAGAAAATGTGTGTTTTATATGCTCCATAATGGAATTCTGTTGGATCTAATGGTATTATTCTAAGCAACGTAGTTATAACATCACCAACTACCTGTGGTTGTATGATGTCTGTATAAACAAATAATTGTGATGGTAAGCCCAAATACAAATTAACAGGATTTTTACCAAATGAAACTTGCCGTAAATTTGTTTTCGGTTTAAAACCTAACTGTAGACTTAGTATTGGGGTTGTTATAAGAGAAGTTATATCGTTATTAATTGTTGCTACCCCAACCATTTTGGTTAGATTATCATATCTAAACTTTACATTATTTTTCAGTTGTGGGTTGTCATTAAAAGCTTGAATAAAATGGTCAACGTTGTCATATGTAGTTGCTGGTATATGAGTTTTTATATCTACAATTTTGGCTATCTTGTCAGTGGGTGACACTACTTTCTTTTTTAAATAAATCATATTTTCATGATCTTGAACATTGTACATTGAACAAGGGTATTGAAATTCTACTAAGCCAACTACCCATTCTCCTTCCAACTTTATACTCCTGGGTAATTTGGTTAAGAAGTGTGCAGTCGTATTATCGGTATAGTAGTCCGAGGAACTGTTACTTAACAATGTAATATAAAAGCTGTTTTCACTCATATTTTTTTTAAGCTTGAAGCGAGTATCCAAGAATTAAATTTGTTAGGATAACCTCGCCACTTCACTAGTACTTCTTTTCTGGCACCAACCCCACGTGAGCGTATTATTTTATCAATTTTATAATCAATGGAGGGGAGATAAGTCACTTTTTGTAATTCCTTAGAATAAAATGTACCAACGATAGGCTCACCTTCTAAATCTCTTAACGTATACACAACTCGTGGAAAGCGGTTTATTATTGAATCAATTCTAAATATTTCGTCACTCCAATTAGTTTCGTAACCCTTTTGAAATATATGTTTATATTTAGTAATTCTAACATGATCACCAACATTTAGTTTTGTGATTTCCAAAGTAAGTTGTCTATCCTTTTTTCTGTTATACAAATTACACCAAACAGTCATGATATTATCAAAATTTACATCGATAGGGCGCATTTTAATACTAGAATGATAACTGTGATTATAAGAATAAAGAAGTTCTTGCAAAATATCTATATATTTGTATGTATTCTTATGAGTAAAGTAACGCCACATTTTCATTTTAAGAGTTCTTTGAAACCTTTCTACTATACTTGCTTTAATGTCAGGATTGTTAGTAGTATAGTAGTTAATGTTTTTGCTCCTAAAGTAATCCCTTGCTGCCTTTGAAACAAATTCGGTGCCTTTATCAGATTGGATGTGACGAGGAGTAGAATTGGCTTCAGTAAATATGCTTTCAAAACAATTTATAACGGTTGTGGCATCTTTCTTTTTCATAGCTCTCGCAAAAGCATATTTACTGAACACATCAATAACACACAGAATATATTTGTATCCATCATTATATTGACTGTAAGTACCCATATCACTCAGATCAGCTTGCCAGAGTTCATTAAAGTTAGATAAGACGTATCTATTTCTTGTGAATCGCCTTTGAACTGGTTTATGCAGTGTGTACGTTTCTTGAGATTGTAACCAGTTCTTTACTTCGTCTTTGTTCATTCGTCCTTTCATTTGTTTACTTAATTTATTTAAACTACTGTAGCCTGCTGGATTAGATACATCGTAGTATATTGCATGAATGTCTAATAAGGGCTCCATCTTTCCCAATCTAGTTTCTTTTTGTTTGCCTTGAGCAGTACACTTGAAAGAGGTGTACTGGCGCTTGTGTCTTTAAATGACGATGACGATCGAGCACTTGATGGAGCAGATGATGCGTGAGGTTCACTCGATTGAGGTTTATTTATAAATTCTAGATTAGTAGGATTACCTATACAAGACGTAGGAACTTTTATATCTCTTAAAAATAAAGCAAACTCTTCCCATCCTGTTGGCTTAGGGCGTTTAAGAGATCTAACCGTATCGCTTACCAGATCGAGAATATTGCTGTTTGGAATAGTTCGATTGTTTATTACAACTTCACCATTTGTTTTCCACCATATTTTTGGTCTGCTTGACACAATACAAGTCAATAATGTTCTGGTTTTTTTCTCATATGATTTTGGTAAATTATCTATAATACGAGATGGACTGAATAGTACAGTTTCTGGATTTTTTGTACCAGACGGTGTAGCTGCAGTAACTGCAGAAACATCACCATCTGGTAGTGTTTTATTTGCAACTGATTCATAATTTTCATCCTCCTCCTTTTTGTTTACTTTTAAGTTTAAATCCTTACTTTCATCGTTGAGTTGATCAAACCCCTCCATCACTATTGGTATTTTAAATGGTTTTCGATCTGATTCAATAAAGTGCAAAAATCGTTGTAGTGCTTGAGAATATAATGCCCACTTTTCACGATCATTAATTTTACTCTTCAGGATTTTTTGCATCTCTCCGTCTAGGCGAGATGATACATTTTTGGGTTGGCTATCATTTCGTTTGAGTCTTTCAATAAAGTCTGGTTCAACTAACAACATTTTTTTTGTGTTTTCCATTTTATTTTATGTTACGGAGCTTACTAAGGCACTTAAAACTGCACCTAATATAATAGGTAGAAATGCACCTCCTTTTTGAATAATAACAGTTTTCCTCAATTTGTGTTTCCCTTTCGAAACTAGTTTTCGTAATGTGTCTTTATATTTGTTTAGTTTTGATTTATCTTTTGATTCCAGTGGTATTTTCCCTTTTAAAACGTTATAAATACACTCACAAATAATATTAATTTCTTCATCTTCACAAGATTTTAGCAACGCTGTGCGATACTTTGGTTTAAGTAACTGCAGTGCTTCAAGTAAATGTTTATATGTGTGTACTCTTGGATGCATTATTTGGAACTGATTAAAACGTGTTGATTCTTGTCGTATTTAAACCCTTTCTTGGGAACATATACGGTACAATGCCCATCAAAAGGAAATATTTTAGTTTTAAAACGACATATGTCATCGGTATTTTGCTTCAGATCAATCATAAGGTAACCATGAGCATCTTTAGTGGCATCTTTGTAGGCTTCATCTACAAATTTTGGGTTCTCCGGATAAACTTGTCGTGACAAGTAGCGAATTTGTGTTTTATCCCTCGGGTTTTTGAAGTATACAATATAGCTGGTATTCAATGAAATATCACGTTGTCCTTTGCCTTGATGAAATATGTTTTGAGTAATATAAAAAACACTTAAGTTTCTATGGTGACTTCCTTTTGTAAAAATATCAACGATTCGTCCATCCGATTCTCTCATCAAGTCATCAATTATGAGAAGCTTGGGCTTTTTTCCATCAAATAAAGAAAAATCTGGTATTCCTTGGCTATAATTTACATTTTCCAGATTGTACAAAGGTTGCATTTCATCATAACACCAAATAATTTCATCAAATTCAACATTACATACTTCTTTTGCATTGTTTAAAAAATTGGTAACAAACTGAGTTTTACCACACCCACTTGGACCCGCTACTATTGTAGTGAAAGGGTGGTTAAAATGAATCATTATAAATTTTTAAATATGTGTGTTCATATGTTAACGGATTGACTTCAAATGAGAAAATTTCTAGACCATAGCTTTTTAAATAAATTTTAAATAAAAAAAAATGGGGTAACAAATAAAAAAAAAAAACAAAAATTTTGCTAAATATTTTTTAATATTTATATTATTCTAGATAAATCACATAAAAATTTACAAAAACATATTTTTCGCCAATAATTTTACTGCCAAAACTTAAAAAATAAAAAAAAAAAACATCCTAAAATACAATATTATGTACAAAAAATAAATATGAAAATTGAATGTTCCGTGTATTTTTTTTTTTTTTTTTTTAAGAATTATGAGGTATTCTATAATGACCCCACGCAAGAGTATCCGAAGTGTTTTTCAATAAATATCGTTTTGTGTCGTTGTAAGATAATGATATTTTATTGACATTTTGCGTAAATAAAACATGCTTTATTGATCGGAATCGTAACATTTGAGCATGTTGTATATTTCTATCAAATAAACAACTTTTATAGTCGTTAAGGGTTAATTTTTTGGTAACACACTTGTTTATTCCTTTAGCTTTGGATATAATACCACTATTTTGAACATCTAAGGCATACATTTTTGATCTAAGACCAACAAACTCTTTCAAAATTTTGCCATTATTTTCGTCTTTAAAAAAACCTAACCTCTTTTTATTTAGTAATGGTAAACCATATGCATTGTTGGGTGGGTAATCAGATGTATCATAATACAAGTTCAGGTCAGATTTAATGTCCTCATAAAAGTTAGCAGTGTTTATTTCATATATTAAGCTATCAGTATCCGTGTAAAGGAGCTTGAGATTTTCCGTATATTTGTATTTCATATAATTGTAGTGGAATTCGTACATTAAAGTTTTCGATAGATCTAAAATGCAGAATCCAAGGTAAATTGGTTTGTTATAAAAGATTTTTGTTTTTTTCAATTGCACAGCAGCTAAATTCTCAGAAAATATTGATAAACTATGAAATTCAGGTTTAGATATTAAGGACTGTACCCCTTGGGATTTTCCGCGATTTTCCCAGTGACTTAATAATTTGACATTCACACGTTTCGTGACATTTTCCATTGTTTTACCAAAAACAGAATTATTCATAAGTTTAAAGAAATCTTTTTCAAAATCAGATGTCGCCAGCGAACGCATTCGGGTATTCAAATCTATGTAACTTTTTAACCAAGTAGATTGTTTGAACTTCAACACACGATGGATTTTCACTAAACGCAACCCATTTTTTAAACATTGTTTAAGATTTCTGTAATGTAATACATAATTATATTTATTGTTTAAATTGGGAATCAATTTTTTTTCTTTAGAATCACCTAGACATACATTTTCTGGACAGAACGGCAAATCTGAATGAGAGTCATGTAATTCCTTGGGGTACTCTAGATCAACTTCTAATATAAACCCATATTCAGCATCGTCTGAAACATTGAAATCGGTATCTTTATTTACCCATTCAAATTTGCCAGACGGAAGACATTGTGACATAGCCCACCCATAGAGATTATTTGCGTCTAAGTACATGAGAAAAGATGAAGGAATATTTGGATCATAGTCTTCCATAAATGTATTATTTGCTTTTGCATGTCTGTTGCTACATTGGGAAATCCCTCCTCGAATGTTTTTCGCTATAAAAGCTATTTTGTCGACATCTGTTAAAAGTTCTAAACTTATTTTGGTAGTCCTCAACATCGAATCAAAGGAAATTCCAGGCGCGGTATAATAATGGGCGGGATCTAAACCATATGTCTTAAGACACACATTTCTAAAATTTTCAAATATGTCAGTTAGTAATAAAACATCTGTTTTCAGATAAAGATTGGAATAATCCCCCATATTTTTGCATTGGAAATGAGACCAAATATCTTGAGCATGTAGGAAATCGTTTTCGGAAATGTGACTGTCAGTAAGAGAACTATAGAATTGATCCTGTGTAGGAAGCGAAGTTAATTTCAGTGAATCATACGAAGTCATGTACTCATATGGATAGACACCCTTCCGTATTAGACGTTTAAAGTCTTCTTCACGAGGAAAGTTCAATTTCAATTCGTAAAATTGGTCAGTAGTCAAGTTTTTAGCTAATTTATCCAAGCTACTCGACATAAATTTAAGAGAATCGACAAATCTCAATTTTACAACACGATTATTCACTTGTAAAGACTTAGAAAACGAAATATACTTTTCTTTATTTTGTGGGATTAGTTCTATGTCACCATCTTCAAGACCAAGTCCATGTACAATAAAATGACTATCGTAATTGCTCAAATTATGGAAAAATACAGGTACAAAATTGGGTGGTTTGTATTTTTCAGAACAAAATTTATGTGCAACGCCTTCGTAAAGTCCAGTATGATAATTATAAGAAACGGTTGAGTCATCATTCAAATTTCTATCACAAATATAACAAGCATGGCTTTGCATAATGTCTACCTTATTAGCATCTGTTAGAGGGAAAGAAGTTTTAGCAAACGCATTACTTTTACAAATAGTTTCTAAATCTTCTTTTATGACTTTCATAAATGTTTTTGCACAGTCTTCACCTGTATATGTTCTGTACACAGATAACTTGTCATTATAAGAACACTTAATATAGTAACCGAAGCTATAAACTTCATGTTTTTGAATATTGGTAGTAGAAGATGTACTGGGGTTGTTAGAACAGGATTGAATTGGATTTAAAAATGCCTCAAAATCAGCGTATACAACAAAAGGTACTCTTAATTGTCGTTCATAATTATTAAAAGTAACTTGATTCGATGGAACATATTCGTTAAACCAATTTCTTGTGTCTTCTTTTTCGGATGGTAAGTTTGTGCATACGTGGAAGCAGTCGTTTTTTTGATGTTGGTTTAGTCTCTCGTGTGATGTAAATTTAATTAAGCAACCATCGCAAATATGAACAGCATGTTGTGCATTTGACAATTGCTTAGACACTAACCTCGATAAATTTTTGATAAAACAATAATGTCCTTGGTTATCTTTAGTTATGTACAACAAGTTTAAGTGATTAGACTTTTTTAATTTAGTTAAATGTAGTGGGCCTATAACATCGTGTTTCTTGTTTTGAGAGTTGTACTCGAGACCAAATACATACTAATATCATTATTTTTTTCAAATTTATGGATATCTCCCAATTTAAATGGAAAAGTTAAATTTTCAAAGTTCAATTTATTCTTATGTAATATGTATGAACTGACCATATTTGAATGACTTTTGGGTTCGTATAAACCAGACAATACAGCCCATCGAAAACACTCATGGTCATTGTTTTTTACATTAATAACCGCTTTTTTATTCTTTATATCACGAGGTAATTCGATAAAAGAAGAGCCGCGTAATGGATTATATTTGTTAATATTGAGATCGATATGATTAAATGTTACTAAACTCCACCCACTATCTTTTCTTTCAAAGTTTGACAACCTTATCACAATTTCATTTACTAGGGACGTAAAAACAGCAGCTTTATCAGTGCTGATATCAACAATACTATTACTTAATTGGAAATCAAATGTATTATTTAATTGTTTGGTATCTTGTGTAAAATTTGCATTAAGAATAAAATTTACTTTTAAAGCGTGATGTTTGTTAAGTGAACGATCTAATAATGTAAAGATCTTATCCTTGTGTTTTTGTAAAATAGTTTCGGGATCAAGAGGTTGGTGATCCATTTCATTAAATAATATTCTGTAAGTAGCGACTCTGTTTTTGAATGCATTTTCAATTAATTGGACATTAACATATTCACTATCGGATCTCAACACATTATTTTTGTGAATATTACTATTTAAATGGTTACCAAAATATCTTTTTGACACGAACTTTTTACACACCGAACATTCAATTTCAGAATTATTTTTTGTACTTACATTGACATCGGATAATGGTTCTTCGCTTGAGGATGTAGACATATCACGACTGTTGGAAGGGTAGTTTCTCTTCACTGGTACTTCTGCACCCGTACTTGTAGCTGTCCTTTTTCTCCCCCGTCCTACTTGGTTAGATCTGTAATAGAAAAAGTGAAACGTTAGTATTTAATACAAGATTTAAAACTTCAAAACAATGATTAAATTATTATCATTATACTAACTTAAGTTTTTTCGACATTGCTGGCAATATGCCTGCATTGTTAAAACCCCATCAATGACATCTGATGACAAGTTATGCATCGACTTATTGATATGCCCATCACATGGTGTGTAATAGGGTATAATATCTTCATCTTCCAAAAGCGCCTGAGGTAATTGATTGTCAATATACCACAATCTTATGTTTCTATGAAATACTTTTAAAATGAATCCTTTGCTTAAAACTGCAATTTTGTCGTGGGTTAAACTAGTTCCCATATGAAAGTATCCAAGCACCATTTTTAAAACAGTATTTTGTACAATACACAGACACAGTACTAGCACAAACACAGTAACTGGAATAATGAATGATTTCTACACCAGAGACGTCGCTTATAAAGAACCTTCCAGGATCCCCACCCAACAGAGAACAATGAAACTGAGCCATAAAAAGGCAACAACTCAATGACACTGGTCAATGGTTTTGTACAAGTTTGAACAAGAATAAACTGTTTAAATTGCATGTCTAAATATACAAGTACAATATCAATAAACAATATAACAGGTTGGAACAAGAGTACTCACCCTTGACTATGCAGCTGGCTTAGTAATTCCCCGATCTCATACATTTCTTGATCACTTTCAATTTCTTCGCATAGCCTGACGAGCTCGGAATCGTAAACATCACAGCTTAAACAGTCCATCGTGAGATGTGTCTAAGAAAATAGTGTTTACATTACAACAAATTTTTTCCTTAAAATAACAAACGTAGCTTAGTGATTTTATATTAAAGGGTGGAGAGTTTTATACATTTGCAAAGGGAAATAGATCAATATGATTAGGCTACAAAACAAATTACAACATGTGGTTATAAAACGAGTCTTAACAATTTTGAATAACAAAAAGTTGTTGTTTAAGCAGTAAGAAATATATAATACTAGTAGTACACAAGGGTATGTTATAAAATATTATCTAATGTCTTATATAATAAATACAGTTTTAACCTAGTATTAAAACTACACAAACACTTAGTTTACTTTTTCGTATTGTTTATAAAATATTTCACGCACGTGTCCTTCGAAGCTATGTCTTTCGTCATGTTGTATATAACATCACGGACAGTCTCAAGCTGTGGATCTTGCTCAGTTGAGATGTAAGATCATCGCACATCGGCGTGCTTCCAGTGCTCTTCTGGTGCGATGTTCCTAACTTTTTCAAGATCGTATATTTTTATTTTAATAAGGTGTGATGCATACGCAGCATCGTCTTTACCCGAAGATAGGTAAGCAACACCGGTATGGGAACTTTGCGACACACTGGAAGATCTCTTCACTGGTTTCACTTTTTTCTGCGGTTTTTCAAAGAAACTCTCGATACTATTTGCAGGACGTTTCTTCGCTATGGCTTGTTTCACTTTAAAACCGAGTGTGCCTTCTTCATCACTCCCTGAATCATCATGTTCATGTTCAGGGTAATAAAAATTCTTGAAAGTGTTTTCCGTGAACTGTAACAATATTCAACAATAAGTTATACATCCGATTAACACACTTAACAAGTAACACGATGAACACAAGTTACAGAAAAAAAAAACTGTTAAACAAATAGTACATAAAAATACTACATACATATTTTATAAAAAATAGTACATACTTACATTTGCCATTTTTTATAAGCACTGTAGCACGATTCAACACTATGTCACTGTACACTGAGAGAGCTCTGGTAACAAGCACGACTCGGTTCTGAATACTTATAGATCGTCACTGTCCATCGGCTTTTATAAGGATGTGACAATAGATTACCGTTAAAATCACGTTTCGACTAGTTTGTACCGCGCCCAACAGCCACCAACAAACAGTAATAAAATTTATAATAGACTTTCGAATCTTTTGATGATTCGGAGAAGAAACCTGTCATAAATCTTTACAAACAATATGGACCCAACAAACAAATTAAAAAATCAACGAGTTTAGTTCAGCCTACTACAAATACACGTTAGTACAAGTTACAAAGTTTATTCAGGTATTTTCTTAAGCATCTATTCAAGAACATAATATTTGACGAAATAAATAAATATGCAAAACTAGAACTCGTATTTTTAACTTACAGCTTAAATAAGTTAGTATAGTTTTGAAGCAGTTATTACTGTATAAAATACCGCATTACTATTGTAAGATTAGATTCGTATTATCCTTATGCTACAGGCAATATTTTTACATAGAACTTCCTCCTTTTTGAAGTCGGTTATTACAAAAAAGAGATGAAAGTAACATTGAGTACGTACTCAAATTTATGCAAGGTTAGGTTAGGTTAGAACAGCGTTCTTAAGACCAAAACAACTGTACTGTGCTCGTAGCTAGTTTTAAGTAGGTAAGTAAATAAAGCAGTTCTTCAAAATTAAGTTTTCGAAGTTAGGTGATAGTTAAGTTAGAAGTAATGTTAAGTTGAACAAGATAAAATATATAAATAGAACAACGTTCGAAATGCAGCATATGTAGTGAGTAACAAAATACATACTTTGAAGTAAGGCTACCTGAAGTTAAGTAGTCAGGTAACGTATCCTGCGTTAGCTGGGCGTAGTCCCGTAGCTTAGGTTAGGTTAGGTTAGAATTGTGATCTAGCATAGGTTAGCTTAGATTAGTGATACGTACACCGTAGCACACATCACGTAGTAAGAAACCTTGGAGTAAAGAGACGATGTGAGACAGGCTGGGTTGAAACAGCGATTCCAATAAGAACCAAGGTGGCGGACCTAGTCTGATAGTTTAGGTATGAGATGTTTAGGTATTTGTCCAGCTTTACCTAAAGAATGTTCTTAAAAGATGTATACCGTTTGCAAAGGAAGTTGTAGGCAGTTGAAGCCAAAGAGAAATATAAAAGAGGGAAACAATAGTAGACCGTAATAAAAGTGAGCTCGGCGTCCGAGAGGGCAATAAAACCCGAGCTCGGGTAGACAATAGAAAAGGGTCGATGGGTCGGGGAAGGTGTTGCATTGTTAGCGTAGGGCGTTCTGTAAGTCCTGACAGAGCTGTCTGAGCGTACTGGGACCTATTCCAAACGCTCTAAGTAGGGGGCTATTTGTTTTTTTTTTTTTTTTTTTTTTTTTTTTTTTTTTTTTTTTTTTTTTTTTAGGTTTGGTGGTCCGCCAAATCCGCCCTGGATGCCGCCCATCAGGCCCGTCCGCCCCGTATCGTAGTATCGGCGAATCCCTACTACTCGCAGATCTAAATTCACTTGGTCCGTAGATTTTTTTTTCAAACAACTTGATAACGGCTCGAAGTTCAATTTTCTTCATTTTCGCTCACGTACTTTGCAAAGAAATGGCCGTATTTTTTTTTTAAACAAGAAGCAGTTGGATTTTTTTTTCATGAGCAATACGCTAGTTAGATTAACTTTACCGGCCAGTATTTAATTTCCTAATATTGAAAGAGTTTGCATCTCATTCTCACTTTTTATTGAACGCCCCTCGTACTGTCTATTTTTGATTAGAGATATTGACATCTCGAATAGTTTTACAATAGGATAATCATGGGATAATCGGATTTTCAACACAGCATCAATACGATGGCTATGGATTCGTAAGTACTACCTATATAAGTAAGTTTGTTATACAGGTTATACTAGTCATTTACAGTGATCGGATCTAGGAGGCAACTTGGGGTAAACGACCTCAAGCGTTATGCTTAGCATATAATATGTGACTCGGGATTTCCCGCGATTTTGCTTTTGTCGAGGTTTAAATTGAATAAACAAAATGAAAATGATCGCTATCTAAATGTATAATATTTTACATGACAAAAACTTAACCTAAAAATAACATGAAATTAAAACTACATACTATGTTGTATATAGTCGTATCTATATAAGTAATATAATTAAAGTAACATACACTATTTTATATTTTTTAGAAAAAGATATGTACCTATGACCTATCTACTGTGCGCGATTCCCTCAGCTCCGAACTCTCCAAGTGTCAAAATCATACTGTGTAAACTGACATATAAAATAACTACATTGTAAAGTACCCTTTTGTAAAATTGACATATAATGTATTTGTGCATCATGAATAAATGAGTAAGTATGAGTATTTGGAGAAAAGAATAGAGTAGAATAGAATAGAAAAAGCTTTATTCAAGATAACACATCATTACTATTGCACCTTGAGAGTCTGGGTGCTGCAGAGGATGCCGTGGATTCTTACCAACTCTGGTGCAGGGAAGCGATATGTAGGCGGAGAAATGAATAGACGAGTCCTCGTGATATACGCAGCTTTATATACCATATATAAAGTACATAATCAATAATAGTCAAGAGGTTAAAATATGAATTACTAATTACGATTATAATTAACACACGAGGACAAACTTAGGTTAGAATAGATGGATTTCCTGAGAGCGCAAATATCGGAATGGGCGAACATAGTCTGTGGCTCCTAGGCATAGACACAGTTGCATAGACAAAAATGTTATAGAGCATTAAGCTGTGTATACAAACCAAAAGTTATTATAAGGCACACAACTTAATAATTACAATTCACAGCTATTAGATAAGTGTTAAAGACAGTGTACATAAGAGATGTGCATCCGAAATGGTCTCCACTCAGCAATGATGTTGGCTTTGCTAGGCACTAAAGCACTATACCCTATGCCTCGGGGGTTAATATAATATTTTATATCTAATGTAATAGTTGACATAATGTAACGTTTGATATAACGCGTTTTCTGAAGTTATTTAAGTTTCTAACCTAACCCATTGTAATCTAACCTAACTCGTCAACAAAACAATTTACAAAGTTCATTCATTTGAAAGGAAATAAAGGAATATTGCACCTTGGAGAGTCTGGGTGCTGCAGAGGATGCCGTGGATTCTTACCAACTCTGGTGCAGGGAAGCGATGTGTAGGCGGAGAAATGAATAGACGAGTCCTCGTGATATACGCAGCTTTATATACCTACCATATATAAAGTACATAATCAATAATAGTCAAGATATTAAAATATGTGGTACTCCCCTACTTGACCTAATAACGCAAGTGCTAATATTATTACACCTATCAACGTTAGCTCTAATTTTCATTAGCCCTAATGTCATTTCACCTAATTTTTATACCCTAATTAGTTGTTAGACCTAATAATCGAATACTCTAATAATGATTTGTACTAATTGTCAACAATACTAATATGAATTAACCTAATAATTACCACACCTAATGATTATTAGACCTAATCATTACTGACACTAAATGTCAAGAGTACTAAAGATTATTAAACATTTTTTTACGTTAAAACAGAAAATACGGATTAGGACAAATAACGAATTGGCTGAACCCCGAAAACTGTAGGTTAGGTTAGGTTTCTATTGTGACAATGTACCTATAGCGGAGCGAGCGAAGCGAGCGGAGCGTCAAACGATTCCCATGTACTACATCCTGAGTCTATGGCAATTCCGAGGGATCACCTCTAGTGGAATAAAAATTCTTGTCATAAATTCGATTGTCATAACTCATTTCGCATAATGGCTTTCCTCATACATGTTATTTGTCATAAATTGTTATTTGCATAAAATTTTTACGTCATAATTGTTGTTCGGCAGGCTGTTCATAAGCATAATTTAGTATGACACAAAATTTCAAATCATATTATTGAATGTCATAATAATTGATAGTACGAAGAAGAGCAACGCATAAATTATGGCTTTCATAATTATTAATGGCAATAGACATATAGTATAAGTTATATCACATGTACCAAAAATATAACATTTGAAATAATGATACAAAACTTACATGAGCAGAAAAACAAAAAGGGGGGACGGGGGGGCGAAGCCCCCCACAAGGGGGGCTCGGGGGGCCAAGCCCCCCGCATTAAGAAATCCTTCTCCACACTGACCTCTTAGTTGTAGGTTAGGTTAGGTTAGAACTGTGAACCTATAAATACGAACATCGGCCAGAAAAGTAGGTTAGGTAAGGTTAGGTTAGTTGTAGGTTAGGTTAGAATTGTGAACCTACAAATACGAACATCGGCCAGAAAAGTAGGTTAGGTTAGGTTTGAAAGAACTGCGACCCCCTCAGAAATGAACTGGTGCCAAAAAACCAGGCTGATGTTGAAATAAAAAATTAGGAGCTTGATATTTATGTTCTTCAGTATGCATAAGAACATTATGACGATTAATGATTATGATTCAGGTTGATATGCTCCAAAATTATATGACATTCCTTACTTATGCGTAAAAACATTATGGTCATAAAATTTATGCGGATCAATTAATGACTATACACCTTATGCGCAAGGACTATTATGACAAAAGTGGTTATGCGAATCGACATTATGGCTTTAAAATTTATGCAACCCAATATGGAACCCAATTCCGACTCCATGTGGTCTTGCCTGTCCTACCCTAGTGTTATTCCAAAACCGGAGGCGCGGAGGGAGAGCAGCCGTCGCCTTAGGTTTATAGATAAATAGGTTTAATAAAATTTAGGTTTTAGCATTATTAGGTATTATAATATTAGTAGTCTAAAAAAAACGGCTAAGTGCAAATTAGGGCTAGCTAGAATTCGGTATGAAGTAATTAGGTATTATGAAAATTCGGAATCCTGAAAATAGGGCTGTTCATTAATTAGGAAGAATGAAAATTCGGGTTAGTGATTTTAGGGTTACCAAAATTAGGGCCAATGAAATTAGGATGAAAGTTTTTCGGGCTAACGGAGGGGAACCAAAATATGTATTACTAATTACGATTATAATTAACACACGAGGACAAACTTAATTTAGGTTAGAATAGATCGATTTCCTGAGAGCGCAAATATCGGAATGAGCGAACATAGTCTGTGGCTCCTAGGCGTAGACACAGATGCATAGACAAATGTAATAGAGCATTAAGCTGTGTATACAAACTAAAAGTTATTATAAGGCACACAACTTAATACTTCCCCTTGACTTTAAAAACTTGACATGTATATGTAACAGCTGTGCTCTATAATTACAAACTTTCAAACCATTAACCATTACACAACAATAAACAATAAACATAAATAGCAAACATATCATTCCTTATCACAGTATTACATGCCTATCTCATTAGCATTCATAGAAAATAATAAAATATTCATCATAGCCTTATTACATGCCTATCACATTTAGTTTAGTATCCAAAATGCAACAGTACCTACTAAGAAAAAACAATATAACAAATATTTAACAAGGCCTAACACATAAATCATGCCTAAACATACAATGTTGTTTTGAATTCAAACACTTAGTTAGTACATCTGCAATCATTTTTTCTGTACATAGATATTTAACAGTCATAAAACCTTTTTGAACTAAGTCCTTAATAAAATGATAGCGCACATCAATGTGTTTTGTTCTCTTGTGACTAATATCTTTATTTTCAATAATTTTGTGAGCACTCTGGTTATCGTTATACACTATGATATGCACTTTAACATCAGGTAATAATTCTGTTAAAAGTTGCTTTATAAACAGAACAGAGATCTTTGGATACATCAGCTATTGACATGTATTCGCTTTCTGTTGAGCTAAGGGAAACAGATTTTTGCTTCCTAGATTCCCAATGAATTACATTAGATCCAAGTTTAATTACAAACCCTGTATATGATTTCCTATCATAACAATCATTGGCCCAATCAGCGTCGGTATATGCATTTAATACCAATTGATCACTTTTTACATAATGTAAACCGTAATTAATTGTGCCAGCCAGATACCTAAGCAAACGTTTAGCAACTAACCAATGCGTTTTTCCAAAGCAGTTATTAAACTGACTCAGTTGGCTACAGGTAAATGCGATGTCAGGACGAGTACAAACAGACAGGTACATAAGAGAGCCTATCAACTCTCTATACTTTTATTGCTCGTCCTGCAATGTAACATTTTCTTTAAGTAATTTACTATTGAGAACCAATAGGGGTGGACACTGGTTTACAATCTAACATGTTAAATGTTTTTAAGATATTTTTGATGTAAACCGACTGATCTAAAAGTCAATGTTCCACTTTTTCTATCCCGAGTAACACGGATGCCAAGATAGTTCTGAATTGGACCTAGATTTTTAATATCAAATTCTGATTCTAATAACTCCAATAATTTACTTTTACATTGGCTATCCTTGGGGTAAAACAGGTAACAGTCATCTACATAGAGAGCAATAATTACAAAATCATTATGTGACTTCATGGTATATACACAAGGTTCACTTTTGCATTGCATAAAACCATTATCACTTAAGACCTTGTGTATACGCGCATTCCACATACGGCTAGACTGTTTTAGTCCATAAATACTCTTTTGCAAGAGACAAACCTTATCATTATTTGAACTAAAACCTTCCGGCTGCTCCATGTAAATAACTTCATTTAAATTGCCATTTAGAAATGCTGTCGTTACGTCTATGTGATCAATATTGAGATCAAGCTCATTTGCCAGGCTAAACAATATCCTAATTGTCGAGTGATGAACGACAGGGCTGTAAGTGCAATGAAAATCTATACCTTCTTTTTGAGTGAAACCTCTCGCTACCAAGCGAGCCTTGTAACGAACAAAATTACCAGCAGCGTCGTTTTTCACTTTAAAAACCCATTTGCACTTGACAATATTGGTATTCTTCGGCCTGTCAACCAACTTCCACACTTTGTTTGACATTAAAGAGTTATATTCATCCTTCATAGCCTTTTGCCACTCAGTGGCATTAGGACTAGACATGGCCTCTTTAAATGAAGTTGGTTCTGAATTACTAGTGGCCGTTAGCGACCAATCCGTATCACAATACCTTTTAGGGAGTACAGACCGAGTACTACGCACAGGACGTCCCGCAGACGTCGACGGCGGGGCAGGCGCCTGCGTCACAGCTTCCCCTGGAGCAGAGCCCGCGCCCGGTGACCTGTCCGCCTCACCAGCTGGACAGTCAGCGAGGGAGTCATCCTCGCTCACCGTGCAGTAGTCCTCGTCTCCCGAACCTGGAAATGATAACGAATAATCATGTTCATTTCGTATATAACTGAAATCATTACTATCATTCACGACTTCATTCTCATTCACGATACTATCATTCTCATCTGAATGGTTAACCTTGGCAATGTCATTTTTGCCCCTAGCGTTACTCTCTTTCACGTTAGCAACATCAGGATCAGCACTGTCATCCATGCTGCCTGTGTCTGACGTAGTACTCTCATTACTACTAGATATATCTGTATTACTCTCATTCATACAATATCATTTTCTGTAAAATTTAAATCACTGAAAAATTCAAAATTAAAATTGATATTATTAATGTCATCCCGATTAAAATTATAAAACCTTTGCTCTAAGAATTCGACATCCCTGGATATAATAACCTTACTAGGGTCATCACAGTCAGCCAATCTGTAGCCCTTAGAGGTTTCTGAATATCCAACAAATACATAGGGCTTACACTTTGCATCCAGCTTCTTTCGCTTCACATCCTGTACCTTAGCATACGCTACGCATCCAAAAACACGAAGGTGACTGAGGTCCAGCTTCGACCCAGTCCACACCTCCTCCGGAATCCTGCCATCCAAGGCTGCTGTGGGAGACCTGTTTTTAAGGTATATAGCAGTCGTCACTGCCTCTCCCCAGAAGCGGCGGTCCAGACCTGAATGATGCAGCATGCACCTCGCTTTATTCATTAAAGTTCGGTTAAGGCGTTCTGCCACCGAATTCTGCTGCGGGCAATATGGTACAGTGGTTTGATGCAAAATCCCTTTATTTCTAAAAAACATAGAAAGTTTTGTGTTCACGAATTCCTTACCATTATCAGATCTTACACAACGTACAGGTAAGCCTCGCTGCCTCTCCATCATGGTAACAAATTCTATAAAACGGTCACTTACCTCGGATTTCCTTTTTAAAAGGAAACCAAAAGATTTTCTTGAGAAGTGATCCGTAATTGTCAGGAGATATCTCGCGCCACCCAAGCTGACGGGGAGCGGACCACACACATCAGTATGGATCAGGGCTAGGGGCTGGTCGACAGTTGTGCTCGACGCCTTAGGAAAAGGTTTGGAAGTCAGCTTGCCCTCCAAACAAGGCACGCAACTGTCCGCCTGCTGGTTCTGAAACTTAAAAAGGTTAGGCACCCTATCCCTAATACTATGCAGATCTTTACTGTTTATATGACCTAATCTATTGTGTAAAAGCTCCTCGTCAGTAACTGTGGAGCTCAAGGCTTCTTGCCCGTGCAAGGATCTTGAGCTCTCCCAATTGCACGAATTACTATCTCTGATCAACCAATATGTACCATTTACTAATGCAGCAGCTGCTATACGTTTACCTTTAAGATCTATATCACAACCATCTGTTCTAAATGTCACAACATAATCATCTTTAATTAATTTTCTAACTGAAATTAAATTATTCAAGCAATCTGGCACATACATAACATCTTTTAATAACAATTTACTGTAATTCTGTACAGTAATTCTGAGGGCCGGCCAAGCGTTCTATCTGCACCGACTGCGCCCCGGAGACAGGAGTCGCGGCCGCGTTGCACGTGGCAGTCTCAGCCATTGTGTGTAGCTGTAGGTTATGTTGCGACTTACTTGTTTCGTCTTCTTCTCCGCCTTCCTCTCTCTCGGTCTTTTTTTTTTTTTTTTTGCTGGGCCCATAACCTATTGCACCTTGAGAGTCTGGGTGCTGCAGAGGATGCCGTGGATTCTTACCAACTCTGGTGCAGGGAAGCGATATGTAGGCGGAGAAAATAAATAGACGAGTCCTCGTGATATACGCAGCTTTATATACCATATATAAAGTACATAATCAATAATAGTCAAGAGGTTAAAATATGAATTACTAATTACGATTATAATTAACACACGAGGACAAGCTTAGGTTAGAATAGATGGATTTCCTGAGAGCGCAAATATCGGAATGAGCGAACATAGTCTGTGGCTCCTAGGCGTAGACACAGATGCATAGACAAATGTAATAGAGCATTAAGCTGTGTATACAAACTAAAAGTTATTATAAGGCACCCAACTTAATAAGGAAAATAATCTTCTTCTTGCTCACTTCCACATGACTGAGGGTCGTGACCATTTGAGGCCGTTATCTGTTGCACCAAAGCTCTCCACTCCACACGGTTTTCCGCCTTCCGGATTGACGCCTGTAGATTTTCCTGACAGGCTTCTTTCACGGCATCGGTCCATCGGGTCGGTGATCTCCCACGGGCCCTTTTTCCTTCCACGTGGCCAACAACAATGAGCTTTTCCAAACTATCTGGCTCGCGTCTAGCCACGTGACCGAAATACTGCAGGATCCGCTGGAGGCAAATGGTCGACAATCGCGGCACTTGATCTTCAGTTCGGCCAGGATCGACGCATTTGTGCGACGTGCCGTCCAAGAGATTCCTAGCATTTTTCGCCAGCACCACATTTCGAATGCGTCAATCCTGTTCCGAATACGTGCCTTAAGGGTCCAGATTTCTGAAGCGTATAGAAATATACAGAAGATCAGGGTTCTCATCAGGAAAATAATATAAACGCGTTATATCGAACGTTACATTAGGTCAAATAACATTATATCAAACCATGTGCACCTTAAGGAAAACCACATATTAAGTCCAGGAAATGACTTTTCCTGGCCTCTGCGGTAAGGTACTGTTTCGGAGATTTTATAAACTACCCTCAGTAAATAACTTTTCAGTTGTGGTAATAATTGCAAGACGACAATAACTTCAGAACTGCGCGTTTAAAAGACCCAATACCATTCGAAGAACTATTATATTAATCTGTGCCAATACCGTAAATTACCTATTCCAATCTGGCGAATGTAGTTTCGGACAATATAAAACTAGATATGTGTATGTATATAGTATATTTATATGTATGTTTATTGTTCTGTGTATGACTTGTATGTTGCTGATTTTTTATCACACTACCTACACCGTTTATTTTTTGATAATTCCTATACCCTGTCTGGAACAGATCACTCTTTAGCGATAAGATGTCTCACGATAGTTTTAATAAGATTATTGAGTCTATATTATTATCTTATGCTTATATAATTACAGAACGTGGGAGTCACTGCAGCAAGGATCATCCTGGAAACTTGTATTTGCCATTACGTGCAGCGGCGAAAGTGAACAAGTTACTGAAGAATATGAGATAAATGATTTGGCTATGGTCCGTTTCAAATGGAAATCAGTAAAGCATGGACATGAATTGAAAATAATTTGTAGTTTCTCCATAAAAAAACATGATCAGGCAAAAGACAGCGCTATTGAAATTACTATGAATTGTGATACATTGAAATATTTTACAAAGCAGTTCTTTTGTAACGAATCATGGTCAGATTGGGAGGTCATGGGCCAGATTAAGCCGTATTTGTTTGCGGGAGACATTTATTATGACACCTTAATTGTCAACTTTACAGCATGGCGAGTGGATAGAGATAGATTTTCGAAATTATATCAAGACACGGTTTTTACTGATTTCTCTATTAGTACACCTGAAGGGAGTGTGGCAGTTCACAAAGCATGCCTCGCTACTTACAGTGACGTGTTCAAGACGATGTTATGTGGATCTTGGAAAGAGACAGCGGAGGGTGAAATTAAGATGGAAGGTGTGACTTTGCAGACTCTCAAACACTTAAAGGAATACATGTACTTGGGAACCATACCTGACGGTGCTGGGTTACGTCAACTCCTCCTGATTGCCAAACGCTACTTAATGGAAGATCTTGAAGAACAGTGCATTAGAAAGCTAGCCTTAACAGCTACACCCAAGAATATATATTCGCTCATTGAATTCGCATGCGAGAACAATATCCCGGAGTTAGCTTTTGCTATTACAAGGCTCACAAAAGACCCTGTTATCACTACGGCGCACGAGATTAGGGAAAAAAGAAGCATACCGAAAACGGATGATGAAAATGCTCGTGTGTAACTTGTAACTCGAATTGCAAAATTAAATAAGAGGTTAAACAAATTAGTCGTTTTCTTTGATTTTGTTACTTATCGTCGCTGGAACTGGAACGCAATAGAGTCAGACCACTCTAACTCTTCCAAGCAAATGAACTGTCAACAGAAATTGAGTCAGTCTGTATGGTTTGACAGTTCATTTGCTTAGAAGAGTTAGCGTGGTTTGACTATAATGGTGTTACAGCATGACCATATCTTTATTTAGCAACAAGTACTGGACTAGGATGTCCTAATTCTCACACCAAAGCCAGTGTACACAAGAGCCGTCACCCACGGCAAAATCCAAGAGACAACTGCAATACAAAAATATGAAGCGATGTATGGTCTCGACGTGCAAAGGTGTGGAATGTTTATTTCACAAGAATATCCTTTTCTTGCTGCATCACCAGATGGCTTGATAGGAGAAGAAACTGTCATCGAAGTGAAGTGCCCATATGCTGCACGGTACAGTGTGATCAGTGAGGTAACAGTGCCTTATCTAGAAAATATAAATGGTAATCTACAATTAAAAAAAAGACACCCTTACAACTGCAATTGCGGCCAATATGGCGCACTCTTAAGGTGCGTCCACACTTGTATCATTTCGCCGATCCGATCCCCGTTGCGTATCTCCACCGCGTATCGTCCTGTTTGGACGCCCACTACGGGCACTCCGTATCATTTGCGCCGTCGCGCGAAGAAACGCGTCCACACTTGCCGTATCGTATCCTCGTCGCGTATCGCCGCACCGATCATTTCGGCGTGCAGTAGTTTGGACGCTATCCGTATCGTAGCACCGTATCACCGCCCCGATCATTTTGGCATTTCGTTTTCGCCGAACATTTCATTTCGTTTGTGATCGTTGTTCTGTGCGGAGTTGCGTCCCATTTAAAAATGTCGCCCGCTGAAATCGCTCACTGAACCTTGACAGAAATATTCTTGAGTGGGGGCCGTGTACCGGAAGTCGCAGCGAGGAAGACTTTCGTTCATGATACGCGGTGAGGATACGGGGTGAGGATCGGCCGTGATCCATCTCGAGTGGGTTTTTGCCCGATCATCAAAGGTGCTATTTGAGTCATCGATCCACGCTGCGGTCATTGGTTCTTAATCCTTAATCTTTACGATAATTAAAAAATACTATACCACTGATGGACTGTCTACTTTGTTAGGCCTTTCCATGCGGCGTCTTCCGGCACGCGGTTTCCACTCGAGAACCTTTCTGCCGCATGCCATAAAACAAACACAGTCATACGAAGGCCATGTCTCCGTGAGCGGGTGCCTTAATCGAAGGCCTTCCCACGCGGCGTCTTCCAGCACGCGGTTTCCACTCGAGAATCTTTCTGCCGCATTATGTATTATAAAACGAGCACAGTCATGTGCTAAATCTCCATGAGCAGATGACAAAAATGAAGGCCTTCCTCGCTGCGACTTCCGGTACACGGCCCCCACTCAAGAATATTTCTGTCCCAAGGTTCAGTGAGCGATCTCAGCGGGCAACATTTTTAAATGGGACGCAACTCCGCACAGAACAACGATCACAAACGAAATGAAATGTTCGGCGAAAACGAAATGCCAAAATGATCGGGGCGGTGATACGGTGCTACGATACGGATAGCGTCCAAACTACTGCACGCCGAAATGATCGGTGCGGCGATACGCGACGAGGATACGATACGGCAAGTGTGGACGCGTTTCTTCGCGCGACGGCGCAAATGATACGGAGTGCCCGCAGTAAGCGTCCAAACAGCACGATACGCGGTGGAGATACGCAACGGGGATCGGATCGGCGAAATGATACAAGTGTGGACGCACCCTTAGCCACCGCCTTTATGCAAGTGTCTTTCGAGCTATCAACGGCGCCGATGGCGCGAAATTTGAATGAAATATTTGAGATGGTGCGTCTCCTACCTGGTCAGATCTCCCGGTTTTCCCCTACGTATGCTTAGGTCTTTGAAACTACGCAACGGATTTTGATGCAGGGGTTTTTTTTTAAATAGATAGAGTGATTCAAGAGGAAGGTTTATGCAGCATTGCACCCCTGCGAAGCCAGGGCGGGTCCCTAGTGACGTAAAAATGTTAGTCCAATAATATTGTCACTGACAATTTGTCAGTCAAGATTCCGCCTATTTTTTTGGCCGAAACCAGAATGTTAGCTGACACCATGCTGACACGGACTGAATTACCGAAACCGAATGCACGAATTGCACAATCGGTAGAAAAATATTGCCATTCAAAATAATAAACACAACATTACACCTTTTTACATATTGTAGGTTGTAACTCGCTAAAAGAATGATAAATAATATGTATGAACTTACGGTTAAATTAACAATAAATGTATTAGATGTGTTAAACTAAGTACAGCCCGACACAAAAGAGTAGAAAACGGATGAAAAAGGAACTAAAATTTTTCATACAAAATTGTTACCATATTCAAGCACTTTACGTCAAAAATGTGACAGTTGCGAAGGAAGTGGCGACCTCATTTATTTTCTACTCTTTTGTGTCGCACTGTACTTGCGGGCTGATAATCCAAGAACAGGACACAATATTTTCTTGATGGAACTAAACGCAGTAACATCTTGTGCAACTATTTTCGCTATTTTCCTTTATTTTTGTAGTTATAATATAGCCTTTATCGTTACGGCAGAAAGCATATAATCATACATTAGTGCCGCATCTTCATATTCATTACCGATATTCGCGAACACAGCGATGACGTGAATGAAATTTTGACAAAATAAAATGTCAAATCAATCACGCAAAACAAGCAGATGTCACGTTAATTTGTTATTCTATTTAATTGTAATAAACCGTTAATGGGGGCTGTTTTAAGGATATTATAAAAACCATTGTTTTCTAGCTATCCATCTCATATTTAGTGCACGAAAACATCGTGAAATGTCGAAGGACAAAGAGGATACCGTGAACGGTGAATCCGCGGCAGTGAGTGAGCAAATTGTTGAAAAACGAATCGGCTGTGCTCATTACAAGCGTAGAGCTAAGTTCGTGGTAAGTTTAGTTGTTAAAAGCACCATACACCACATCAAAACCACCTTTAAAGTTTCCTTAGATCACGAATTTCGAGTTCAAAATCCTCGTCATCCGCATCTAAATATAAACATCAGCGGCGCAAAAACTCCGAGATCTTTACGATATGAAATGCAGATTTATGAAACAAAGGAATGTCACTAAACTTAAAAGGTTCCATTTTCTTTTTTTTCGAAATCCATTCAGGACCATGGTAACGTGTTCAGCCATGGGTGCAAGGGTTAATTGGCGAGTCTATTTGTCATGTCAACGGTTCAATAGATTTCCATTTCTATTTAACAGAGCGAGCTTCAATTGAGCTGAACATGCTTAAATTTATGCTCACTTAAAGTATGAATATGTTTTTTCAAATTACTATGAGCTATGTGTGTGGTATGTTGATTTGTAATGAAAATCTTCAGTATTTATTGTAATTGATATTTATTTTTATTTTAGTTCTATAAAAGGCAGCAATTAATGAATAATGACTTTAGCCTGGTGTTTAACCATCGATATTTGAGATTTTTATTTGAAACCCAAGATATTTTTTTCTATTTACAAATACATGTTTACAAGTAATATTGATAAAGGCGCCAGTTTTAATATTTCTACTAATGGCAAAAAAGTAGTGAAGAATTGAATGTGATTTGAGATTATGGCTGACTGAACTGACTGAAAAGTAGATATCCAACATACTTAATATATTATTTAACATCACCAAAAGAATACTTACATACTTGCTACAATAAAAAAAAACAATTATTCTGTCAGTTTATAAAATTAAATAATGTTATATTCCTCTAGTGAGGCTGACGATGCCAATTTTGAGACGCCTAATTTACGGCACCAGTGATTACCGCACAGCACACCTCCGACCGTTTAGACAATGACTATGTTCAGCCGCCTAAATCTCGCCGCCAGTCGTGTTTACACAGTGCTTTTTTTCAGTACCAGTCATTAGTGGCAGCGAGAGACGCGGAAGCGTAGGCTCGTGTTCTATTCCGCGCCAGTGCTGGCATGCGGCGAAAAAATGGCGCGGAAAGTGTTTATACGGTGCCTTTTCGAGGCGCCGTAATTTAGGCGTCTCAAAATTGGCATCGTCTAAATCAGCCTGTAGCTATATCACTGTCTCTTTCCTTCCTTTAAAGAATGCTGTACCCATAAGCAAGTGAGCATTTGCAGTTCGGTGGTAATGTAGAGCATCACTAATCATCAATAGTCTGTTACTATAGAATAATCCATCACTATCTACCTGCACCTTTCTCACCGTTCTCTACTCCCGGACGTCTTTATTTTATATGATTTTTTTCTATGCACTCAATTAATCTGAATCCTCAAATCTAGGCATCGGACTTTTGTTAGCACGGTGGGGCTTTAGAGAGCTATGGAGCCAATATTTAAATTGAAATACAATTGATACTCATACTCAAAGTGTATTTCATTCGCAATTTTAATTTTATAGTCAAGGACAAAGTCAGAAGGCTAAGACCTGATCTGTGTAAGTATTGTTTTTTTTCGTCATCCTAAAATACGTAAATATGTGCGACTTTTTCCATGTTTTCTCAAGTAAATTGGGTTCTATATTTATCAAGCATCCAGTGATGACACTAGAAAATGCATGATTTTGACATTTAATATATAGTTCAATCTAGGAGTTTTTAATATTGTACAAATTTTATTTTATTTAAAATTTGAGTCATTTAATGCTTGGGAATGTTAACCACAATAACCATAAAGACAGTTTGGAATGAAATAGATGAATGAGTATGAGTATGAATTGTATTTTAATGTTAATGTCGGCTCTATAGCTCTCTAAAGTCCTGATGATCTGTATTAGTAAGACTACTGTACTGCTGTTGTTGCACAACAAAACTGACTTAAAGCAATTACATTGCTATTATATGAATATACTTAAATAAACAACAGACAACCTAACTCAAATTAATCTAGTGCCACAGTAAGCTCTAGTAAGCTTCTGTTATGGGCACTAGACGACGATATACATACTTATATAGATAAATATATACTTAAATACATAGACCATCCATGACCCACGAAGAAATATTTGAGTTCATAACACAATTATTTGCCCTTGCGGGAATTGATTGAATCTTGATTTTACAACCAATAAATGCTGGCCGCGGCCGGTGTACCCTAAGATGCATTGTGGCTCTCAAGTTTAAAAAAATCTAGCTCGATATGGATAGCTTCTATAAATAACTAATGTGAATGATTCAATTCTTACATTCATCATGGGTTTCTCCCAGAAATTTCCTGACACATGAGTCATAGCTTGTTGCAAACTTATAAATATGGCCATTGTGTAGTTATAGTTAAAAGCTGGGAACTCTCAGGTCATTAGTGTTAGATTCTGACCAGACCAGTCAATCATGTCCAATCGTGTGTTTAGAAAAAAAAAAACGGCAAATTTAAAATCTATTTATCTATCTATAAGCCACTGTCGCCACTTACGTCCACTGCTGCAAAATTGGCTGTTTAAAAGTGTTCTTACTAAATATTCAGTGTTTCAAAATATTCAATTCAAACTACTCAAATATTGAAGGCATATATGACAATTTCGGTGTTTTTATAGCAACTTGTTCACTTGTTCTCTGAAACATGATTTGTTCTCGTTGAAGTCTATTATGTTTTGTGAGAGAGGGATTATATTATTGTTTCACAACATATACCCTATACGTGGATATGAAACAACGACATCTGTTCTCTTATCTCTCCTCATCTCGGAAATTCCCAGTGGCTGTCCTTCTATGTCAATGTTAGCATGACTAATATAAACTATATGGTATGGATCCAATGAACAAACATCTCTTCTATACTTTTATAAAATAATATATATACATTTTTTTATTTATTTAACTTAGAAATATAACATTTAACAATGTAATATTACTCGCCAAACTGTGACGTTTAATGGCGAGAGAACATTTAAAACATTTAAACTCTACATTGCAGATTTGGTTTATGGTTTAGTGATAATTAAGTTCAGATTTTATTAATAGTGTCTTAAACTTTATGATTATGATACATACATTATGCATGGATAAAAATCAGATTTTCAAAAAAATAGGCTTGTAGTGTAGGTAATCAAATAGAAAAATATTATAAAAAATAAATAAACATCTGACAATGTCACACAAATCAATCTAGTCCCACAGTAAGCTCTAGTAAGCTTGTGTTATGGACACTAGTCGACGATAAACATACATAATTATATAGATACATACTTAAATAACATCCATGACCCAGGTACAAATATTCGAGTTCATCGCACATTTGCCCTTGCCGGGATTTGAACCCAGGACTGTCGTCTCAGTAGGCAGCTGCTTTACCACTGCGCCAGCCGCGTTATCACTATGTACAGTCGAGTTCATTTACATCTACACACTTACGAGAACAAAAATATCTGAACACGATTTTATGCTCCTGACAATAGGGTCGTGTTCAAATATTTTTGTTCTTGTAAGTGTGTAGATGTAAATGAACTCGACTGTATATATTTTTTTCTTGTATGTATTTATTCTATGTATGTATTTAACCTCTCATCCGGCCTATTTTAAGCAGCGGTGAGGTCGCTCCTTTACGGTGATGCGACGACTTTGCGCGACCAGCGGCGTGGCGAGCGATTGAGCGAGAGATCCGAGCGCGTCGACCATACGAGTGAGCGGGACCCATGTACCTACACCGCTGCTGCTGTCGCGCAAAATTGGGGCATCTCCGTTACGCGAACGAAGTAGCAGTGCGGCCTTCAGCACCTCTAGCATAACTGTCATATACGCGACTATTTCCCGCGCGAGATAATTATCCGTCTCTTTCTGTACAGTAATTTGAGAGAGTGACAGGTAGCTATCTCGCGCGACAAGAGTCGCGAAGCATAGTAGACGGGCTGGTAACTTCTATATGAATCAGCACCCCTGTTTGTCCACAGACGCCATGTTGCAACAAGCTGTACATGTGCCGCTACTGCCACGACGAGAACGAGCAGCACTACTTCAACCGCAAGTCCGTCACCGAGCTGATATGTACCGAGTGTGACACGCGGCAGAAGGTGCAGGCCGAGTGCGAAAACTGTGGCGTTCGCTTTGGAAAGGTAATAATCGCTAGAGGTGACAACACATCTAAAGCTTCGTCCACACATGCATATTTTCCCCGTATCTATTCTCCGGCGCTTAGCTATGTAGTACTATTAAGTATGAGATCCTCTTTTATAGAAACCACTTCACCGAATGCTTCATTTCATAGTTTTTTTTTTTTCATAGACAAAATTTTCCTCGGAAGTCATAATTTTTTCTCAAAATATTGAAAATATCAACCTATATATTTGGTTAGGTTAGGATATTCCAAAATATTTTTTGGTCTCCGAAAAAAGCTTTTGATGAAATGAGATTTCTATGAAATGAAAATTCGATTTAAACAAGGGTAAACCATTACGTATTCTGTGACGTAGCTCCAACGCGTATCATGTGGTCGCAAGTGTGGACATCGCGCCGTCGCGATCATGCAACGCCCCGCATGTGATAGCTCGAATCGAAATCCATGTCGCTACTCGTAACTTTAGTAGCCCTATCATCATCGCGACGGTGTGACGTTCACACTAGCGATAATGCTACGTAGTTATGACTTGGTACCTGAACGCGGCGATCCATCTGGAGGCGGTTTTTTCAGAAAAAAAGGGGAGAGTTAGTTCATTCACTGATATGAGGCAGGAGCGACGTCAAGGCGATTGCATCAACAACGGTAAACGTCTCTTGTCAGTTTTGCGGTCGAATATGCCGATAGGTGATGCGCGCGGCGGGGGCCGTCCGACAGGCTCCTCCTACTCACCCCTCACCCCGTTTATTCAACATTTTGGTTGGGTTGATAATGATTAATGACCATTTCACTCACGGTATGTATCTGGATCGGCCCGGCATATTTGGAACTCGCATGGAAATCTTCAGGGATATCAAATGTGATCAGCTTCACGACGAACGAAGCACTATCTTGTTGATTTCTATTTCTACTACACATAACAATACGTAAAGCTCTATTATACATCTTAGACGTCTTAGGAAAGTTTAAATAAAGACTTCTGTTTATTCCAGTACACATGTCTGATCTGTAACTTATTCGACGACGAGGACAAACGGCAGTACCATTGTGAAGGCTGACGTAAAGCTCTATTATACATCTTAGACGTCTTAGGAAAGTTTAAATAAAGACTTCTGTTTATTCCAGTACACATGTCTGATCTGTAACTTATTCGACGACGAGGACAAACGGCAGTACCATTGTGAAGGCTGCGGGATCTGCCGCGTCGGTGGTCGGGACCGGTTCTTCCACTGCGAGCGGTGCAACATGTGTCTACCTATGCAGCTACAGCGAGTTGGTCATCGGGTAAGTATCTAATTGTAACATCTTGTATTTAATCTAAATACGATTTGAGTTATACTCTTCAACCGCTGGACGCTTTCACATATTCTCCTATGAAAGATGTAGCTCCTTCCTTTTACACTCCATAGTTATAAGAATGAATAAATCACTTCATAGTATAAAACAAAGTCTTCCTGATCTGTCTGTCCCTATGTATCTTTAAAACTTCGGAACGGATTTTGATGCGGGTTTTTAAATAGATAGAGTGATTCAAGAGGAAGGTATACAGGGTGGAATTTTTCTTTCTTTTTTTCCTTTCAGTAAAATGAGCTAACTAAAGGATTTAATGTAGTTCCCCTTCTGGGCCCATAGAAAAATTCCACCCGGTATAATACATGCATAATTTATCAGCAACGAACCCGTGCGAAGCCGGGGCGGGTCGCTAGTTTACTATAAGCTCTAATCCAAATGCATATCTCGTATTTAATCAAAATACAACTTTATTTATACTCCTCAACCATTATAAGTATGAATAAATTAACTATAAGCTCTAAATGATAATGTACGGATCGGATGCAAATGGATTAAGGTTCCTACTCCTTCGAAATGCCAAATTAGCGTAAGAAATTGGTCATCTACCGCGTCGACAAGCAGAACCACTTCTATCACTGAAAGCGATGCGAATGCGCCCACCCATGCAGCTCCAGCGAGTTGCCCATCGGGCAAGGAATAAGACCTTTTAATACAAACGAAAAAACCGGACACTCTTTGCATAAAAAATAAGGTCCTTCCCGTGACAATATTGGTATTGTGTTCGTTTCCAGTGTGTGGAGAACGTGTCTCGCTCCAACTGCCCGGTGTGCCTGGAGGACATCCACACGTCGCGCATCCCGTGCCACATCCCCGACTGCGGGCACCTGCTGCACCGGCCCTGCTTCGAGCAGCTGCTGCACTCCGGACACTACGCCTGCCCTACGTGCCAGACCAGCATGATCGACATGTCCAATGTGAGTGTTGTGAGTCACGCTGCCATGTCTGGAGGACATCCACACGGCCACCTGCTCACCGGCCCTGCTTCGAGCAGCTGCTGCACTCCGGACACTACGCCTGCCCTACGTGCCAGACCAGCATGATCGACATGTCCAATGTGAGTGTTGTGAGTCACGCTGCCATGTCTGGAGGACATCCACACGGCCACCTGCTCACCGGCCCTGCTTCGAGCAGCTGCTGCACTCCGGACACTACGCCTGCCCCACGTGCCAGACCAGCATGATCGACATGTCCAATGTGAGTGTTGTGAGTCACGCTGCCATGTCTGGAGGACATCCACACGGCCACCTGCTCACCGGCCCTGCTTCGAGCAGCTGCTGCACTCCGGACACTACGCCTGCCCTACGTGCCAGACCAGCATGATCGACATGTCCAATGTGAGTGTTGTGAGTCACGCTGCCATGTCTGGAGGACATCCACACGGCCACCTGCTCACCGGCCCTGCTTCGAGCAGCTGCTGCACTCCGGACACTACGCCTGCCCTACGTGCCAGACCAGCATGATCGACATGTCCAATGTGAGTGTTGTGAGTCACGCTGCCATGTCTGGAGGACATCCACACGGCCACCTGCTCACCGGCCCTGCTTCGAGCAGCTGCTGCACTCCGGACACTACGCCTGCCCCACGTGCCAGACCAGCATGATCGACATGTCCAATGTGAGTGTTGTGAGTCACGCTGCCATGTCTGGAGGACATCCACACGGCCACCTGCTCACCGGCCCTGCTTCGAGCAGCT
Source organism: Apotomis capreana (assembly GCA_947623375.1). Classification (NCBI taxonomy): domain Eukaryota; kingdom Metazoa; phylum Arthropoda; class Insecta; order Lepidoptera; family Tortricidae; genus Apotomis; species Apotomis capreana. The sequence goes on along the minus strand of OX392515.1, from coordinate 3,520,610 downwards.
GCTGCACTCCGGACACTACGCCTGCCCCACGTGCCAGACCAGCATGATCGACATGTCCAATGTGAGTGTTTACAATGAAGCGAAAAATTGAAAAATTTAATTGTTCAGACGGGATTCGAATCTGCGTTTCCAACGGCTTTCCGGGCCAACACGGGCGTCCTACCAACTGGACCACCGAATCAGATGTCAGAGCCATTGAATCTTTCAACCAGTTGCTTCAACATGCCTTAGGGTGGCATGCACCGTAGCGCCATCTACCGTAAAGATTTAGACTTTATAGTCGGCATCATCGTCCCAAATTTCTCGAATCGATAGTAACGATGTGCTACACCCAAATTAATTATTTTTTATTAAAGCAGTCACGTCTGCTAACGTAAACCCACAAACCCGTAAAAATTGAAAAATTTAATGGTTCAGACAGGATGAACCGTAAGGCATGTTGAAGCAACTGGTTGAAAGATTCAATGGCTCTGACATCTGGTTCGGTGGTCCAGTTGGTAGGACGCCCGTGTTGGCCCGGAAAGCCGTTGGAAACGCAGGTTCGAATCCTGTCTGAACCATTAAATTTTTAAATGTTTTCGCTTCATTGTAAACATTTGGTTTACGTTAGCAGACGTTACTGCTTTAATAAAAATAATATCCAATGTAAGTCATCATTATCAGCCAAAAGAAGTCCACTGCTGGACATAGGCCTACCCCAGAGAACGCCACCATGCCCGGTCCTGCGCCGCCCGCATCCAGCGGACTCCAGCGACCTTCACCAAATCATCGTCCACCTTGTGGGGGGCCTACCTATGCTGCGTCGTCTGGTGCGTGGTCGCCACTCAAGAACTCGATGGCCCCAGCGGCCGTCGGTTCTACGAGCTTTTTTTTTCCGAGCGAGCTTTTTTTTTTCCTTGAGTAAACAGTAGACAATTTTGCCTCCAACTGTACTTGTCCTTACGTGCGGAGGGGATAGAAAACCCGCGAACCCGCAGATTGTGCCCTGCCCATTGCCACTTAAGTTTTAATATCCTTCGGGCTTTGTCGGTTACCCTGGTTCGTCTACGGATCTCTTCATTTCTTATTTGATCTCGCAAAGAAACTCTTTCCATTGCTCTCTGAGTGACTTTGAGCCTTCTTATAAGGCCCATCGTGAACGACCCATATAAGTAGCACACTTATTAGTCGAGAATTAGCTCGTCGCATTCTGTGCAGTAAAGTGAGAGAGTGACGGGTAGCGCTATGTCGCGCGACAAGAGTCGCGAAGCATAGTTGTGCTAGACGGGCTGGTATCCATAGTACTCGTTAAAAGTTTCAAATGAATCCCCTGATAAAGTCAAAGTCAAGGTATTTATTTGCTGGAATTACGGTACATAATAGATCTTATAAATTAAACATAAGGATCAGCATAATTCACCAATTTAGTGGCATGCAAATATTTTATAAACACAGAATAACCCCGCATCAATCAGAACCCCGGCTCTCATGAGAACAAATTAATTAAAATATTCATTTAATGAGTAAAAACATTTGTCTTTAAGCCAATGCCTAAGTTTTACCAGGAATAATTTGAGTGGCAAAGCTCTTAAATATATTCATCATCATGCATGATACTTTCAGTTGTGGAGTTACTTGGACTCGGAGGTGGCGGCGACGCCCATGCCGCCGGAGTACGCTGACTACAAAGCCACTATACTGTGCAAAGATTGCCATAAGGTCAGTATTTCATCGATGCGTCTCTTCATCACACTGTTAAGTTTTTCCATTAAATTATTACTACTCCATAGAAAATTTTCAATACAATTTAAGGATTTTGTAATAGTATAGATATTTAATCGTAAATTGCGTCAAAATTGCTGAATTTGGTGTTTCAACTATCTTTGGTACACAATGTCCGATACAAGTCATGTATTGAGCGGTTTACACTAACGTGAAATTGTCAGGAACGACCGGTTATGTTAAATATGTCTCACGAAAGTTTTAATAAAATTATTTTTTGGTATATTTTAACAACTTTTATTGCTGTGCAATAAAGTATTATTGTATTGTACATTATGCCAAATAATTGGTTTTGGAGAATGGATGGGTTTAAAGTTATATCAAATGTCTATTATACTAATTGAAATGATGGGTATCATTTTAAATTATACTTATTGTTGTTATATCAAATGTTGTTATAAGTGAAATTATTAGAAACGTTGTTATATCCATCAATACACACCCGTAGAGAATGCCTCATGGCATTAAGTCCGCCTTTAGTATGATAAATTTTCTTTTGTGAAATAAAAATTAAACAAATAATTAAAAGGTGGAGTGAAACGTAGTTTCTTGGCTGTGATTGTACATGAGAGTGTTGTAACTTTATGCTTGTGCAAAAACTTGCGGGCATTTAAAATGTATTCATTATAATAGTATTTTATGCAATCGTTGTACGATGAAGGTTCTTCAAGTCGAGTACAGTTGCCGAGAAACTTCTTGAGCCTAACCTTGACTGCGCAGTAGCCGATTTACGTACAAATATGCATGCGCAGATCCGCCATTTTGGGTTGCATATATAATACTTCTTATACGAGCAAAACACAGTTTTTTTTACTCTAATTGTCATTCCCCATTATGAATTTTCATTTTTGATGTAACCTTTTTCGTTCAACTAAAATTGACCTATTAAAAAATAGACATGATCGCGATGGTCATGGCGGCTGCCTCGTGATTGGTTAAATTTTTTGACAAGTAATTTCAACCAATCAGTGAACAATAGCGTGCTTTTTTTTAAATCATTTGTTTTAGAGCATATTTATGCTGATGTTCTCTTTTTAAATGATTAGAGTTGAGTAGAGAGATGTCTTATGAATATTAAAGTTCTGTAGCGGTACCATAGAGTATAGAATTTTGGTACAGGATTAAAAAGTGCGTTATTGTGATTTTGTCTGTGAAATGAAAATTGACAGTACGCGAGTATGAAAAATATTTTTTAATTGCAGCTATCGACGGTGAAGTTCCACGTGGTGGGGCTGAAGTGCCAGCACTGCGGCGCCTACAACACGTGCCAGACCAACGGCTTCCACAGGTCCGTTTCAACTTCCCGTTCTAATATCTGTTAGTTTCAAATAGATTAGCAAATCCTCGTCGCCAAAAAAAAACTAAACGCGCACGTAAAGTGGTGAACTATAGACAGTTCTTTTAGGTAGTAGTTATTGTGGTCGAAAAACTATCGGTGGAGGGATGTTAGGTTTAAGATAGAGGGTAGATATAAGTCAGCCGGTTGCACCCGGCGTCAGGCCTGTTAGTCGGAATATAGCACTACGACAAGCGACTGCGTCTCATTTCTCGGCACCCTTTTCCCTCCAAAATAACAGTTTTGCATGACATACAAGGGGTTAAGTGCCAAGCTGAAAAGGGGAAGTCTGCCTTATTGTATTTCCGTTTCGGTTTAGAAAAATCCGAGATCAACTTCGAGAGCTTCAATAGATGGGCCAGTGTCGGTTCAAAAAACAAAATTCGTCCCTCCGGTGGTCAAAAGTTAAGAGCTTGTATGAATCTAGGTTGTGTTGCTATACATCGGATTATAGAAGAGGGAACGTTCTTTATTCACACAGGCATTTTATCAGAAAATTAGGCCCTGGAGTCCTTAATTTCGCAAATGTCCACCGGAAAAACTTGAACCTAAATCTGACAATGACCCAAATGCTGATTACAGGGCTCGGACTTTCGTTCGCACGGTAGGACTAATGGAGAACTATGGAGCCGTTATTAACATTAAAATATAATTCATATTCATACTCATTCATTTATTTCATTCCAAACTGCCTTTATGGTTATTATGGTTAACATTCCCAAGCATTAAATGACTAAAATTATAAATAAAATATTTTTTTTACAATATTTCAAACTCCTATTTTAACTCAATTTATTGTCAGTATCATGCACTTTCTAGTCATAACTGGATATTCGATCAATATACAATCCAATTCACTCCAGAAAACATGGATAAAGTTGCAAATATTTACGTATTTTATGGTGGCGACAAAACAATGCCTAATCAACCCAATGACAAATCAAGTCTTTGTATATTCTTCTGACTTTGTGCTTGACTATAAAATTAAAATTGCGAATGAAATACACTTATGAGTATGAGTATGAATAGGCATGTTGACTAATTTTTTTTGAGGATGTCAATCGATTCTATTTTTTATCGTCATCAAATGTCTATATGGCACTGACTACATTTAAACTGCTTTAAAAGTCAGAAATGACCGCAAAAGTTCAACATTCCTACGTAGCGCTAAAAACGCTCCATACAAAACGCGTCAGGCTAGTGACGTCACAGGCCGGTATAGGTACCAATAATTGTATGGAAAAATTAAGAAATTTGTCATTTTCACCGTGAAAAAGTGCGTTTAAGTTCATAGTTGTCATACAATTATTGTTTCGTAAAATTATGAGGATTCTGAAAACATTTTCAAAATTTATTTTGGATTAAAAAAAAATATCATAAAATTTGCGTATCTTTGAAGTCACATATTTCCAAAAATGATTTATGTTTCTGGATTTTTTTTCTTTGTTTCGTGAAATATTTAGCTAATTTTATTCATATAACTACAGTACGCTGTAGAATTCAATACAGTCAAATAGCCTATTGTATTTTAATGTTGATAACGGCTCCATAGTTCTCCATTAGTCCTCCACGTGCGTACCTCGTCGCTCCCGGCCGACGGGGTCACGTGCGGAGCCCGGGGCCGCTGCCGGGGCTGATCGCGCACTCATTTACGGGGACGAAGTCACCCTGCGCCCGAACTATTCATTAGTAAACCCTGCATACTTCGCAGGGAATCAACGAGCGCGGAGTCGGCGGACTCGTCCACGTCCACGTCGACGTCGTCGTCTGTGTCCCGCAGCGCCGCGCCGCTCGGCTCCCCCACTCGAGGCGCGCGCTCCCCCACTCGAGGCGCGCTGGAGCCGCGCGACGAGCTGCCGCGCGCCAACCCGCTCGACGAGCCGCCGCAGGCCTGACCTGACCCGATCCGACCGACACTGAGTAAGTGAGGACATAGCTGAGTGTTTAAGAAGAAAGAAGAAGATAATGTTTATATAGAATCTTTATATCGATTAAAATTTTGTGGAAATGGGTGGATCAACGTTTTCTTGCTGTTATTCTGTCCGGGACCCAGGGGATAATAGTGATTAAATTCCTTAGAAAAGTGTTGATATTTGATATCACTGGTATTTTCAGGAGATAGTCTACATAAGAATCGGCTTATGACTGCTTAAATTACAAAGCTTTTGCTAAATATAATCACGGAAAATCATAGTTTCAAAAAGTGATCCAGGGGCATCGCCATGGCAACGAGTGGCAGAAAATAGTTGATTGACCCAAATACCAGTTTTCTTACATATTATTGACACAAAGGTAAATTATGAAAGAGAAATGTAATGTAAGCAGGACTTGAACCTGCGACGCTTCATTTCCGGTGCACATTTTTCTTTCATACCTTTGTGTCAATATATAGAAAAAGATAATGTCGAGACCATACCGGGGCCATGACTTCGGTGTTAGCGGCGAACGGCGCGGCGAACAAATAGACCGGCACCCGCGCGCGGCGGCTCGTGCCGTGCTCCATATATTGGAATGAGTTTGGGTATCCTATTTCAACTCCGATACTTTGTTTTCCATCTGTAATGTTTCGCCTGTAAGTATTTTTTCCCTGAAACACGTAAGATTGTCATGATTTTATAAACATCGTTTTAAAAACCATTCGGTTAGGTTTGATTTATAATTATTCTGAAAAAATAACAGAAAAAATGGCTTTTGAACAAATTAAAATATTGCGAAATGTTATAGATAGGAAACAAGAAATTGTGTTGCAGATAGGTAACTATGATTTTGTTTTTACCGCTAACCGCTGCCGCTGGTCGCGCGTAGTCGTGCCCGGGTCGTAAGTTAATGACTAGGGATCATCATCCGAGTGATTATTTGGGCGTTTTAATGGAACTCAATGATCTTAAATAAGTCTTGTAGGAGTCGCGGGTTGATTAAAATGATGTTTATTGCTTCTATGAAGTACTAGCTGCGCCGCGTAGTGTTACCTGCTCATCCGATGGGAACACAACATTTTTTCGGGATAAAAAGTATCATACGTGTTATCCAGGGTGTCAGCTAGCTTTATACCAAAATGTATCAAAATTGGCCCAGCCGTTTGAGCGTGAAGAAGTAATAAACATACACATAAACACACTCACAAACTTTCGCCTTTATAATATTAGTGTGACATAATATTGTTGAAATATTAATCAGTCAGTTAAAACGCTCAAATGACCACACCCTTTCACCGGGGTACAAGTCTAGGTTAACTCCACTTATTTGTAAAGATGGCTCATAGCGAGACAATAAATTACAATATGGCTTTTAACGAACGTGAAAACGGGATTATTTTAACCGCGTAATTTAAGGAACGAAGAAGCAATTTAATTCAAAGCAAACTTTGAAGATTGGCCGCTCACCTTGTGTTATGTCGATATTGGCGTGCATGACAGACATCAACAATTTTGGAATTTGCCATACTGTAAATAGGTCAGTGTGGCAAATTCCAAAATTTTCCATATCGAAATTACAAAAAACGACAAGCCGAAATACTGTATGATTGTTTTTAAATAAGATCTTACAAAGACAATGGAATATAACTGCGTCCTGCAGGTTTGCGAAGGTCGGAGGACCTTATGACAACTTGACAATTTAATCATCCCATGGATGGATGACGTGAATACGTCTCTAATGTGGACAAAGTAGGGCACATTGCTGTGTTGTATATTTATTGCCCAAGATTACTAAGAATGGGGAATGGATAAAATTAAAAAAGTGAATTGCGTTTTTTTATAGTTACGAATAACCTCCCTGCTTCGTAGAAAAAAAAAGATTTTTCTGTATTTTAAAAAAGAAGCACGACAGCAAGCCAAGTCGAAAAAAATATCACCGTACGCAATCCTACTTGGCGGGAAAAAACATCTTAATTTTTTTTACGCTACAGAAAAATCTGTATTTTTTTTCTGGGAATAATGGGCTTATATGATCAAGATTTTATAAAAAAAATCATCTATTCCCTATCGTAGCATGTATAGATTGCTAGGACGACTAATGATCGAAGTAGAAACTAGAAATCTGTTGATTTAGTAGTGAAAACCTTATCCGATCTTTGCTGTCGTGCAGCCGGGTAAAAATGCACAATTTATTAAATTTTATAATAATAAACGATATAATAACAATAATAAATATCGGACAACCCAACAAATCGACCACGTCCGCGTCCCAAACTATAGTAGGTTTGTGTTATGGGCACTACACGATGATATACCTACATACATGTATAGATAAATATAATATAGACCCAGGAACAAATATTCGAGTTCATCACACTAATATTTGCCCTTGCCGGGATTAGAACCTAGGACCGTCCAATCAGGCAGCTGCACTACCACTGAGCCAACCGCGTCGTCAAAATACTGACAAATGAAATAATAATTGACTCATTCGATTCGATTCACTCGTTTAAGGGTGTATTGTTTGGCAACTAACAAAAATACGTTATGAATACGTTACGATGCCACAGACAGATACACAGATACACAAGTTATAGTACATTACGTAACAAGGATGGTAAACGAGGAATTACAAACGAGTGTCTATAAATGACACGAGTTTGAAATTCCTTTACCACCAGAGTCACGTACGACGTTTTTCATCACACTTTGGAGGAAATAAAACAAAATTAATAAATAGTAGTCAATACCAAAATTACTTACCGCCCTAGGACGTAATATACGACTTACAGCCCGGTTTTCTAGCATGTAAATCCTTAAAGTGTGATACAAATTACTTACCGCCCTAGGGCGTAATTTAAGACTTACCGCCCGCTTTTCTAGCATGTAAACCCTTGTTAACGAGCAAGTGTGATGAAAAACTTATTACACGCCTCTTTTTTCATCGAAAAGTTAAAAATGGATAAAACGCGCTAACAGCAACGGAAACATTTTCTTTTGTTGCAATAATGACTGCCCTTTTGGCTACCTAAGAAGCACACAAGCTGCATAACCGCTTATAAAGCCCTTATACAACTTAAATAAGCTGTACAAGTGCTGTATAAGCAGCTGTGCAGCTTGGGTATGCGCGAAGTGCCTCGTGGGCCCCAGCTTGTAGTTGTAGTTTGGCGACAGGGACACTGACAATGGTATTTATTTATTTAATAGTTAATGACATGCAAATCAACAGTTCACATGTCCAAAACATTTGCACGGTAAAGACACAGAACACAGAGTTCCATTTTAGCAAGACAGCTGTTTCACAGATAAGTTGGTCGCACTATTATATACCGGGTGTTGCCTGTAATAGGAGCAATAAATTAAAACATAAATTCTACTCTTCAAACTGAACAACATTTGTTCAGCAACTTAAAATTTGTTTAAGTTAGTTGCAACGCCCACAATTTATCTGCTTTGCCCGAAGGTTGACTGGTAGAGAATGCCTCATGGCATTAAGTCCGCCTTTTGTACGATAAGTTTTCTTTTGTGCAATAAAGATTAAATAAATAAATTAAAAGAAAACAGTTTTAAAAATTGTATTATTTCAAACAAATTAAATAGTATTTTCAATGTACGTCGTCCAACAATGTCGTTCCCTGAGCATTGACATAGCCGTCACTCTACTAATATTGGACATTTCGCAATGCATTGCTTCTTTGTCTAAACATTATTCTACAAAATATCTTTTAATAGGTATACGTTATTTTCAGAAGTTGCTTAGCAAATGTTGTTGACTTTCAAGGGAAGAATCTATGTTTTAATTTATTGCTCCTATCACAGGCATAAATCAGTTTGACTTTACCTCAAAATTGCATTATTTGTCAATTCCCTCTAGTTACGAAAGCTAAGCGGCGCTTTGTGCTAGTAGCCATTTCATTTCCACACAGACTATATTATTTATATACTTTTGAAGCAATATATTTCTCTGCCACTGTGGCGCTACAGCTAAAGATTAAATTAGATTAATTCGCTTTAAACCAATAGCTATAATATTGTGATTAATTGTTAGTATTATTAACTTATCTTGTAAGCTTTAGTACAATTGTTAATTTCATTTCGTTAAATCTGACAATCCAAAAAATTGGCGTTAAAATAGAAAATAACGGCCGATGAGAATTTATTTTTCTTTTATTTGTGGCTTTTCTAGTGCCCTAACCCTGTTCAAAAGAGGGCCCCGTGGTTTAAAAATAAATAATCCATGGTTCACTCCGCCCAGCAGAGGCGTCAGTGGAAATGCCCCCTAAGACCGTATGAGACTTGCTTAGCAGCTGTGTTGGATTAATATAAACTAAAAGTTCCTTATGCTATCAATTCCTAGTTATAAATATATCGGGCTATGCCACTGTCCGCCCAGTGTTATTTTATATAGTAATAATCTGTATAGTTTTTCAAAGATTGTAGTATATAAGTTAGGTGTATGTAACTGTAAGGTTTAAAGAGTTTATTTCTGTATTTCTTAAATCCGCAATAAATAAATGTGATGTCAGGAAGTATGGATAGTAACGTAATTTTTGCTATGGACAGCGTTTTCCGTATATCTACATGTATATTTCTCGAACGATTAGGCTGTCTGTCCACTGAAGCGGGTGGAGAAAATACCAATCAGGCTGTGTCTTTGTGAAGCCCAAAAGAAGTGCATTTAGATCTGAGGAATGTGATCGGTGCATTTTACACATCTCCGCTCCTGTGTGCAGGAAGCCTAACACTATATTCTCTGTCCATATTCTTGGATATATTCATATGCCATATTTGGTGTGTTTGAGACGCGTTTAAAGTTTTCATTCCGGGCTTGTTAATTTTTGCAATCTTATTTTATTACAATAACGTCCCAATGTACCATGGACGTAATATGATGACGACTGTTATACCTGCGCCATAATAAAATACCAACGTAGATTCAACGCTATTTATTTATAATAGTTGACACATGTATTAAGGTTTAATATAACGTTTTATCGTTGCCCAAATTAGGGCTAAACAAAACAGAACTTTAATTTTTCATTGCGTTCTGTCTCGCATTCGTCATCTTTCATCTTTGCAGCTTTGTATATGATTCGCTAACTTTGTTTACCAGCTCAAAATTATTTTAGTGATAGTATGCTATTCTTCACAAAAATATGGCACCGTCTTCATTCAGTTCATGGGTAAACTATTTAATATATATTGAGGTTGCCACGTTTAACAATATTTATTTGTGGATAAGCCAGTTTATAAGTGATTTTTATTATATATACATACGTATAAGCTAAGTGATAATGTAAAATAACTGTGAATAATAATTTAATCATTATTTTATATGTTCATTGTGTTGTTGATTGTTTGTATGTTATTTTTATTTTTTGGATTATATCCAATAGTTACGTTTAATTCCGTATTATTTTGAGGCAACGAATAAATGTCATTTTACTAAAATGTGTTCGTTTTCTTAATGCTGCGTCCAAAATTAATTAACCATTCTGCCACGGCGGCCATTGGCTTCCTGTGGCGCCTAAATAGCTCAAGTAAGTTCAAGTCATACTTTGATAAAAGCCTCCTGCACCTTTACCTTTAAAGCTGGTGACTTCTAAGATTACAAAAAAATCACTAGTTCAAGCCTCATTTGAACCGCGGGGTTAACCCCATTTTGTCTGCTTTTGGTAAGGATCCTGACGGCATAGGGCCACTTCACTTTTTTTTGTCATTCATTACGGCGCATATGAGGCCTATTCCTATCGACTCGATTTTTTTTAAATACGAAAAGTTAAATCTGGCAACTCACTGATTTGATCATTCGAGGAAACCCCAACGCTTCCTAAACTTTGCGTAATTTGTATACTACGTCTTAGTATGTCATATGCTGGCAACATTAAAGTTTTTGAGGGTATTGAAAAGGTGGTTAAAATAAAACAACATCATTTGGCAAAATATTGTAATAACGCTATGATACCTACCTACGTCCACACAAGCCATATAATATAGAAAAATAGCAACAATATGATTCTGCAGAACTGCCACGCTAGAGCCAAAGAGCATATAATCACTACGTTTTAAGAGTCGGCACTTTCATACAAGCCGCTAATCGGAATTATGAAAGCCTTTTGTACCAACCTATCAACTTAAAACAGTAGTACCAACACAGTAAAATCCAATTCTACTACGAGTATGTTGGTACCAATGTTGTTAGGGCTTGACAAATACGAATCATACTTTTTTTTATCGATATCGATATATATTCGATATTCGTCGTTGCGTAGGTTTGAAAGCAGTTTTTTTTGTAATGCAAAAAACGACCAACATGATTAATTGATTAAAATACAAGTCACTTTGACAAATAATTATGCTGGTCGCTTCCTGCATAACTTTGGTCAATTTTAGTGCTGGTTTACCGAAAATAAATATACGCCTTAAAAATTGTTTATTTATTTGACATAACCTAGGTACCTATATGAACAGTTTATCATTGGTTTTTGTTTTCAAGCAACATATTAGTAAACAAAAAGTCAGTTGACCTAGGACCTGTAAAAGAAACGCTTTATGAGATTTTCACATTTTCATTTAACTTTCTAATCGGTAAATACGCCAAGTCCTCATTGCCTTCACGCATAAACGGCACCTAAAAATAAAACAACAAATGTTATCGATAATTTGTTCACATCACTATGTTATTGTTTGCTTAAAGTATGATTTGATTTTTGAGAAAATACATTATTTTACGTATTTACCTGATATCTACTACAATCTGAGTAAAACAGCTAACAAATACGATATATATTTTAGTAAATTGGCACTAAAATACACCAAGTTTTACCTGATCGGGTCAAGCGGAAATCTTGCTAAAATATGCCAGAATCTTTTATTCTGACACTCCCAATGCCACAAACTTCACACTTTCTTGTACATTTCCATAGCAGTATTCTTATAAAACAGCGACACACTACTATAACATATTTAATAATAATTTTGTAACAACAAACCAAACAACAAGAAAATTTTATTCCACTATAGATTTTTACAACTTGCGTCAAATTGAGGGTTGTATGACATTTGTTATTGCGTCTTAATCAAATAGACGTTATGAGACTTGTAACGCGAAGGAATCGGTAGTCGTTTTAGTTTAGTAGTATTATTTTTATATGGGTCAATTGCAAAAAAATTGTACATAGTTAAGGGCTTTAATTAAAACAATGTTAATTGATTCCTTTGTGTGACGAAAGTTACCCATACAATTTGTATGACTAACTTTCGTCACCCAAAGGAAGCGATCGTATTTAATGTTAACTAAGCCTTTAACTATGTACAATTTTTTTGCAATCGACCCATATTTCAATGTTGGCACAAAAGGCTTTCATAAATCAGTTTTGTATGAAGTGTCTAGAGCCTCCGACATAATGTAGGTGCTTTGTAGAACATTCATTCAGTTTTTTATAACACTTCAAAGGAACTAAACTTTTCACCCCTATGAATTTTTCCCGGAGACTTGAAGACGTATATTACAAATTAAAGTAAAGTTTCGCCCATATTTGATTAATATTCAGCATTATGACAATGGTCACACTATACCCCGGTCGGCAAATGATGGTACCTAAGACACTACAATATGTAGTACATTTCTAATACTATTGCTTGAATGGGAAGCTTTTATACGAAAAAATGTGTTAATCATAACGAAACTTTTGTGAAACATATTTCATTATTGCATTGAGCGGTTTACACTCACGTGAAATTGTCAGTAACGGCCCGACATGTTCCGAACTCGTATGGAGCTCTTTATCAGGGACTGCTACCCGTACACCGGCGCGGCAACTTGTCACATAGTTTGAGTGATAATGTGTTGTATTGTATATTAAAAAAAAAAATATGTTGTATATTTTTATCAGGCTCACAAAAAACGAAAATGTGACATCGACGCCATTACTAGGTGAATTATTGGAATGGCAAATGAAGTGTTCCAAGAATCATCATTCGCCGGTCGGGGTTTAGATAGCTGTAATTTTTTCCTTCATGGCCCCATCCTGAATCCTATTGAATATCGTCTCTCGCATCTGCAGTTTGAAAACCCACCAGGTCTAGAAAGTACAGAATGCCGATGCCCATGGAGATAAATAAAAACACTATGCTTAGATAGGTACTACCTACTTAGCGTGCTAGCCGTACAGATTCATGTTTAGGTATATAAAATCTTTTCTAAGTATATAAAACGGTTACAAAAACTCGTATTTTACCATAATTAACTTGACAGCTAAATTAATAACCTAAGTCCTAAAAGAATAGATGCCAACAAATCAATTTTGCTGCCAAGTTATTATTGTTGTAAGCTAGGTAAGGTTCGTATGCCACGTTAAATGCCACTTCAATCCTTTCCTCCACGGTTAATTACGACAACTGCCAGACAATGAGAGTAATACTGTATCCGTGCCCTGTTTAGTTGAAAAGCTTGAGATGCATTGAATTGGATTTGTAAGAAATACGTAGGTATATTCTTCCTTATTGACAATATAAATCCTGTGCCTGTTAAATGAAGTGTTACGAAGCACATAAGAAGTTAACAGCTTGGTACAGCTGCCGGCAAACTTTTAGAGCATAACCTTGACTGCGCAGTAGCCGATTTACGTACAAATGTACATGCGCAGATCCGCCATGCATTTTTGTTCTAAAAGTTTGCCGGCAACTATACAAACGAAGACACATTTAACTATACACCGGTACACTAACATGTTGTACTAAGGTTTACGTTCACAAATGTACAGATATCAGTGTCTTCGATACCCAAGTAGCGCACAGGCTGCGTAAGCACTTATACAGGCTTTACACGCTTAAATTAGAGTTATAATGGCTGTATAAACCCTTATACATCATGTTTGCATTAGATATTTACATTAAATATTCCACAACATAATTTCACTTGCAAGGGAATGTTTTTGGAATGTGGAAAAATATCCATTAACAACAAAATATTTTTCATCAATTTGATTTAATTAGCAATCATAATTTTGTTGACCTTAGGTACACTTTACATAACTAAGTAAATAAGACTATGCTAAATGAAGCAATTATACTTTGGTAAATATATTCTATTTTAATCCTTTTCTTGGCAAAATAAATGAGATGGCCGCATTTCAAGCCTAGTTGTCATTGAGTAATTAAAACAATAAGAAGTAAAAAAAGAAATTGTATTGAATGAAATGATTGAATGTAGGTATCATATACGATACATTGCCAAGAAAAAGGTTAAGCTAGGCGGCGTATACCTGGATTTGACCAATCACACAGTCTTCACTGTCACGCACACGTTTTCGTGCACCGCGATTGGTCAAACATGGCTCGCTACGCGCAGTTCCGCGTTAGGTGAAACACCCTAACCTTTAGGCCGCCATTCAAACCGAAGTGTTTTTTAATCTCTGTGATTTTGGAGCACTTATTTTTTTTGCGAAGGCTTCAGTGGCACGCTAAATGGCTTTACCGCCTGGCATTCAAAAGGTTAATTATATGATAACTAATGTCATTTGCACGAAATCGTAAGATTTTTTTTAGATCTCTGAACTTTTCACTTGGCCGATTCTGACTGTATCAAAATGGTGCAAATTTCAGCTTTTTTTGCAAACTTGGGATTGGAAGATATTTGGGTATTAACGTGATTCAATGTTCAGACACACATCTTTACTTAAATCTAAGATTAGAACAGACACCTCGGACATAATTCTGTCGTTCGTTTTTATTAGTGTTGGCTCTTTTGGTTGTACCTAATATAATATACCTTTAAAACAGAATATAGGTACGGGGTGTTTGCTCTTGTGTTAAAATATTAACTATTTATACCTACTTCATATCAAAGCTAAAGATATCTCGAAAATAATTTGCAATGTTATTGATTAAACACATTTCTGACCTAAAATAGTAGATTTTTTGACAAGGAACTAAAATAATAACTTAGATGTATTTATCCTCGCTTACTTCGTTCGCTAGTCCAAATAATCATTTAGTGTCATTATGGCTTTGGGCCATGTGTTAAACACTCGGCTTTTTACTTCGACTACGAGAAAATTAAAAATAATTAATAACTAAGCCTGATTAGATCGGCCAGAACTGTTGGCCGATCTGATCAGGTTTGGTTAAAAAAAAAACCGTACATATCTAGTGATAATTTAATTTTAATAGAAATTAATTATGATATGGTTTCCATTTAAAAAATAGGGACCACATTGCGAAGCTAAAATGACATACTTTCCTAAATAACACAAATTATTTTGGATACACTTTACATAACAACAGCTTAGCAACAATATTATAATTACGCACAATACAATATTATTATAAAAGCCTCAATTTATCAAAAGCAAGTGATTCAAGCTGTCGGTGCGTAATAAAAAATCTACTGTCCACAGATAACGTGAGCAATAGTTTCAAATTGAGCTTCAAACGTTTACATCTGAATTATCTTGGACACTCAAATATTCCTCCCGTCCCGCTCACTCAAATATTGTTTAACAGGGGAGCAAAAAGGACACAATACAAAATTTGGTCTGGCGTCTGCTGTTCTGACGGCGAGCGGTTGAGCGAGAGATCAGAGCGCGGCGGCCATACGAGTGAGCGAGACGAACGAGACGTACAATGGACATTACATCTCTGTTATGCCACAAAACAGACAAGTACAGAAATCAATCTACATACAAGCGCGCTCGAGCAAACGCACACATAGACATTGCACACGGACACGATATCTCGGACCAGTTCAGACCAGTGCGAGCGCGAGTGTCAACCGCTTCACGTGTCGTGAGCAATGTCTATGTGTGCGTTTGCTCGAGCGCGCTTGTATGTAGATTGCTTTCTGTACCTATCTGTTTTGTGGTTATGCCGTACGGCCTGGGCACGACCGTGCGATCAGCGGTCATAGGAGTGAGCGAGACAACGCTTACCGCTCCGAGGCCGTGCCGTTAACGACATTTGTTTTATAAAAAAACTATTTGTGACGTTTTTCATACGTTCTGAAAGTGACCGATGGTTTTAGTCCATTCAGCTTCACTCGAAATTATTACAAACTTACAAAATGTACAATGGATTTCACTTTTGTGAAAAGAATATCAATATCACCAATACGGTATTTGACTATAGTGAAAATAAATTATATAATTGAAACCACTAAACACACATTCAAAAATACGCGGAACCAAATAAACAATTAGTAACTTTTAGACATTTTACTATTTTTAGTTGGACAAAAACTAAAAAGAAGACGTGTTTTGACAACTGATTTTCATGACGTCACAAACCAGTATCTTCATAGAAACTTCATTCCAGTTTTTGACATTTAATAAAGAGTTGCTGACTTGAGCTGTCATCAAATACCGTATTGCACTCAGCGTCTCAAGAGAATATAGGTAATTTTACAAAGTCTTTTTAATTTCATTTAAAATTTTCTATTTAGGTGGTAAATTAGTACAAATCATTCATGAGGTTCTAAAAGAAGATATGTTTCTTCGAATTCTAAGAGATCATAACTTATTACTAGTTTAAAAAAAAAACAAAAAGTAGGTTATACCATACGAAGTTAATAGAGTAACTATGTTTTAGGCTGGATATAATTTAAGAAAAATATATTTCAAAAATATACTCTCAGAAAGTTATTCCCCGGGGCTTTCGGTGGACGTACACCCCAGGGCAAAAATATGGAGACAAGCTTAGCTACCCAAAGAATAAAAATGTAACGTAAAATGGTTCTAATGTAATTTAATAACTTAATCTAATTTTACTAACATTCTAATATTAATTTATGTAGTTGTGTTTTCCAAATGCTCCCATTTAAATGCCAAAATTGTGTTTAAGCGATTGCGTGGTGTCACAGGACAGGCCCCGCCTAGTGTGAGCCACAAAACTGAAAATGTAATTATTTATTGTGTTCGTGAAATAAATTGAATTTGAATTTGAATTTTGAAGCTTATATAACAATATAAAGCTCAGATTACTTTACGAAATAAATTACACGTTAAAAATGATAATCAATATTTTAAAAGTCAATAACGTAAATTCTGCTTATGAAAATGTCCAGTGCAACATTTTGTAAAGACATTAAAAAAGGCGACATGCAACTTTTTTTCGGAGTTAGGAAAGTATATATTTTTTTACAATATTAATATGATGTTTTAATAGTGAACGTTTATAATTTTTACTGTGTAATTTCGTAATTTATTGCATAAGGAAATCACAGCTTTGTATTGTAATATAAGCTTGTTTCCATACTCTTGGCCTGGGGTGTAGCTTTTGCCATAGATATGGGAATCTTTCATAAACACTGCCACTTTATTACTTCTATACTTTCTGGTAATATCTATAACACATAAGATTTGCGGTACATTCGTTGTTAAAGGTTTTAAAATAATATCATGTATTATCAGGGTTCGGAAATTCGGATCGATATATACCTAAACATTGGCGGTTTTTTTTTTTATATTCGGTCGTAGGTATAGGCGGATTTGTTTGACGTATGAGTGAGATAGCAATAGGATTTTGTCAACTTTAGGTAAATATCGATCCGAATTTCCGAACCCTATATATTATGCATTTAATTTATAAATGAAGACAGTGTACTTTATTTTCAACAAATTCTTGTTGAAAACTCCCGTCAGTCTCAGACATAGTAAAATACATGCGAACGGGTTTGCTCACGTCGTAGAAGTCGATTGACCGATTGCCGCCGCCGCGATTGATCGCAGCTCCTGATGATGAATCGAGTACCGATTCGAAACACGTCGAGCGATTTTCGACTTCTACCACGTGAATAATCCCGTTTAGTATGTATTCTAAAATGATTGTTGCACGAGCCGAAGGCGAACATGCTTCTGAAGAAAGGTATTACGAGACTGACGACGGCAGGGGCGTGGCGTCAATATAACCCGATTCCCACCGGTTTGCCTATTTTAAGACAATCGGGCAGTTTATTCCACTGCTTGGGAAGATAAACACGGTAAACCTGTTCCGGCTTTACAAGCGATCTGTTTGACGTCACGCTACTGGACGACGATAAATATTACTTACGGTGCGAGGGCACGTATGTAAGTAATCTCCTAAATAAATATTGACACACGGGTAAATAATGAAAGAAAAATGTAATGTACAGTACAATGTAAGCAGGACTCGAACCTGCGGCCCTTCGCTACGTTACCGGCGTAGTGCTCTCCCAACTGAGATTAGGAGAGGTTAGGTATCGCAGGTTCGAGTCCTGCTTATATTGTAGTAGATCACATTACATTTTTCTTTAATAATTTACTTTTGTGCCAATATTTATAAACAGATCTAACCAGGGATATATTTCCAGTTTTTGATAATGATAAAAGGTAGGTAATATTTCCTTGTCATCATAGGTATATAATGTAATGCAGTTAAGTACGTGAGAAGCAATACGTATAACAAAATACTGATTACTGAATTAACAGTTTCAAAAACTATTGTTTTAGACATGTGTACATTTTATATATTATTTTCTATGTTGGTACAAAAACAAAACTGTAAGAACGTTGATTATTTGATTTATACAGGGTGTCCCAGAAGTACCACGTCACAGTGACACTAGAGGTAGGTCAGCTCAAGAGAAACCCAACCAACCTAACATGACCTCAGTAAAAGTTGCACGGTTTTCGAGTTATTACCGAAATAAAAACTTTTGAAAATTTTCCCCATTGTCTTTACATTTTTAGTAGCAGCATCGACACGGAAAGCTCTTAATGACGGATAAAATCATAAAATGTCAATGACAATAAAAAACTGGTTTATTTTTGATACATTTATTGGAATAAATTTAGGTCACAATAAATGTTCGAATTGTCTCCCGTGGACTAATGCACAGAAATCAAGATTAATCAAGTTTTCTTCAGCATTTTACAATAGTTACTGACAAAATAACACTTTACACTTCTGAATTAGCTATTCATGATTTGATACACACAAAAAACTGTCATTAAGAGCTTTCCGTTTCGATGCTGCTACTAAAAATGTAAAGACAATGGGGAAAGTTCTCAAAAGTTTTTATTTCGGTAATAACTCGAAAACCGTGCAACTTTTACTGAGGTCATGTAAGGTTGGTTGGGTTCCTCTTGAGCTGACCTACCTCCAGTGTCACTGTGACGTGGTACATCTGGGACACCCTGTATATACAATTAAACGTAAATCAGAACGTTACCTTACATTATTATCACGTTTTTTTCATCTGGCCATGTTTAGTTACAACTGGCAACACTCAGGGCAGGCCGTGGAAGTCGAAGTCGGTGTAGAGCTGCTGCACACGCGTGTAGACTTCGTCACAGGAATCGAGCGTCTGTGGCAGAATGATGAGGGCGGCTGTGAGACTTTCGTCCGACCCGAAGATCTGAAAAAAAAAATTTTTTTGATCGTTTAAAAAAAAAAAAAATCGGACAACAAAAGATCCATAGATTGTTAGTAACAAAATAAACTTATATAACTATGTTAGTAAGAAAACTTAAATGTAGGGTAGTGCAGTATTTCAGCAGGCTACTGTCCCACCTATCAGCTACGGCGGCCAGGAGACTGTGGCGACTGGCGCGGCCTCTGCGCAGCGTCGCAAAAAAACCGTCTACGTGCAATACCGTCTTCACCATAAAGGCACACGGAGCCCGTGCCCAGGGCCCCCATTCTCAGGGGGCCCAGAAGGGCCGACAATTTCTCTAACACAATAAATGGTCATACTTAGTAAAAAAAATGTTATTATAATTCGCTTTTTTTGGATTACTAATGTTTGGCAAATAATCTTTCCCAAAGTATCACATCGCAAATTTTGTTTCCCAAATTTTTATTTGGCAAAAAGTGCAATTAGCAAAACTACGTATCGCAAATTTACAGTTTGCAAACATTTTTTTTAGCAAGTGGTTGCTTAGCAAATAATTACTTGTCAAGTTTTACTTTCCCAATTTTTTTTTTGCAAATATATCGTTTGGCATAACATTCTTTTCCCAAAATATTGCATGGCATACGATTTATATCCCAGTATAAGGTGAAATAAGTAATATAGGTCGATTCACTAAAGCTGGCACGAATGGAATGAATGAGTGAACGATAATATTTATGTGTGCGTCACAAAATGATTACATACAGGTTGATACAATAAGTGATTATGAATGTAAAAATTATCGAACCAAATTAAATTCAAAATGACGAATGGCTTTTTTTTCAAAATTTCAAATTGGTGCTAGGAAGCTGAAACTCGGTATCAGGGGGCATTTGGGGCTCACAAATATGAATCTGAAATCGGTGTTCGAAAATTCGGTCAAAGTCGGAAAATATCGAAAAAAACAATATTTGTATGGAAATTTTTTTTTTGGAGTCCCGTATCTCGTAAACGGCTGGAGATGGGTAGGGGGATGCTCAAACAGATATCATAGAGGACCCCTACCCGAGTACAGTCGTGGAAAAAAAAAAACAAAATGGCGACTTTTTTTTTCGAAAATTTCAAATTGGTCCGAGGGGGCTGAAACTCGGTATTGAGGGGCTTTTGGGTCCTCCGACTCAGAATATGAAATCGGATTTTGAATATTCGGTCAACTTCGGATAACATCGGACAAACAAAATTTAGTTAGGGTCGAATACTTAACCCACAAATTTGTACGCCTAGTGGCAAAAAATAGAGAACTTCTGTCTAATGTAACAACTACTTTGTACCTATGTTTGACAAATAAATATATTCTATTCTATTCTATTCTATTCTAGTAATCTTAGCTTGACGGAGGGCCGAGCCATTTCTGAGCATAACTTATTGAATCGAATGGGTCTTAGCCTCGGATACTAGTACTTTCAATGAAAACTATATTGAATAAAATCGGTCGAGCCGTTTTAGAGTTATTGCAAAATTTCATAATTTTCTTTAAAATGACGTAAGTGCCGCGCGGTGTCCCTACACTTCGAACGCTACACATATTGGTTAAGTGCCAAACTATATTAAAACATTTCGCTCAATCTGGCACGTATTATATTAATGTTTCTTGGCGTGTACGACTTTTTTATAGGGCTTGAAATCTTTCTCGTAATTTTCGTCTATTGTGAAGGACGGGCAACTACGGGAACCTACACTGAGCAGTGAGCGTGGCCCGACATGCTCTTGGCCGGTTTTTTATTCGAACTAGTCGTCCGTCACCTATTAATTCTTGACATTACACCTTTACCAGGCCGCGAAGACAAGAAGAAAATGTGGGTTACGTTAATACCATTGCATAGTCCCACATGGTTAAACTCATACGAGACAATGGAATAGTATCATCCCACATCCTAATTCTGGTCATACACAGATTGCATGAATATTAAGCAATATGTACAATTTTATTACACTGCCTTACAACAGTCAAAATCTAAAGTATGTCAAAAAACTAGCGTCTTCATAAAACACCATGATAGTAAAATATTTTTGTATCAAACAGTTAAATATACCTTTCGGACATATATATTACTTGTTTAGTCTAAATATTGTGCGGATTATGCTTATATTATACCTAATAATTTTTATTATTCTTGAATAACAAAAACCCATTTTGTTGTTGTTTACAAAATATTAGGAGGCCCCTGTATAAGAACGGCACTCACACTAACACTCAAAGTGACAAGTGACATAACTTTCATTCAATCCATTCGCGCCAGCTTTAGTGAATCGACCTTATACTATGATGTTTGGCCCACTCACTAGGGCCGCGTGGCTCGCTCGCTACGCTCGCTCGTTAAGGTCGCAACTCAACCTAACACTCCTCCTCGCTACGCTCGTCGTCGTACCTAACCTGAGCCAAGTCGGATTTCCCTTAAGGTGAAATAAGTGATATTTATGATGTTTCGCCCACTCGCTATCACTATAGGGCCGCGTGGCTCGCTCGCTACGCTCGCTCGTTAGGGTCACAACTCAACCTAACACTCCTCCTCGCTACGCTCGTCGTCGTACCTAACCTGAGCCAAGTCGGATTTCCCTTAAGGTGAAATAAGTAATATTATGATGTTTCGCCCACTCGCTATCACTATAGGGCCGCGTGGCTCGCTCGCTACGCTCGCTCGTTAGGGTCGCAACTCAACCTAACACTCCTCCTCGCTACGCTCGTCGTCGTACCTAACCTGAGCCAAGTCGGATTTCCCTTAAGGTGAAATAAGTGATATTATGATGTTTCGCCCACTCGCTATCACTATAGGGCCGCGTGGCTCGCTCGCTACGCTCGCTCGTTAGGGTCGCAACTCAACCTAACACTCCTCCTCGCTACGCTCGTCGTCGTACCTAACCTAAGCCAAGTCGGACCTGCCTTACGTACTACTATTAGGTAATATTTAGGAATACTTAGGGCTTACAATTTACCAGACTTTTGCTATAAGTTCAGCTTGCAAAGTGACTAATTTGGGAAAACTTTGTTTGGAAAATAATTTATGACAAAATCAAACATTTGCTTTATAAGCATTTGCTAAATAAAATCTTGACAAAGTGAAATTTTGGGAAAAGATGATTTGACCAAATGAATACAATGGGAAATGTAACTTTGCTAGAGATGCATTTGGGAAATAAAACTGTTGCGATAAGTTATTTGGGAAGTCATATTTGGGAAACATTATTTGCCAAACGGCAGTACACCGCTTTTTTTACTTTCCAAAAGGGCCCTAAATCCTTGTGTGCCCAAGGGCCCCAGCCTAGTTTAAGACAGCCCTCTCTACGTGCGCGTCCGCAAACATGCCGGAGGCGCTACAGTGCCGCGGCAAACTGCGACTCTCGCAACAGGACCCTGAACGCGTAATACTGGACGCGCAGAGCATTAAGAGATCGCTGCGTATATTTATACCATAAGCTGCAGGTATACAGTGATGTACAGTACGCTTTAAACAAAGTGATCTTTACTTGCGCTGTACATCGGCTGAAGCTGCGACAACCCATAGCCCAGCAGGGTGTTTTTCAACCAACGCCATATTGCGAATTTTTGGTTCTAATTTATTTTACTGGCAACGACAAATTTTCGGTAACTGACGTTGGAAGTCGCCGAATATTACTGATGTAAACAAAGAGGAAACATGACTAAATATTCCGTAAATTTCATGCAATTTTTACATAATAAAGCCAAAACTATCCACAGTGATGAATGATGAGATGAGTCATGTTTTTTCAATAGGATTCAATAGTTATTTCGTAAGAACGAAGGATTGAGCAGCATTCCGGTAAACAATGTTTTCGCTGACGTTTAATAATGCAAATATATGACATATACACGTTATTGTCATATGAAAGACGTTTGTAGGGCCACTAACCCTGGGCCGGACTGACCTTTGTTAGGCTATTGATGTGTAGTTAGGTGACAGAGCGAGTGAAGTGTCTCCGTTCGGCTGGGACGGATATGTTTATGTATGTCCGGATATTCAGTAGACCAGATTTCCTACAGAGCTCTGATAACGCTCCATACAAATGGCTGCGATACCGTGACATTTTACATTGCTATGTTGGGACCAATATTTGTATGGGAAAAATAAGTATTTATTAATTGTTTTTCATTATGAAACTATGGTGTCATTGTCCAGAATTGTCAAGCTGTATGTTTTCTTAGATTTTGATTTTTTTTTAAATGTTTTAAAAGCCAAAGATGACATAATAAAAAATAAAAGAAAATCATCAAAAATGTAATGTTCCGTACATTACATTTTGGATTATTATGTTTAATGTTAAGTGTTGATTTGGATTTCAGGGAAATGCCCTGTTATATGTATTCATCTGGTGTGTAAGCGTTATTTACAAAAGCATATATATTATATGCGACGTCTATCAACTCTATTTATCTCTGAATATCTCTACCTTTTAATTTACTGCATTATTATCAAGCGGCGATTCGTTTTATCGCTTATCAGTATGAGAGATCAATACGTGAATATAATAATATTAGTGCTACTTCATTGCTAATAAATATAAGCATGGTACGTTGTTTTAGGTACAACAACAACAACAAATCCACTTTATTGCACACCTCAAATACACAGGGATACAAAACATGAGAGATATACAGTAAAAAAATTGACAGAGGTTAACAACAGGCGGTCTTATCGCTAAATAGCGATCTCTTCCAGACAACCTTTAGGTAGCGGAGTAGATTAACAAGGGTAGGTACCTACGTCATCTCTTTTGTTTATACCAAATAAACATAGGAGTCATACAAATGGAAAAATCTAAGGATTATTGCTAAATAAACGATATTTTCCAGTGAATCTATGGGTAGTTGAAGACAAACACTAACTATGAAAACTATTTCTTATTAAACTGAACGAAGGTCGACCAGTTCCAATATGCAACAAGAATGCATCGTGCTAAAGTAGCATAATTTTTCCATTAGCGGGCATTGCGAAATGACGTATTTAGCTACAAAGTTTATAGTAATATGTGTCTTTGTTGGGTACGTATTACAATGCCGAAGTTCAAAATACCGAATTTCATAAGACCTATGGATGGAAGGCCGAAAATTAAAATGTCGAATCTTTATTTGACCGAAAGTTTAAAATCTCGAAAGAACGTTTGACCGAAAGGATGAAATCCCGAAGACTGTAATCCCGAAGACTATAATCC
Source organism: Apotomis capreana (assembly GCA_947623375.1). NCBI lineage: Eukaryota > Metazoa > Arthropoda > Insecta > Lepidoptera > Tortricidae > Apotomis > Apotomis capreana. The sequence goes on along the minus strand of OX392515.1, from coordinate 3,496,018 downwards.
CGAAGACTGTAATCCCGAAGACTGTAATCCCGAAGACTGTAATCCCGAAGACTGTACTCCCGACGGCTAGAATTCCTACAGTTCAAATGCCGAACGATTAAAATAGTACAACAAAAGGAGCGTTTTTAGGGATATAAAAAAAAAACTAACCTAACCTAACCCGGCCGAGTCGGATCTGCTCTGAAAGGTGATTGATTCACCTCAACCTATTCTCAAACTTTAAATGATTCACCTTTCAGAGCAGATCCGACTCGGCCGGGTTAGGTTAGGTTAGTTTTTTTTTTATATCCCTAAAAACGCTCCTTTTGTTGTAGTTATAATCATATTCTTAAAAGAAAAAGAAATATTTTTTCATTGGCATTTTACTGACAATGGTTGACTTTCGGGATTATAAAATTTCGAGATTCAAAACTTTCGGGATTATAAAATTTCGAGATTTTAAACTTTTGGTATTATAAAATTCGAGATTTTGAACTTTCGATCTTTTCAAAATGGGTCTTTTGAGCATCGGTATATCGAATATCGGCTTTTCGTACTTTCGGTATTTTGATTTTCGGTATTTTGACCATCGGTATTTCAACTGTAGGTATTATGAACTTTCGGGATTGTAATACGTACCCGTCTTTGTTTTAATTATAAAGGTCAAAGCGGACAGATTTTCCGCATTCAAGAAGTTTGATGCACTGCGCTGATATTGGTTTATCCTTATCGTATTCAACGAGTATTTATGAGTTGAAAATGACTTTTTAGGCACGCAATGAATCTCAAGACAGAAATGTGCGATCTCTGAATCTAATTTCATTTGATGACAATCTCCATTTTTTGTACGCCTTATAAACGCACAGATAAAGTGGAATAGTTTTATTATGCCGTAAGTATAGTATAATAGACTACACTATACTATACGTATAATATACTATGGTATAATATACTATACGGATATTATCCGATCCGGTACCTAAGATTAAATTATGCTAAAATGGCACATGTGAAAAACGACCTTAATTTTAAAAGTATTCGGTCGTTTGTGACTTTTGCAAAATTGACACCATTTGATCTCAGCGTACAAGACTTAGCGTGTTTACAATAGGAAGTTTCAGTGAAATATTTAACGTCACCCTAGGCCATAAGTGGGATTTTTTACTTCTTTTTCTCGTTGTAAAAGTTCTATCCATTAGTTAAGCGGAGTTACCTTTTTCGCTGCTCTGAACTTTCAGTGCTAGGGTTGACCATGTGAAGCTTCACGTCAAACACTGGCCAGGGCTGTGGCTCTTTATGAAATTACCTTCCTGAGCAGGTCGTGTCGGTTCGGCAGCGCGTGCATGGCCAGGGTTGCCGCTTTCCTGATGTACCAGGGGTGGAACTCCGCCAAAGTTTCGTTGTACGAGTTCTGGCATTCGGTGCATGTGTTCACCGTGTCGTCAGCTTCGCTTAGCCTTTTGAGGAACTGTCTGATGAAGTCTGAAATATAATGAAGTGACATCTAGAGGATATTTTGCGCAAGTGGTTAAGCGAGACTAAGTCATGGTATAGCATCAGTTGAACCTTTCAATATATTGTATCCACGCCGTGACCGGAGACGGCGAGCCAAGCTAATTACGGGCGTGAGCCTTAATGTGGCCGGCAAAGCCAAACCTACCTATTTCAATATGTTGATGATAAAGCGAAAAATTGTAAAAAGAATATGCTTTGAGCGGGATTTGAACCCAACGTCTCCACAGCTTTCCGAGTCAGACAGGTGAACTACCAATTGTTCTATTAAAGCCACTAGCTAAACCATCGAACATTTACGGTAGCTATCTACGATGCCACCCTAAGACATAAAAGAAATGAAGCAACTGGTTGAAAAATTCGATGTTTTAGAATCGCTTTGTGCATTAATGGAACAATTGGTAGTTAACCCGTCTGGCTCGGAAGCTCTGGAAACGTGGGTTCAAATCCCGCTCAAAGTATTCTTTTTTTTAATATCTACGATGCCACCCTAAGACATATGAGAAATGAAGCAACTGGTTGAAAAATTCGTTGTTTTAGAATCGCTTTGTGCATTAATGGAACAATTGGTAGTTAACCCGTCTGGCTCGGAAGCTCTGGAAACGTGGGTTCAAATCCCGCTCAAAGTATTCTTTTTTTTAATATCTACGATGCCACCCTAAGACATATAAGAAATGAAGCAACTGGTTGAAAAATTCGATGTTTTAGAATCGCTTTGTGCATTAATGGAACAATTGGTAGTTAACCCGTCTGGCTCGGAAGCTCTGGAAACGTGGGTTCAAATCCCGCTCAAAGTATTCTTTTTTAAATTTTCTGCTTTAATATAAACATTTGGTTTACGCCAGCAGACGTTACAGCTTTATTAAATAAAACACTACTTCAATATCTTCATCAAATAAATGTTAATATTTATGATAAAAAAAAATGCTTGCTTCATACCGCAAAAATAAGCTAATTTGATTTGATATACTGATCGAAAGTTATTCAATTTATTTGATCAAACATATTTACAATGGATAGGGAAGGGATGCCTTTAAATAAATTAATGCTTTATACACCATAACCCAAGTTAATAGGTGGTTTAAAGACGAATATATGAGTACCAAAGGCGTTAAGTATCTTTAAATGAATCTGACCCAGAATTTTATCATATAAATTAATGTCAGTGTAGCTATATTGACACAAATAAATGACCACTTGAAATAATGCTTATGATCATTAATTAACGTACTTAAAAACTAACAGAAAACATTGTAGTACACACAGATATTGTGTGACAATGTTAACAATAATGACCATTGAAAGACCAAGCAGAACAAAAAACATTCATGAGTTTACAGGGTACTCCACAATATGTGTGGCATTCAAGGTCAAGTGCTCAGTCTTCATTTCTACAGTCAAGTGCATAAATATGTATCAAATCAATCATCTTGTAAACATGTACCCAAACATACACATTTTTTTAAATGGATGGGTATTGGGTACACCCATGTTTTTACTTTTGACTGTACATATATTTTTCAATCATTTACCAACTTTAAAAGGAATGTATTACCCAAAAACTATACACATATATCAAATTTATATTATAATGGTAAGAAGAATCAAAAATGTAATGGAAATAACAAGATGTAAACTTGTCGTGTCAGCTGTCAATAGGTCTACATACTTATAACAATCAGTTCCAGGGTTTGGGCATGGTATAAGATAATAAGGCATGGCACTGCTAGTGAGCCTTTTTCCATCACTGATTAGTTGCCTCGTATGGTAACAAAATAATTATAACGAAAAAATGTTAGCCGCCAGTCTTACAAAAAAATATATTATGCATTATTCTTCAATGAAATTTCATTTTGTCGTAATAATTGATTTAAAACACTTACGACTTTATGAGATTCATACGGGTAACAAGGGAATCGGGGAGTATTATGATACACCACTGGCAACACAAAAACAGATTGACAGAACCAACTAACCAAAGATAGCATGATGACAAAGGCTTGCCTGTCATTCCGGAGTGCCATTCCTTATTTTCATGGTATAAGGTTCAAATAAAAGGAGGACTTGTGAGTAGTGCAAAATGGTGTTTTTAAACAATCAAAAACTGCATTTTGTATGATACTGCAGAATTGGGAAGCTTGGCACTGAAAGTAAAAACGAAACATCATCAATCACTTTTGTGAAACAAGTCATATTTCACATGTGAAACTTCACATGCATGAGTACAGAAATGCCAGAAAATCAATCAAATGAAATCAGGAGCCTGCCTGCACATATTTTGTTTAACTTGGATTTCTGTTTGACAAAGCATTCTGCTGGCTAATTAGTCACAAAATAAAAAGAGTTGTCGACAATTTGTTTTTTATTAAAAAATACAAACTTTTTGTATGTGAGAACATAAAACAATCGCGAGTTCAAGCCATACTTGTGCTGTAATGAGTAAAAACATGAAAAAAAATACAAAAATACAAAGCACAACATTAATGACGTCAGTAATTATCTAAGCTTTAAATTGCTCAAATTTTTCAAGATTAAATTACACATCATTCACAAGTGATAGTAATTATCATTCGTACATTATCAGCTATATCGTCCAGAAAGCTCTTAACTTGTTCAGTAACGTCGAGGCAAATTCAATCGTATTGCATAAAGAAATAAAGTTTATATTCAAATATAAGAAAAATTGGCAATAAGTTCCTGAAAATACCTAACAAAAAATAATACTGACCTAAACCTCTGTGAAGTCTCAGCATAGTCCTGGAACCAGAGATAACCCCGTTTTTTTCATGCAAGCTCGTTTCTTTCTCATACTTCATCATTTTCTTAAACGACTCGTAGTAAATAGCGTCTTCTCCATCCTTGTGTTTCTCCATAACTTTAATTTTGCTCTTCACATCGCTGCTCACGAATGAGAACACCGACCCGATGAGGTTTAAAAATCTAAACATTTGATCTTATTAATAATTTATCCACAAACAAACTAGAACGTTTCATAATAAAGAATTTCGCTTACTTGACTAATTCATTGTATCCGTCAATATAAGCCTCCACGACTACATCGTCTTCTTCTTTGAGGCTCCGTAGGAAGCTTTGGTGTACGTAGTGGAGATCTAAGGTGTTTTCATTAGACATTTCTTTGAATATTGTAGAAAATTCGAAATGTTTGTATTTTAGACGAACCAGCTGGTTGCCTTTCCTGCCTTTCCTTCCTATCAACTCGACATCGACAGTGGACAGTGGACTGACAAGTCAACTGTCACAACTGTCAGACAGAATCGCCAGATCAAAATCAGTGTTGTCCACGTTAAAAGCTATTTACTATACGATGTTTAATCGATTAATTTCGATTTTTTTTCTCTCTTACCACAATCTCATGAATGGCGACATATTTGTTTTGTTTATGTATTTTTGTACCAGTCTGTGGTGTACGTCATTCACGGGATTTCCGTTCCGAATTTTGTGTTGATTACTCCTGCATTTTTGCGGTGATAAAAAAAAAATATCGCTCAGTGCATTCCAAACCTGATCTGCACAAGTATACTTTGTAATTTATTAATTGCAGTTCCCATTTATTAACCCAAGACTAACGGTAAGTGGTTAAATCTATTAAAAACTTTAATAAAATGTCAAGTGGGTAAATCTTTCGCAATTTATTTTTAGGCTCTTAAAAGTATTCTTGCACCAGAATTTTAATAATAACTTCACTTTACTTTTAGCGGTGTTCAATAACACCACGCTCCCATCAATAGGCCGGTAGTCATAAAATGAGTCGCAATTACGTTAAATTTGTTTGCCCAAATAAATTAAGCGATAATTTTATTCATCATCATTGCACTATCAAGTATCAGTGCTAGTGTTATCTTATGTGTCATATGTGCTTATAATAGCTTATGTGTTTGCAGTTAAATGTGTAAAAATGGCCCTGAATCCTGAGGCTGTTGAGGAAGATTCCTTCATTATCTTGGGTACTTCCCCGGGATCCAGTTTAGATATAAAGTGCAATGGTGTTGTGAGCGATGGACCTTTGGATAAAACACAGATTGAGGATGCCATGAAGGACCTGTCTACTGAGGCCAGCATGGCTTTCAAGGCGCATTTCAAACTTGGTGATGGTGTAAGTATACCTTGTTTTAAAAATACAATTTTTGAAAGTGAAAGTTGCTTTGCAAGTTACACTTTGGTTATGAATAAAGTGTAGTATGTTTTTACTTTCAATATTGAAATTAAATTAACACACAATGTTCAAGGATACTCTATTTATTAGAAAATATTTTTCAATATATCTATTTTTTAGAAAATATTTTTCAAAAATATCTATCTAATAATTACTGACCATAGTTTATGCGGAAAGCGACCAGCTTAGATTTTTTGTCAAAGTGACTTAAGTCTTAATCAATTAATGCATTTCATCGCTTTTTGCATTATGAAAGAAAAGTCTTTGGTTGTTTTCTGCATTACCAATGTCAACCTTACTTATGAATATTCAACATTCAGATATTCACACCAAATATACCACAAAATCAGGAGTAATGGGGTCTGTGTGGTATTTAATTTAGTGACACTGGTGGTTCTGCCAGTGTTTATTATCAAATCGATTATTTATCTATTAAAGCAGATTGTACATTGAGTTTACATTATGCATGCTGTATCTTGAATGTTTATATTTCAACAATTTTGTGTACACAACTTTTTACGGTTAGAGCAGCATTTGCAAAATGATTGATTTAATGAGTCATTGGCATGCAATTAATTATGATGAACTTACTTATTACTGTCAATAACTATAACCAGTGACTTATGGCCATTGTAATATATTGTAATAGAACATTGTGTTGTTCACCAATCAGACTGTTCTCATTTAAGGCTTGTTTTGCCTTGAACAAAAACATTTTTTTTACAGAACTAAATAGCATGATGTAAACTATCTATGAACCTTTAAGTATAGGCTAAAGTAAATAGTGTCATAACTATGAAGCACAGGCATTTATGTGATCATCATATTCCCGGGTTTTCGCTGCACAAATGATTTGACGCCTTAAGGCTGATTTAGACGAATACTATTTTGAGACGCCTAAATTACGGCGCCAGTGACTAACGTACAGCACACATCAGATCATTTAGACAATTACTATTTTCAACCGCCTAAATCTCGCCGCCAGTGACCAGCAAGCTGTTTACACAGTGCTTTTTAGGGTTCCGTACCCAAAGGGTAAAAACGGCACCCTATTACTGAGACTTCGCTGTCCATCCGTCCGTCCGTCCGTCTGTCACCAGGCTGTATCTCAAGAACCTCTCCATACAACAAACTTGTTATAGATTATGGTACGGAACCCTTCATGCACGAGTCGGACTCACACTTGCCCAATTTTTTTTCAATACCAGTCATTAGTGGCATCGAAAAAATGGCGCGGAAAGTGTTAATACGGTGCCTTTTTTAGGCGCCGTAATTTAGGTGTCTCGAAATAGTCTTCGTCTAAATTTGCCTTTAATGTCATCTATTATTTTATCATTTGTGCACCAAAAACCCTAGGGTATGGTGATCATTAATTAATTAATTTACGTACAGTATAGTTCAAGTACAGTATTTCATCAGATAATTATTTAACTTGCTCTCTCAATTAGCTGCATCAAAAAGTATGAGATAGGGATATAAATGAGTTCACCCAATATAATATGGGGTGAAACATTATTCACTTTATCACTAAATAAATAGTGCAATTTATTTATTTAATCTTTATTGCACAAAAGGCGGACTTAATGTCATTGGGCATTCTCTACACTAGCAAGGGACAAAAGTTTTTCTGTTTCTGTAAGCTGCTTTAGAATTTTTTCCTTCTATTGATTCTGTCAAAATTAATCCGAATTTAGTCCTATGGAGGTTTTGGGTCTCCTTCACAATCCATAATATCGTATGTCCTAAAGTCAAATGCCATACCACATTTACCCTAAACACTTTTGACATATCAATCATTTGTCATAATGATTATTTGCCATAATGATCTTACATCCTAATGATCATAAACCATAATATTACATTACCTAATGCTCTAAATACCTAATATGTTTTGTACTAATCTATTAACACATAAAACTTACGAGTCATAATATACAAAACCATAAATCACATGTCCTAAAGTCAAATGCCATGATGATTACTTGCCATAATGATCATAAGCTATAATAACATTGCCTAATATCCTACTTTAAGGCAGGTCAGACTTGGGTTAGGTTAGGTACGACGACGAGCGAAGCGAGGAGGAGTGTTAGGTTGAACTATGACCCTAACGAGCGAGCGAAGCGAGCGAGCCGCGCAGGTCCGACTTGGCTTACGATTCCTTACATTACCTATTTCACCTTACGGCAGGTCCGACTTGGACAAATATCGAATTGGCTAAACCCCGAAAACTGTAGGTTGGGTTATTGGCTGAACCCCGAAAACTGTAGGTTAGGTTAGGTTTGTATTGTGACCACGTATAGCGGAGCGAGCGAAGCGAGCGGAGCGTCAGACTTGCTGAACCCCGAAAACTATAGGTTAGATTATTGGCAGAACCCCGAAAACTGTAGGTTAGGTTAGGTTTGTATTGTGACCACGTGTAGCGGAGCGAGCGAAGCGAGCGGAGCGTCAGACTTGCTGAACCTCGAAAACTATAGGTTAGGTTATTGGCTGATCCCCGAAAACTGTAGGTTAGGTTAGGTTTGTATTGTGACGACGTATAGCGGAGCGTCAGACTTGCTGAACCCCGAAAACTATAGGTTAGGTTATTGGCTGAACCCCGAAAACTGTAGGTTAGGTTAGGTTTGTATTGTGACCACGTATAGCGGAGCGAGCGAAGCGAGCGGAGCGTCAGACTTGCTGAACCCCGAAAACTATAGGTTAGATTATAAAAATCGGAAAAATAAAAAATCGGCATACTTATATTCGGAGTTTTAAAACATTCGGAATTATGATGAATGACACGTGATAATAATTAGGATAAGTAACTATTAAGACATATGATGATTATGGCAACTAGTATTAGGATATGTAACTGATAGGACACTTGATCATTAGTACTTAAGATAATAGTGCAAATAATCATTAGGATATTCAATATTAGGATGATCAATATTATGGCATTTACATTAGGATAAACGTTATTATGGCAAAAGATCATTATGACCACAGTTATTATGGAATTTACAAATAGGACAAAGGAAATTATGGATTCCAATATAGACCCGGAGGTTTTGTATACAGTATTTATTCTCTGTTGCACAATTATATAGAAACCTGTATATTTTTTATAGAATGTTTTTATCAATTCAATTTTTTTATTTATAAAGACCTGTAGTTTATTTTGTTTGAATCAGTCTATCAAGTGAAGCTGCCTAATATGATAAATAATGTCGTTTGTGATTGCTTCAACATTATTTTCTCTCATTATTTTCCACAATGGTATCTTTTAGTTTTGCTGGCATATTTTGTTATGTACCATCGTAAAAAGTAGTATATTTATTTATTTATTCATTTATCATTATTTATTACATGGCACTTACAGCCTGTCTATCTCATTTTCTATTATACAACATCTAGTTGATCCATTTTTCCACTGCTGTTGCAATGGTGTATAATAGTGCATAAGGACAAACCAACTACCTGACACTTTTCAGTTGTACAGTTGCAGTATTACCCAAGCAGCACATTAGTGAATTTTGCAGCTTATCTTATAGCTTTAAGTTCTAAATGAGTGGTTTAACAGTGTTTGATACAACTTATAGCTTTAAACACAACTCAAAACTGTATATGAGTTCATCCTATCACTTGTAGTTGCATAGGAACGTTTTTTGTTTCTACTTTATTACTTATGGTGGGATAAAGTCGATTTTGCTACTTAAAGTTGCATGCAGGTTCAAATTGTCACTCAATAAGAAGCAATAGTGCTATATAAGGCCTTAAAATCACTTATAAGCAACTTTTACATATAAGTGGGAACATACCCTTATTTGGAACTAAAAGTTCCAAATGACTAGTACAATAGCGAATTATATCACCAATAGTGGCTAAAGGGATAATTTTACGGCTCTTTTGGAACCAAAAAATATTGCAACTTTAAGGCCTAAGAAGTACCTTATTGCCACTCCAACGCATAAATAGGTCTCAGTAGGAGGTTCTTGAAACCAAAAGCAGTTATTTTCACTTATTTCAAACCACTAACGAACTAAAAGTTCTATTATTGTTCCTATTTGCACCTTGTCAAAATATATTTAATAGTCTTGCTTGTTTAATAGTCTACAAAAGAGCAAATAATTACTATTGGTAATATCATTCACTGCTTTGCCACTCGCAAGATACAAATAAGTGATTATTAGACTTGATAGTTCCAAATAAGGAACAAATAAGTGAAAATAAACACTGTAGGATCTTTTTTGTTTCGCCATGTTTACAAATGGAAGCCTATGAAAATTGATTATTTTAACCAGAATTTTATCACACTCACGCATAATCACAGACTTTTGATAGTTGTGACGATGTTACTTTAACATTGTACGTAACCTACAATCATTAGGTCAGGTTTTTAACAGTTTTATTTCTTATCAGTATCTATTCCTTATTTAATTAAGCACTCTCTTTTTTAATATTCCTGATCAAATGAAGGGCGCGTCGAAATTTACAAAGAAAACATACTATAGTTTCACAGTAAAAAAAAATTCGCAAGAATTTCGTGCTTATTTCAATGCTTGTATAACGTAAAGTTTTAATCACAATCAAACAGACATATAAATCCAAAATGAATATGGCAGATCACGTATTACTTTTAATAAAACACAATTTGACAGTTGCCTCGCCACTCAAAGATAATTTGGCGACTCATTTATCACTCATTGACCGAACTGAAATGTTTTCATTCGTTCACTGCGCATAACTTTCACCCATAGTTCTAATTACCACTTAAGGTAATTGTGAGATCTCTTATGGATTCTATTTAGCACCAAAAATAGGCTGCAATTTTTCTCCTTTTGGTTCTATACTGGTGGCATAAGGGTTCTTGCCACCTATATAGCACTTAGTCATGGTGGTAAATTTCACTTAAGCATCTAATTAGATATGATATACGAGCTATTTAGACCCAGTTGTGCTACTTGGGTAATAGGTTGAACCTTAACACCGTCACACAGTCGTAAAGTGAAAAACTTTTTAATTCCTCGACTATACTAGTAGATAAAGTTAACAATTCGTGGGCGTCAGGATGGCGGGTGTACATCAACAAATGGAGCTGCAGTATACGTCAGGGGTTAGTGCTAGCAATGTGCGAAATGTGCGCCAAAATTCGAGCAATGTCCTCTTTAAACTCCAGAGATATACATATAAGTAATTAATGACGCCCGCCATTCTGACGTCAGAATGGCGGGTGCATTTCCAGTTCTAGCTAATGGCTGCCTACTCAAGGGTGAAAGAACTGCCTAAAGTTAGTGCTCGCAATGTGCTTCCACATGTATGAAGCACAATCAAATTCAGAGAGCCGTTAAACCCCGTCATCCTGACGCTCACAACAATATCACTACTACACGATTACGCACACTTCTATTATGCATGCTATCAATAAAATAATGTACTATGCACACACTCAAGCAGGGACTTTACATTTGAAGGTCTAGGGGGAAGACCAGACTAAGTCACATTTGCAAAATTGTACGTTCATAATTGAAGATGTTAGTAAGTTGCGAAATCCTCTTATGCCTATATATGGTTTTACTTACTTTAATTTACCTATAGGTATAGTCTGTCCAATCTCTAAGATCAAATGAAGTCGCTTTGGCACAAGGTACAAACAACCGTATGCATGTAAATTTAAGGTGGTTTTTAACTTGTGCCAGTTTGACATGATTTGCTCTTAGAATTCCGGATAAACTATACATATATTAAATCGGGTTTTAGCGAGTTTTACCCTAGTGTTAAATAGTCATGATGAACTGGAATATTCATATGAAAAAAAAAAAACAATTTGATAAAATGGACTTAGCCAGTTTGTCCCCTTAGTCCTTCTTTTGTCATTGAATAGATACAGTAACACGTTATTTCTATAACAGCCTATGTCAATATCTGATTTATAGTGGTGAAAGATGTTTTGGATTTGGGTGCATGATTGCATCCATTGATACATTTCATTGTCAAATACATAAAGGTGTACATGTTATGTAGGTTTGTTAGTTCAATTGCATTTTCATGGTTTTTGTTATGTAAATATAAGATATAGTTGTACAGATGTGGTTGCGTCTGCTGATTTCCATTTTATTGTTGTTTACTTTATCCTGTGAGGGCAAGGTTACAATATGGCACTGCTGTTTAAACAAATAAGCAAAAAGAAAAACACTGTGTCATTGGCGACACATACTGATGACTACACTATAGCCCAGCAGGTGTCGGTCCGGCCCAAGGATAGTGGCGCTAAAAACAGCTTTCATATGGCAATAATAAGCACAAGTCATATATTTTCATTATTAAACGTCATAGCAATTTTTCAAGGATTTGTCATTAACGAAATTCAAAACATTGTTCACCGAACTGCTGCTCAATCCTTCGTTCTTCTTGCGAAATAAATACTGAATCCTATTGAAAAAGCCTCGACTTTCGTCACTGTGCATAGTTTTTGCTTTATTATGCAAAAATTACTTGAAATTTGCGGAATATTTTAGTACTGTTTCCTCTTTATTTAGTGCACCAGTGACATTCACCGTCTTTCAACGTCAGTTACCAATAATTTTTCGTTACCATTAAAATTAGTACCAATAAAAATCCGCAATATGGCGTAGGTTGAAAAATCCTGGTTGGGCTATACATTAGTAAATTCAATTGAAATTTAATCATTAGCCACTATAAATCTCCTAACACTATGCCCCTGGGTCAACAGGCCCTCCAACATATTTTAATACAAAACCTATTTACACCACTGAGTCTTGCACATATTCTATGTTAAAGTGAATTCATTTTGAAAGTAAATCCTTGGCCATTTCTGGTTTTCTCAACTGAAACCAGAACTGAAACTACTACCGCGCCCGTCGAAGATTTAAATTTAAAACCTAAGACATAAAACATAAACTGAACACAAAATACCAAAAGTTTAAAATCGATCATCAACTTAGTATAATGGCCAATCGTCTAGATGATTTCAACAGACTTCCAAAAAGGAGAGGTTCTCATTTCTGTTGTATTTTTTTAATGTTTGTTACCTCAGAACTCCATAATTTATAAACCGATTTCGAAATTATGTTTTTGTTTGAGAGGAGACAAGTCTTAATTCGTCCCGTCAAATGTTGGTGAGGGATCGAAGGAACTCCTCAACACGTATGGCGATTTCGATGTTTTTTATACTAATTAAATCGTTCAGTTGTCCTCAGAAATACAATTTCATGTTTATTACGGTGGAATCTCGCAATTTAATTTTAAAGCAGATATTATTGAGCTGAAATTTTGCATACCTACTCAACTTTGATGACAATACGAATAATAGGTATGGTTTCATGGAGCCGCTCTGATGATGGAGCCAGAAGGTGGTCCTTGGAATTTTGAAATGGATTAAAGCAATCTTACCGAATTTGGACTCTTTAGAATCGTATCAGTAAGCAATGGTGGATGTTTGGAAAAAAGTACAAACTATAAAAGCTTGTGACATAAATATTTTTTTTTGACAGAAACTTATTAGTTATCTCAACCACATTAGGACCCCAGTTTTATTTGAAGTTTATATTAATTATTTGTTCCAGCCTTCACCAGCATCGCTCATGGTGGCCAGCACTATAGTCTCCGAAGACAAGAGCACCGAGGAACTCCAGAAACGCTTCGGGGAGATCCTGGACGAGAATGTGCTTCTCAAGGAGACCCTGAAGCAGAACAACGATTCCATGAAGGACCAGTTCCTGCTGATCGCCTCCTGCCAGGAGGATATGATGAAGACCCACTCACTGCATAAGGAGAAGTTTGATGAGACCAGAGAACTTGTAGAAAGGGTGAGTTACTTTAGTATCTAGGATAGGTATCTAGGGAGGTATTATTCCCACGACAATATTATTACCTGGATGTAAGTTTCTACTCTCAATACAAAAACACAGTAGGGTGAGCACCTTATGTTTTCCGAGCTAAGTTCTCCAGGAGGATATGATGAAGACACACTCGCTAAATGAGGAAAAATAGTGCAACAACAAGCGAGTTTTATCGCTAAAGAGCGATCTCTTCCAGAAGTTCCAGACAACCTATGGGGAGCAGAAAAGATACATAATAAAATCCATATGAAACGGAATATTTCAATAGGTATAAAATAGTCGAAGATTCATTATGAAAGTGTAATAATAATAAGATAAGATGAGTTGTTTAGTTTTAGGATTTAAGTCACTCCTACTATAACATCACGTGTCTGAACGTTGGTCAAGAAACGAACGCCAAGAACGAACGGTCAAGAAAATTTAAACACGTACTTTTACGACCCTTATTGTCATTGTGACAAGAGCGAAAAAGGTATGTGTTTCAAATTCCTTGACTGTACCTACCTAGATTTAAGCTATTGCTGATACAAAAAACTGTAGATTCCAACACACGCGCCAAGCGCTGCTTACATTCTCTACGCTAACTACGAAGGCTTCCAATCATGGAATTTTTTGTATGAGGAATCTCAGGACCCGGGCTTGCCCGTACTAATAAACGGCATGTATTTAAATCGATATCTGTATATTCCCTTTTTTCGATCAAAATATTTGAAAGTTTCACCAAAAATACTGACTTGCACACTAATTATGCACACGAAATAATGCGAATTCAATATACTATTTAAAGGTATTTGCAAAACTGTTTTACTGGATATAAAAAAAAAAAAACTAACCTAATCTAACCCGGCCGAGTCGGATCTTAGTGTGCAGTGTGAGGATCAAATTAGTGTGCAAGTCAGTATTTTTGTTGAAACTTTCAAATATATCCGATGTACGAACCATATGTGAATTCGGTTAAAAAGGTCATCTCGTTTTGTATGATGTTTAAGTATTTTTTGTAGGACACGTTCAGTTAATCAATTGTTTTTTTTTGCACAGCATTAGTTTTTCTGGTATGCATTCAGTTAATTAGTGGAGTTACCTAGTGTACTGAAAAATTATACAGATGTGCATTTAAATATATCCCCTAATATACTACTCACGGTTGAACCGATATTACTTTACTAATACTCTCTCTTTTGAGCCCCCTGTTGTCAGCTGTTTTTTTTTGCTTGTTTTGCCGACCGAAGTGCGCGCGCCTCTAGAAGTGGTCACAAATGCACGCCAATTTCGCCGAGGCGCGTTGGTACATAGGCTACATAGTTCATGGTCTGGCCGCCTTGATATAGTCAAACTTGTCATGTTACAATTTAATATCGTGATAGGTACAATATCAAAACACGTCGATAACTTTCTGATACGCGTATCAGTTACGTTTGCGTGGGTGATCAACGACATAATATTTAATTGCGGAATGTGTACTTTTTACCCAAAAACGGTAAAAAAAGAGTTAGACGACGTTGCGGCGGTCACCTTCTAGTCGTATTATTATAATTAAAACATTTTAAAATTGTGTTGACTATATTTGTATAGAATCCTCATTTCTTATTTATGCCCACTTACAATGTAGCTAGTAAACGATCATACGCCCACTAACCTATCTTAAGTTGTTCTTATTCCGCATACAATTGTTAGCATTGATCCGTTATGCTTGCCAAGAAATTGCCACGCATTATTGACAGAGGTAAATGAAGTGTGTAGTTAAAAATATTGAGTCGTAAGTACTTTTACTTTGTGTGCGCCCATTCCAGTATCTCTATTGTGTATCCAGAGGTACACTTACAAATACTTGACCAGAGGTACTGTGAGCATCAAAACTAGTTGATAAATTAAATACTGGTGAACGATAACGAGAAAATGGACTGTATAATTAAAAAGAGAGTCCACACAACTACCGTGATTTTACATGCATGAATTTATTGTGTTACGACTTTATGATGAGATTGCGTTCCGGCTTACCTGGAGATCTCTTAGGCGGAGCTCAGCGTCTGGAGAAGGCAGTTCCTTGGGCTTACCCAGTGCTGGATCCAGATACGGTCTTACCCTTAGTCCTACCACTAAGACGCACATACAGGTGAACAGAAGCCGAGTCGCAATCGTAACAGTTTTCAGATGGAAATTAGAATTAGATGACTTGATGCACTGCCTTGGCTCGCGAAGCCCGAATTATCGATAAATCATGGGCTACTTTTCAAAAGTTCAACGTGCTCGAATAGCACGTACCGACAGACTCTCTGGGTTGCCACACTAACTCCATAGTGATGTGACAACCAGTGTTGCTAGACTAATAATTAAAATTCTACCATAAATCGGCAATATTCAACATACCGCCCACCTAAATGCGACGGCATACTCAAGAATGCCGCGGTATTTAATGCGATAATACTTAAAACTACGAAAAGGTGCTGTTATGAACAGTACTTTAACTAAAATACGACTACAACGAGAACTTAAACTACTACAATTTCTAAAATTACCTAAACGTTATGCGCTACTGGCAAGGGACAAATCTTAACGACTGGTCTTTTGTACTGGCCAGCGGCAGTTTTAACCGTTACTACTCTACATACACCGTCTGCACCAGGGTGCAGTGCAACGATACGCCCTAACGGCCATTTAAGGGGATCTAGCGATTCACCAGCTATGAGCACCATGGATCCCACGGTGATATTAGAATGAGCCTTGTCCCACTTTGCCCTTTGTTGGAGTGTGTGTAGGTACTCAGTTTGCCATCGGTGCCGAAAGGCTTGGTGTATTTGTTGAATGAGCTTCCACCGCTGCTGGACGCTAATTTTTAAATCTACAAATTTCTCCTCGGGCATAATCGATAGAGGTTCTAGAGTTAGGAAATGACCCGGGGTTAAAGCAACGAGATCATTGGCATCTGAGCTATGAGGCGTCAAGGGGCGCGAATTTAACATTGCCTCTACTTGTGTTAGCACGGTGTAAAATTCCTCGAATGTCAATCTCTGTGCACCGACAGCACGAGCTATGTGCGTTTTAACTGACTTGATTCCCGCTTCTGCTAGACCATTAAAATGGGGACTCCCAGGAGGACTAAACGAAAACTTAATTTCTTGGGACTCCGCAGCCTTTTGCATGATAGAACCAAGATAGTTACTGGCACCGATAAAATTTCTTCCCTGGTCGGAAACAAGATGGCTACACCGGCCACGACGGGCGATAAAGCGTCTCAAGGCGGCCAAAAAGGCCTGCGTGGACAATTCGGATGCAAGTTCGATATGTATAGCTTTCGTGGAGGTACACACGAAGACACAAATGTACCCTTTGAAAGTTCTGGCACCGCGACCTCGTCCGAAAGCTATGTTGAAGGGTCCACCGTAATCGACAACTGAATTCGAAAAACATTTAAGTTGGTTTACACGATACGATGGGTAATTGCCCATAAACGGGGCAGGGGCGAGTTGGGGACGAACACGAAAACATTTAACACAACCAGAGATTACCGATCGAATGGCACGTTTACACGACAATATCCAAAAATATTGTGCAATGAGATTTTGGAGAGTTTGCGCACCAGGATGCATAAAACGAATATGGTATTCCTGTATGATTAGGTACGTGAGGCGGTGGGAGCGGGGTAATAGAAGAGGGTGCTTTGTTTCAAAGCAGGTCTTGGCATTAGCCAAGCGACCGCCCACCCTGAGAAGACCCGCCTCGTCAACGAAAGGCGATAATTTGCGAAAACTCTTAGGAAGCGAGTTTGACGAACCCTTTTTAAGAAGTTCGAACTCCGACGAAAACTCATTCTCTTGCACAATTTTCACCAAAAACATGAGTGCCTTGTGAATCTCTGTTGGTTGTAAAGACCCAACGATACGATGTCCGACAGTCAATTTGCAGTTCTCCGAAAAACGAAAGCAATAAGCTAATACATGTTGTAGCGTTTTTAATGACGAGAACCTTTCGAGAAGAGTGTCTACTAGCTCAACCGTATTAGACACTAAGAGAACGGTAATTTTTTGTTCTTCATGGAGAACGTCATTATCTATTGATAATGCCGACTTCGGCCAATTTGCACTGGGATACCTAAGCCAAGAGGGCCCGTCCCACCAGCAAGCTTGGTTAACCAAGTCTTGAGGTAGTAACCCACGTGATCCACAATCTGATGGATTATCTGTGGTTCTGACATGATGCCAGGAGTCAGGAGGAACAATTTCTTGGATGTGGCTAACACGATTAGCCACAAACGTTTTCCACTTGGAAGGACACGATTTAATCCAAGTCAACGCGACACTTGAGTCCGACCAAGCGAAGACCTCACTCACCGAGTGAAACGGTTTCAGAGCCTCCACGACTGACGCAATCAAATTCGATAACAGAACCGCAGCAACCAGTTCAAGACGTGGCACCGATAATTTACGCAGGGGAGCGACTTTGGACTTGCCACAGACCAATTGGACGGCGATATCACCGTTCTTACCTATCGTACGACAGTAGGCGACGGCACAAAAGCCTCGTTCCGACGCATCACAAAAACCATGGAGCTCTAGTATGTCAAACTCCACAACAACACGACGAGGAATAGCCACAGAGCTCAGCGACGGAAGCTGAGCTTTGAGTGCTTGCCATTCAAGCCTGATGTTTTCTGGAATATCGTCATCCCATGAAACACCAGAAACCCAGAGCAACTGCATCAAATACTTGGCGAGAAAAGTTACAGGCGAAATAAAGCCCAATGGATCATGGATCCTGGCTATCTCCGAAAGGATGGTGCGCTTCGTGCATCGACCGTGATGAGAAGCTGCAATACGAAAACGAAAAGAATCTGATTGGGGTTGCCATAACAATCCCAATATCTTGAGCGAAATGTCAGACGTTTCATCGAAATGTTTAAAGTCCTGTGAGTACAGGTCCGAGGATGGAAGGTTGTCCAGGAACTCACTATTGTTAGAGGTCCACTTCCTCAGATGGAAACCACCCGACGACAATATTTTTGTGAGTTCCATCTGAAGTGAGCGGGCCTGCTCAACAGAATTCGCTCCAGTGACGACGTCATCAATGTAAATATCGCGAGCGAGGACAGCTGAACCAGCCGGATGTTCTTCTGCAGCGTCACTGGCCAGCTGAGCCATTGTACGAAGAGCTTGGAATGGCGCAGCCGAGACTCCATATGTTACCGTTTTTAAGCGATAGTCACGAACAGGACCGGAATCCGAGGGGCGCCACAGGATACGCTGGAATTCAGCGTCTTCTGTAAAGACCAGAATCTGCCTATACATCTGCTTAACGTCGCCGGTAAATACGACGGCGTGCCAACGAAAGCGTATAAGCAGGTCGAAAATATTTGTCTGAAGTTTCGGCCCAGCGAGGAGGGTGGAGTTTAAAGAAACTCCTCTAGAGTCCTTAGCGCTGGCGTCGAAGACGACACGAAGTGGAGTGGTTACTGAGTCACGCAGTATACCGTGGTGAGGAATGTAATAAAACTGGCCCTCATTTGTGGAAGGAGGATCTGCTTCTTCTAAATGACCACTCGACGCATAGTCATCCATGAATTCGACATACGACCTTTTGAAGTCAGGGTTGCTATTTAACTTGCGTTCCAACGACTGAAATCGTTTAAGAGCGATTTTGCGCGAATTGAGGAAGGTAGGTTTATTCGTAGGATCGACGAAAGGTAGTGGGACTACGAATCTGCCTTCTTCATCGCGGCAGTATTTAGCACGAAAATAATCTTCGCAGCGTTGGTCCTCCTGCGATACGAAAGGTTTAGTTGGAGGACTAACATTTTCCAATTCCCAAAATTTCTTAATGGAATCATCGAGCGACAAGGTTTGCGAAGAATTCGACACGAAAAAACAATGTTTGTTATTGTTACGAGAAACGAGAGCATTTGTTGGGAGTTGACTTTTGTCACACCCTCCCATTACCACCCATCCATAGACAGTATGTAAAAGAGTAGGTTGTCCGGGCTCCCCTCGCTGTATGCCAGGTAACAACGATGAAGCGAAAATGTCTGCATTGAGCAGCATGTCCACTGGCGCCGGGCGAGCGAAGTCAGGATCAGCAAGCGATAAATTCTTTATGTGTGACCACCTTGACGGATCGACAGGTTGTGTAGGTTGGTCGGCACATATCGACGACAAAACGAGAGCTTCGAATTTAATATTCGACGACAAGGTTGTATTACCGAACGGCTTAATTTCGCACGATAGCGAACCGAGCGGTTGAGCGACAGAATTGCCAATGCCGTAAACGGCGTGTTGGCCACGAGAAATGTTAAATCCTAGCTTTTTCACGCAGGATTTCGATATAAAATTACAAGCACTAGCGCAATCGAGAAGCGCGCGCACTGGTCGGAATTGACCCAAACTATCCCGAATTAAAACTTTTATAGTCGAAAATAAAATAGTACTGTCCCCAGTCAATGTAGTTAAAACCGTATTGCTATTATTATTATTGCTCCTGGGATTACTAGGCGAAGCGTTATCAGCCACCATGGTCTCGGGCGATTGTATATTTTGAGTGAAATGTAACAAAGTGTGATGCGAACGGCTACACACACTGCAACGAGAAGCACGACAAGTTTTCACCCTATGAGCGTTCGAAAAACATAAAATACACAATCCCTTTTCCTTCACAAAATTAAAACGACCATGCTTATCAAGTTTTAAAAATTCACTACATTTGGCAAGACCGTGCTGACCAGTACAAAAACCACAAGTTGGACCTGAAACTACAAATGCTGTTTTATTTTTAGTCAACGGCTTAATATTTGGAACCTTTATGCTTGAATTTTCTAATGCTTTGCTTCGCTTCTCAATAAAGCTTTTTAAATCATCAAAGTTTGGAATATCAACATTTGAAGTAAGCTGTAGTTCAAATGCTTCACGAGTAGCCACATCTAACTTCGACCACAACAAATAATACAGCATAAAGTTCCTGTCAGGAAGGTCAAATTTTGATAAGATATTTAAGTTCTCATTAAATGTTCGAAAAACCCTTTCTAAATCATTCTTGTTTTTAACTATTTCACAATTCAACAACTTTTCATAATAAATAACAGCTATTTGTCTTTTCCTGTCATAATAACTGGACAGCGTCTCATAAGCGTTAACATAATTATCACCGGACAAGGGGAAACTTTTTATTAATTCATAGGCGGAACCCTGTACACTCGATAAAAGGTAATGTAATTTTTCAACATTACTAATAGTGTTCCGATTATGTATTAGCGAGTCAAAAAGATCTTTGAAGGACACCCAGTTCTCCAATTTCCCATCGAAAGGTTTAATTGATATCTTAGGCAATTTGGCTAAGTTATTTTCTAATATTAAAGGTTTAATTTCCACTTGATCACTTGGAGCACTCGGTGTACTTTGCCTTAACCTACTTTTCACTAATTTTAAACGATTTTCAAATTCTCGTGTAATATTGTATTCGATAAGACGTTGTTCACTTGACAGCGGCCGTAAAATTCGGATTTGCGCTTCATGAAAATCTTTTTCTATGTCTTTAAAGTCCGATTCATTATAACCGTGCAAATCTGAACTTTCGATATGTTCTAAACGCATAATACAATAATCCCGTGCGACACGGTAAGCATCCACAGTTGCCGGTTCTAATTCACTACTATTGTGTTCATCCATTTTATTATAAATACAAACCAAGACACTAAATAAGTAAATATCATACAAAACCGCGTAACATAAACAACAAGGTAATATAACCTACAAACTCTAAACTAAACGTCAATGCCAATCGAAAGTCGAAATGACGTTTAAGGTTAAGGTTGTATAGATAAGGCTATTTTCACGAAAAACGTTCCGTTGTACGCTTAAAATATATTGAGTCTATGAGTAGGAAATTGTACTGCCAACATAAACGAACGAAAGCGACAAAAAGATGGCGTACAATTAACACGACAAATTATGAGCCAAGGCAATTTCTCAAGTACCTACGAAAGTTAAAAATAATCAAATTATTTTATAAAATCACGGAAAATTGCATGAAAACTCACGACAAAAGGTACTTTTCAACAATATTCGGCGAGATGGACCAAAAAATGAACGATAACGAGAAAATGGACTGTATAATTAAAAAGAGAGTCCACACAACTACCGTGATTTTACATGCATGAATTTATTGTGTTACGACTTTATGATGAGATTGCGTTCCGGCTTACCTGGAGATCTCTTAGGCGGAGCTCAGCGTCTGGAGAAGGCAGTTCCTTGGGCTTACCCAGTGCTGGATCCAGATACGGTCTTACCCTTAGTCCTACCACTAAGACGCACATACAGGTGAACAGAAGCCGAGTCGCAATCGTAACAGTTTTCAGATGGAAATTAGAATTAGATGACTTGATGCACTGCCTTGGCTCGCGAAGCCCGAATTATCGATAAATCATGGGCTACTTTTCAAAAGTTCAACGTGCTCGAATAGCACGTACCGACAGACTCTCTGGGTTGCCACACTAACTCCATAGTGATGTGACAACCAGTGTTGCTAGACTAATAATTAAAATTCTACCATAAATCGGCAATATTCAACAACTGGCATAAGTCATTCATTCATTTCATCATTCTAAAATTGTCAGCAAATGTTGATGCTGACTATGACAGTACAGAGTATTAGATTATAATATATAACATGGGGTAAGCGCACCTTCCATAAAAATATTGAAAAGTACAGAAATCTGGTGTTGATCAATTTACAGATTACCCTATAAAGGATTATCTTATCAGATTGAGTTGCGCATTCCACTATGACTGTATAGTAAATCATATCTAGCAACATGTACTTGATATTTTAATGAATTAATATATAATAATACAATATTTTTTTTAAAGCTTCGCCAAGAAAACAAGAAGCTCAAGCAAGACATCGTTCAGCTAGCGGAGGGCAGTAAATTGCCCAGCGGTGTCAATGGTGAGACCGGAGAGGCCAACAAGTCCGGGCCCCCGTCGGCGGTGGAGTTCGTGACGTGCCCTGACGACGATACCATCAACAAGCTGACGGCTCAGTTGGAGCTGGTCGAGAAGCAGAGGCGACAGGTAGGACAATAGACATCGTCCAGTTAACAAGGAGCTATGAAATTAAAAGTGCTGATATAGGAAAGAGTACCAAATCCGGGCCCCCGTTGGCAATGGAGCTCGTGATGCGCTCTGATGAAGATACCATCAACAAGCTGACGGCTCAGTTGGAGCTGGTTGAGAAGCAGAGGCGACAGGTAGGACAATAGACATCGTCTAGTTAACAAGGAGCTATGAAATTAAAAGTGTTGAGATAGGAGAAACCACCAAATCAGGACCCCATCGGCGGTCAAGTCAAGTCCGAGACATGTCCTGATGATGACACCATCAACAAGCTGACGGCTCAGTTGGAGCTGGTCGAGAAGCAGAGGCGACAGGTAGGACAATAGACATCGTCCAGTTAACGAGGAGCTATGAAATTAAAAGTGTTGAGATAGGAGAAACCACCAAATCAGGACCCCATCGGCGGTCAAGTCAACTTCGAGACGTGTCCTGATGATGATACCATCAACAAGCTGACGGCTCAGTTGGAGCTGGTCGAGAAGCAGAGGCGACAGGTAGGATAATAGACATCGTCCAGTTAACAAGGAGCTATGAAATTAAAAGTGCTGAGATAGGAAAGAGTACCAAATCCGGGCCCCCGTTGGTAATGGAGCTCGTGATGCGCTCTGATGAAGATACCATCAACAAGCTGACGGCTCAGTTGGAGCTGGTCGAGAAGCAGAGACAAGAGGTAGGACAATAGACGTAGTCCAGTTAACAAAGAGCTATGAAACTAAAAGTGCTGAGATAGGAAAGAGTACCAAATCCGGGCCCCCGTTGGGCCTGGTCGAGAAGCAGAGACGACAGGTAATAGTACATTACGTAACAAGGGTGGTAAACTAGGAATTACAACGAGTGTCTATTAGAAGGCTAGGCTTTAATGACACGAGTTTGGAATTCCTTTAACACCAGAGTCACGTACGACGTTTTTCATCACACTTTGGAGGAAATAAAACAAAGTAGTAGTAGTCAGTACCAAAATTCCTTACCGCCCTAGGGCGTAATATACGATTTACCGCCCGGTTTTCTAGCATGTAAACTCTTAAAGTGTGACAAAAATTACTTACCGCCCTAGGGCATAATTTATGACTTACCGCCCGCTTTTTTAGCATGTAAACCCTTCTTTACGACTAAGTGTGATGAAAAGCAATATACATGGTCCAGCTATAAGAGCTACCAGTCAGCCCTAGAGCCGGTTATTTGTCAGCTCAAATAGAGGTAGTAAAATAAACTAGGTACAGTTTTGAATTCAGCACACCTGAAGTGGCAGAAATTACTCCCGTGATGATCTTATAGTGTGGTTATTATTTTAACAAGCATTTGACAGTTCTCCGTTGACGTTTGTAGTGATGTAGCAAAGACATATTGTTTGCCAAATTTAATGATTATGAATGGTTGATCGAATCGATTTTATCGACGAACTTTTTTCCGAACCTGCATATATTTTTTCTTTATTTAGTATAAATCAATATTTTTTTGAGCTACGAGCCGTCGGTCTTACTGGAGCTTTCTATGTAAAAAAGTAATTTGTTTTATTGTTCTTTCTTTAGGCTATCAATTTATCGATTTAATCGATTTCTAGCAATTTACAATAATAGTACATGAATCGAAACGCAAGATTTGGTCACAAGACAGCTTTAAAAAAAAATTGAGCAAGTGTGAGTCCGACTCGCGCAAGAAGGGTTCCGTACCATAAAACAAGTTTGTTGTATGGGAGCCCCCCTTAAATATTTATATTATTTTTAGTATTTGTTGTTATAGCGGCAATAGAAATACATCATCTGTGAAAATTTCAACTGTCTAGCTATCACCGTTCTTGAGATACAGCCTGGTGACAGACGGACGGACGGACGGACGGACGGACAGCGAAGTCTCAGTAATAGGGTCCCGTTTTTACCCTTTGGGTACGGAACCCTAAAAAGTTCATTTACATCTACACACTTACGAGAACATAAATATCTGAACACGATTTTATGCTCCTGACAATAGGGTCGTGTTCAGATAGTTTTGTTCTCGTAAATGTGTAGATGTGAATGAACTCGACTGTACGTAACTGGTTTATGTAATTATTTATTATCGTTAAATACTTCAACACCGTGACACGAAAAAGTTTAACATGAACTCAAGTGTATCAAATAGAAAGCAAAAAACGTTTATAGATAAATTTATGAAACATGTAATGTCAAATTTTTTTTTAATGTGGGTACACCGCAATTTTTATTTAAACCATGAATACAAAGATCAAAGCTTAAAGAAAAATTGAAAACGGAGCTACCTGGTGGAAGGGACCGGGAATCGAACCCGGTACATCTGGATTACCGGTCCAGCGCGTTAGCCACTTCGCTACCCTCGCTCCACGTAGACCTGACGAATTTTCCCTTATGCTTTGTGTGTCGATCTTTGCATTGTTTATTTGAAAGGTTTTTACACCTTAGCGACCTCTATGTGAATACGTTAATATTCACATCTTACCGCACCACTTTACAGCGGTGAACACACGCGGTTCCTCTTTGTCGTCCTACTTGACGACAAAGACGGTTGATGTCATAAATATGTTTGTTTTTCACGTTTTGCTGATCATATCCATACTAATATTATAAATGCGAAAGTGTGTCTGTCTGTCTGTCTGTTACCTCTTCACGCTTAAACCGCTGAACCGATTTTGATGAAATTTGGCATGGAGATATTTTAAGATCCGAGGAAGGACATAGGATAGTTTTCATCCTGGAAATTATACCTAAAAAGATTGAAAAGTGAGTGAACATTTCTGTTGGGATGCGGTGACCCTGTAAGAAAAGTAATTATTAGACCAAAAGCACAATTGCTCTTACATTTGCTTAGACACTTTTAATAATCCCTTTTATCAAGTTCCACGCGTACGTAGTCGCGGGCAAAAGCTAGTATAAGATAAAGCAGTATAATTAATATGCAACTTATAAAAAATAAACGATATTGTTTATTCAGCTGTTATATAATCCATTAAATACCAGCGGGTATAGCGTATCTTGCCGCGACTTTGCGTCTTGCTCGCACGGTATTGAAAGGAAAGTGACCGGTAGTATTTGTCGCGCGGCAGTTAGTCTAGACGTGCTGGTAAAATACAAATTCCTTCATGTCATCATCATCATTCTCTTGCCCTTATCCCATTTAATTAGGGTCGGCGCATGCTTTTTTGTTCCATCCTTGCCTTGCTTATCATTCGTCATCTCATCAATTAATTCCTTTCTACGACGCGGTTGGCGCTGTTTGTAGTGAAATGAAATGAAATGAAATGAAATAATTTATTCAGTAAGTAGGCCACAGGGGCACTTTTACAAGTCAGATTGTGAATCTACCGGCATTTCGCAAGAGGAGACCGCTGTTGAGAAGAAAGCCGAAAGAAACTCAACAGTGCGCCTGCCTACTGAGCCGGCGGTCCTGGGTTCGAATCCCGGCCAGGGCAACTATTTGTGTGATGAACTCGAATATTTGTTCTATTTCCCTCTACATTCATATTACTTCGTGTAAATACAAATAATTTCAATGTTAATGAAAGTAAACTTTCTGTTATTCCAGGTGATAGTTGACAATGAGAAGCTGACGTGGCAGAAGGAGTCGTTGGAGCACATTGTCGACGCCACGTCCAAGGAGCGGGACGACCTCAGGGAGAAACTCAACAAGGCCGAGGTAAATAACAGATGTTTTCTTTAAAAAAGACTAGCCGAGTCGGTTAAATTGCTTCAAGAAAATAAAACACCATAAAACGTCTCATCATTATCATTATCAGCGTAACACGTCGCTGTTGAAAAATGTGACCTAGTTTAGTTATGTACCTACTTATATTTTTATTATTTTGTATTAGATATGTATGTTAGTTTTAAGGTATGTATCTATGGGTCACAGTTGCCTGAAATAAATGTTTTCATTCATTCATTATTCATTCATTCATCATCTATACTATTATACAGTTCTAGATTTGTATTGAAAATTAGTTTTCTATGGGTAATGTGATAAGGAGAAATTTTAATAGCGTAATGCAAGATCCTCATTTGTTATGTAAGGGCGCGCGCTGCCGTGCCAGCCTGGCGCCATCTGTTGGTCACAATTTCCATTTTCCTCGCATCACGCCGAAACGGCTGGACACATTTTAACCAATTTTGGACGTCCTAAGATGGTCATAGGATACTCTTTACCCGTCTACGGTTAAGAAAGAAAAATATGCGGACGAAGCTGCGGGCGCCTCCTAGTGTCATAAATCAACCTAAGGGTGGAATTCCACTTACCCAAAAGCTTTGTCCAATGTGCATTTGATCTAGGAAATTGGGTGACTTCATCAAATGTACTAGAAACTCCGATTTGGATCAAATAATACGAATGACATTTATTTCAAAATGGCAACCACACACACACCACCCTAAGCAATACTTGTACTATGGGTACTAGACGACAATATACATAATATCGTCTGTGACAACCAAAATTAACTAATTAACAAATACTTAAAACAAAGCTCGTATCCCA
This sequence comes from Apotomis capreana, assembly GCA_947623375.1. Lineage (NCBI taxonomy): Eukaryota > Metazoa > Arthropoda > Insecta > Lepidoptera > Tortricidae > Apotomis > Apotomis capreana. The sequence continues at coordinate 3,468,935 of OX392515.1, read as the reverse complement.
GTGTCAATGTACTTACTAGATACGAGGTTTTGAAGAGCAGTGACAGAAATATTAGTAAGTTTTGGTTGGCACCAGTCCATATATATGTATATGTCGGCGGCCGATCGTAAAATCCGACAGATCACGAAATTCCTAGGCATATCGCGAAACGCCGCCATTTCATGATTTATCTAAATGACATCCGCCAAATTAGGCAGATCATGAAATTCCTAGACATATCGTAAAAGGCCGCCATTTCATGATGTGGGTAAGTAACACCTACCAGTGACGTTTAGGCAGATCATGAATTTCCTAGGCATACTCTGGGAGCAGTTTCAATACTCTGGGAGCAGTTTTACGGGTATAAATTATAAAATAACCCTAACTGTCTAGGTTAGGGTTTACATTTTGCGCCGACTACATTTTACCCGGCGGCGGCGCGCCGGCTCGTATTGACACGGCGGCGGTGTGAAAAAAATCGGAATATCTTAGTGAACATAATTTTTGTTTTATTCCGTTCAACGTCCAGGGTTTCCAGTCTTGTGTCTTACTTGATCCTTAATAAGATGTACAACATGATCCCAAGCTGGTGGTAATGACAAACCGTCTTCTCTATTGAAATTAGGATATTTTTTTGCCAAATCATGAAATGGCGACGTTTCACGATACGCCTAGGAATTTCGTGATCTGCCGGATTTTCACGAGGTGCCCGGTATAGAGCTAGGAATATCGACGAATGCGTTGCTCTAATCGATCTGCCGTATTTTTTATCAGGCACATCATGGCATATCATATGCCTGGGCAACTTTGAGCCAAATCATGAAATGGCGGCGTTTCACGATATGTCTAGGAATTTCGTGATATGTCGGATTTTACGATCGGCCGCCGACATATATACATAGATAACATCCATGACCCAGGAACATTATTCGGGTCCATCACACACATATTTAACAAATTAATTTTAATCTGAACACATTTTTGTTTAGTTGGAGCTTTGCGAAAAAGACAGCAACTTTGCCGCCGAGATGAAAATGCTGAAGACCACCATTCAGGACCTTCAGGGCAGGCTGCAGTCTTCGAGCAGCGTCGTAAGTGTTATACGGGCCTGCTTATACAGCCAGCTTTCAAAAATAATACATGTCCAATCATCCATACAAAGATCGATTCGATTTGATTCGATTCATTTATGACATGTGAAAATAATTGTATGGGTGAATCAATTTTTAAGTGCACCTTGTTGCTATGGTTACGCAAAATTTGTCCCTCGGACAACCTAAGCATTTTTCTATGAAACAGTATGATGATGTCACTTTGACAACGGGGACAGAGTAAACAAAACAGAAAAGTGGATTTACCCATTAGCTTTGAAAAATAATACATGTTCAATCATCCATACAAAGATCGATTCGATTCGATTCATTTACTACATGTGAAAATAACTGTATACATTTGCATTAGTCATAGTTCGGTAAATATAGACTAAAGTACTAGGGGTGACCTTACAAATGGTCCGGTAGTTTTGAATTTTTGATATGTTGTCTAAGATGGTCAGTGAGTGTTTAAAATGCAAAATGCACAATTCCCAGCCCTCCGCGCCCGTTGCCATATTGAAAAAACCGGCACTTTCTTCAGATTTTTGCTTATATTTTAGTTTAGGAGCATTTTAGCTAGAAAAGAGCTTAGACAATGTTGTAGACAATTAAAAAGAGGTACCGGGTTCGACTCCCGGACTCTTCCACCCGGAATCGCATTAAAAAAAATCTCTGATCTTAATTTGTATTGAAATGGTTTCATACGAAAGAACTTCAGGCCAAGCTAAACCCCGATAATAAACCGAAGAAATAAATAAATATAGCTAAATAAATATATTATTTGTTTCCAGACGAGCTTGTCCACGGAAGAGATCAGGAAACGGGACGTCGCCATCCAGCAGTTAGAGGGCAAGCTGCAAGCTCTCCAATGCGACTTAAAAGCCTCGCAGCTTAAGGTGCTCGAACTCGAGACCGTCAAGGTAATGATTTATTATTTATTTATTTATTTAAATTTGTTACACAGCATAACAGTAAATAAACCAAGGCACTGTGAACTACAAAATTACATTACGAAAAATAAACTTAAATCTAATTTGATTTGATGATGACTTCTTTCTAACCCCAGAGGAAAAAATATGGGGGTGTAATAAGTTTTTCAATACATTTGCCCGTAAATAAAGAGTTTACATGCTAAACTGGGCGGTAAGTCGCATATAATGCCCTAGGGCGGTAAGTAGTTTTTCATCACACTTGCTCGTAAATAAAGGGTTTACATGCTAGAAAACGGGGGGGGGGGGGGGGTATGTTGTATATTACGCCCTAGGACGGTAAGTAATAAAATAAAAAAATAAAAATTCGTTTATTGAAAAGACAGAAATATAGATTGTAAAATTAATCAGTGATCCCACACTAGGCTAGGCCTGTATATCGTGGTGACCGTTAAGCAAACATTGACATTTCACATTCGGGTATCCGTTAATAAAATTATTTAGCCTATTACCTACAATTATGTACTACATTTACTTGCAAAGATAAATGCGCAAATGAAAATGTGTATGTCGATGTGAGAGTGTGCGTGTGTGTGTGTGTGTGTGTGTATGTGTGTGTGTGCGTGTCTGTATGTGCATGTGCAACCTTATATTAGGAAAAATAATCATTGAATACTTCGTAGGATTTCCTCAGTCTCTGAGTAATTAAGACTGTTTAACTAAGAAAACAGCTTTATTTTAAGTTCCCTTGGTGATAATTTTTTGATGTCACAGTGTTTATTTACTACATTATATACCAAGGGATGTAAAAATTTGGGAAACCGTTGGCCGAAGGAGGTTTTGGTGTGCGGAATCGGAATTTTGTATACCCTCTTGCTTAGCAGCTCAGGGTACTTATCAGACACAAGTAATTTAATTTTGTAAGTAAGTAAAGTAATTTTGATATTGACTACTATTTGTTACTTTTGTTTCATTTCCTCGAAAGTGTGATGAAAAACGTCGTACGTGACTCTGGTGGTAAAGAAATTCCAAACTCGTGTCATCAAAGCCCTCGCCTTCGGTTTCGGGCTTCTAATAGACACTCGTTTGTAATCCCTCGTTTACCCACCCTCGTTACGTAACCGTCACTGTACTATTTGTGTGTGGGTTTTTTTTATCACTGAACTTTTATGCATTTATACTACTACAGTGTACGATATTTAAATATATTGAATAGAATCAATGTTGATCCTATTGTTGTAGTAATTAGTTGGTCTTGTAGCTCAGTTGGAAGAGCACTGTTTCGGTTAAACAAAAGTCGTGTGTTCGAGCCACACTTGGACTGCAGTGGATCGCATAAAATGTTAGCTCCCTATTTATCCTTATATACAAGATATTTAAATATATTTTTCAGTTGGAGTTCAGTAAACACAAGTCGGGCACGTCGGAGGTGGTCAAGATATACAAAGACCAGGTGCAGGACCTTCACAACAGGCTGAAGGATGCCCAGATTACCGTGAGTCGAGTAATTTTTATCGTTTCATTTCGCCGACCTGTCATTTTGTAGAAAGCATTTTACTCTGAAACCGTAAACTATTTGGGATTGTTATAAAACAAATCTAACCTAACCTAATCAAGAAGATGATATTTTCAAGAATTATGTATAATTTAATTTATGACTTCAGAGGGAACACTTCGGTATTAAAGATTGCCCTCTAAATGGAAATATCCACTTTGTCAGACATGAAATCGAACCTTTTTAGAGATATTAATATATATCGATATCAAATCCCTACAACGTGCCAAGAGTTAGCACAGGGCTTATAATGACTTTCTGTTCAATAGACATAATGGACTGTTTTTTTTGTCTTTCCAGCTGTTCCAACCAGTACGTCTATCCCTCACTCCAGAGGCCGAGACTAGCTGTTCAGAATTCTCCGGCTACCTAGCAAATGTTAAACTCTACGACAGGACTCTAAAGCATTTGGCAGAGGTGTTGAACGCCCTAGCACACGGGTTAGTTAAACCATCGATTTTCTCGCATTAAAACGCTTTTTTGCCAAGAATTTGAACTCTTAACCTTTTGAGCGCCAAAGACGTCAGATCGCGTCGGCAGATAGCTGTTCCCCAGACGCCAATGTCGTCAAATGACGTCCAGAGTATTTATTATGGTGTGTAGTGCACCAAAAGTACACATACTCATATCCCCTTCCATATAATGAATCATAACTTTAATACACTACTTGTTTGCATCAACGCCCGCATCTAATTGGTTCCATTGACATAAAATATAAGATAGTTTCGTTGATGTTGGTTATTTTTTGGTTAAAAATGTGATTATTTTATACACATTTTCCAGGACATCCGACAACTTGGTACAGACGCTCGGCGTCGTGGCCAGCTTGCACGACTTCAAGCTAGAGCGTGCGAATGTGGAACAAGTCCGAAGCGGACTGGCGGACGTCAAACAGCAGTTGGAGAAGCAGTACAGTGCTGCGTTGAACAACATGTAAGTAATAAAGTCTCTTTCCAACTCATGACAGCCTGGTACAGACGCTCGGTGTCGTAGCGAGCTTGCATGACTTCAAGCTAGAGCGTGCGAATGTGGAACAAGTGCGAAGCGGACTGGCGGACGTCAAGCAGCAGTTGGAGAAGCAGTACAGTGCTGCGTTGAACAACATGTAAGTGATAAAGTCTCTTTCCAACTCATGACAGCCTGGTACAGACGCTCGGTGTCGTAGCGAGCTTGCATGACTTCAAGCTAGAGCGTGCGAATGTGGAACAAGTCCGAAGCGGACTGGCGGACGTCAAACAGCAGTTGGAGAAGCAGTACAGTGCTGCGTTGAACAACATGTAAGTAATAAAGTCTCTTTCCAACTCATGACAGCCTGGTACAGACGCTCGGTGTCGTAGCGAGCTTGCATGACTTCAAGCTAGAGCGTGCGAATGTGGAACAAGTGCGAAGCGGACTGGCGGACGTCAAGCAGCAGTTGGAGAAGCAGTACAGTGCTGCGTTGAACAACATGTAAGTAATAAAGTCTCTTTCCAACTCATGACAGCCTGGTACAGACGCTCGGCGTCGTAGCGAGCTTGCATGACTTCAAGCTAGAGCGTGCGAATGTGGAACAAGTGCGAAGCGGACTGGCGGACGTCAAGCAGCATTTGGAGAAGCAATACAGTGCTTCGTTGAACAACATGTAAGTGATAAAATCTACTCTTTCCAACTCATAACAGCCTGGTACAGACGCTCGGCGTCGTGGCGAGCTTACGCGACTTCAAGCTAGAGCATTCGAATGTGGAACAAGTCCGAAGCGGACTGGCGGACGTCAAACAACAGTTGGAGAAGCAGTACAGTGCTGCGTTGAACAACATGTAAGTAATAAAGTCTCTTTCCAACTCATGACAGCCTGGTACAGACGCTCAGCGTCGAAGCGAGCTTGCATGACTTCAAGCTAGAGCGTGCGAATGTGGAACAAGTCCGAAGCGGACTGGCGGACGTCAAGCAGCAGTTGGAGAAGCAGTACAGTGCTGCGTTGAACAACATGTAAGTAATAAAGTCTCTTTCCAACTCATGACAGCCTGGTACAGACGCTCAGCGTCGAAGCGAGCTTGCATGACTTCAAGCTAGAGCGTGCGAATGTGGAACAAGTCCGAAGCGGACTGGCGGACGTCAAGCAGCAGTTGGAGAAGCAGTACAGTGCTGCGTTGAACAACATGTAAGTAATAAAGTCTCTTTCCAACTCATGACAGCCTGGTACAGACGCTCGGCGTCGTGGCGAGCTTACACTTCAAGCTAGAGCGTGCGAATGTGGAACAAGTCCGAAGCGGACTGGCGGACGTCAAGCAGCAGTTGGAGAAGCAGTACAGTGCTGCGTTGAACAACATGTAAGTAATAAAGTCTCTTTCCAACTCATGACAGCCTGGTACAGACGCTCGGCGTCGTGGCGAGCTTACACTTCAAGCTAGAGCGTGCGAATGTGGAACAAGTCCGAAGCGGACTGGCGGACGTCAAGCAGCAGTTGGAGAAGCAGTACAGTGCTGCGTTGAACAACATGTAAGTAATAAAGTCTCTTTCCAACTCATGACAGCCTGGTACAGACGCTCGGCGTCGTGGCGAGCTTACACTTCAAGCTAGAGCGTGCGAATGTGGAACAAGTCCGAAGCGGACTGGCGGACGTCAAGCAGCAGTTGGAGAAGCAGTACAGTGCTGCGTTGAACAACATGTAAGTAATAAAGTCTCTTTCCAACTCATGACAGCCTGGTACAGACGCTCGGCGTCGTGGCGAGCTTACACTTCAAGCTAGAGCGTGCGAATGTGGAACAAGTCCGAAGCGGACTGGCGGACGTCAAGCAGCAGTTGGAGAAGCAGTACAGTGCTGCGTTGAACAACATGTAAGTAATAAAGTCTCTTTCCAACTCATGACAGCCTGGTACATACGCTCGGCGTCGTGGTGAGCTTGCGCATCTTCAATTATTATTATGAGCCCATTATGTCCCACTGCTGGGCAAAGGCTTCCCCCTGTTTTTCCACGGCTCTCTATTTTGTGCTTTATCTGGCCAGTCCTTGAAAAAGTCCAAATCAACGCGCCATGGCCGACAGGGTCTGCCGCGTCCCTGTCTTGAGTTGTGTGGCTTCAACTCTGCGGTCTTGTATCGCATTACTTCAAGCTAGAGAATAATTATTCCATTATTATAATTCCAGAGGCCAAGTGCGCAGCACGCTAACTATATTTGAAGGCATTTTCAAGGACTACAATGAATTACTGAAGAAGACGCTGACTATGCAAAGCGTAAGTTGTTTCTTATTATTATTGGTATTGGCGAGTTTCATAATAGGATCACACGAGTAACAGTTGCATAAATCACAATCTTAAATCATCTCTAACAAGTTGAATTTACATTTCACTTACCTTCATATTAAAATTACTTTAGAATGCTAGGGCTATTTGTTTTTCTACCTGTCTAATATAACTGCGACACGCGCCTTTTCGTCCCGCGTCATATACTACCCGTCACTGTCCTTTCAATACCGTGCGAGTAAGACAGGTGATGAGTCGTGCGGCTAGCGAAGTCGCGGCAAAAAATGCTAGCCCTAGTGGTCTAGTCTAGATCCTGAGAAGTATTCTGCCGTCGTAGGTTAAAAGGTCGTATCTCTATATGGGTTTCTTAGTAAGATACGGCTTTTTACCGTAGCACGGCAGTATTTGTGATGGCTTTGTATAGAAGTAATTCTTTTGGTTGAGCGAATCCACTTAGCTGTGTACCCGATGAACAATACTCTTTGTCTGTATTGTTAGCTGTGGCCACAACTGCCACTTCAAAATGTAAGGCGTTATAAGTGCAAATTACTTTTACACTAAATTTGTCTTTAAGTCAAACGAAATAAGGTTTACTCTAAACAAAGAGAACAGAGATGTTGCTCACTTCATTGTCATTATAAGCATCGCAACGAGCTTCACTGCTCTTTCACTTACGAAGTGACCAACATCTGTGTTCTCTTTGTTTAAGAGTAAACCTTATTTTGTTTGATTTAAAGACTAATTTAGTGTAAAAGTAATTTGCACTTATAACGCCTTACATTTCGAAGTGGCAACTGTGGCCACCGTTAACAATACAGATAATAAGTATTGTTCATCGGGTACAAAGCAAATGGGATTCGAACTATATTAATGCTTCAATTCATTATAGAAACCGTCGAACGGAGCCAACGTGGAGGCTCTGACGACAGCGCTGTTGGCGCGCGGACAAGAAGTGTCCACGCTGACAATGGAACTGAACAAACTGAGGGAGCAGAAGGAAGAAGGCGACGTGCTGAAGGCACAGCTAGAACTCTACAAGTAAGTGTTACATTACAAGCATTTATGGGTCATTGTCAGATTTAGGTGCGCGTCTTTTCGGTGGACATTTGAGAAATTAAGGATTCCAGGGCCTAATTTTCTGATTAAATGCCTGTGAGAATAAACAACGTTCCCTCTTCTATAATCCGGTGTAATAGCAACATAACCTAGATTCATACAAGCTCTTAACTTTTGACCACCGAAGGGACATGTTTTGTTTTTTGAACTGACAATGACCCTTATGTATCTTGCAATGTCTGTATGTACAGCCTAGCAAGCGTCGGTCCTGTCCAGGGATAGAGGCGCTACAAACAGCTTTCATATAGCAATAATATGTATAACATCATATATTTGCATTATTCAACGTCAGTAGCGATTTGTCGAGGATTTGTCATCAACCAAATTCCAGGTCGCAGCAGTGGGACTGTCGTATAGGCCAGCTAAATAAATATAAAAAATTGGGCAAGTGCGAGTCCGACTCGCGCATGAAGGGTTCCGTACCATAATCTATAACACGTTTGTTGTATGGGAGCCCCCCTTATATATTTATTTTATTTTATTTTTAGTATTTGTTGTTATAGCGGCAATAGAAATGCATCATCTGTGAAAATTTCAACTGTCTAGCTATCACCGTTCTTGAGATACAACCTGGTGACAGACGGACGGACAGCGAAGTCTCAGTAATAGGGTCCCGTTTTTACCCTTTGGGTACGGAACCCTAAAAAGTAGTTATTAAACGATATGTCGTTTACAGGAGTGACTTCGAGGCGGAACGCACGGCGCGCGAGATGATGGCCGTCGAGAAGGAGCACATCCTCACCGACCTGCGCACCTGCCAGCGCCGCAACCAGGAGCTCACGCAGCATCTGCAGCAGGTCAGTACCGCGCTCTACCAGCTCGAGGTCTCCCTGTGACCTTCACTCAGCATACATCTGGAAGTGCTGGAGCTGATGACAGTGGAGCACACGATCATCCGACCTGGCAGCGCCGCAACCACGACCTGATACAACATTTAAAGAAGGTCAGTGTCGCAAACAGGACCTGACACAACATTTAAAGAATGTCATTGTCTCAACCACAACCTTACATAACGTTTAATGAAGGTCATTGTCGCAACCACGACCTGACAGAACATTTAAAGAAGGTCAGCGTCGCAACCACGACCTGACACAACATTTAAAGAAGGTCAGTGTCTCAACCACAACCTTACATAACGTTTAAAGAAGGTCATTGTCGCAACCACGACCTGACAGAACATTTAAAGAAGGTCAGCGTCGCAACCACGACCTGACACAACATTTAAAGAAGGTCAGTGTCTCAACCACAACCTTACATAACGTTTAAAGAAGGTCATTGTCGCAACCACGACCTGACACAACATTTAAAGAAGGTCAGTGTCGCAACCACGACCTGACACAACATTTAAAGAAGGTCAGTGTCGCAACCTCGACCTGACACAACATTTAAAGAATGACATTGTCGCAACCACAACCTTACATAACGTTTAAAGAAGGTCATTGTCGCAACCACGACCTGACAGAACATTTAAAGAAGGTCAATGTCTCAACCACAACCTTACATAACGTTTAAAGAGGGTCAGTGTCGCAAACAGGACCTGACACAACATTTAAAGATGGTCAGTGTCGCAACCACGACCTGACATAACATGGGTCAGTGTCGCAAACAGGACCTGACACAATATTTACAGAGGGTGTAGTGTACAAAACAGGAGCTAACACAACATTTACAGAAGGTCAGTGACGCAAACAAGAGCCTACGCAACATTTACAGAAGGTCAGTGCTGCTCTGTACCAGTTAGAGCTGTCCTCGTGACTGGCAGCGCCAGCACCTCTAGCATAACTATGACACGCGACATATACTACCTGTCACTTTCCTTTCAATACCGTTCGAGCACGACGGATGATGCTATGTCGCGCGACATGCGAAGTCGCGGCAAGATGTGCTAGCCCTGAGTGACTTCGACAACACGGGGTGAACATACACGGTGACGAATGTTTCTTTTTTATAGTCCTTCGGTTCACGTGCGCGATCCACTTAAGCAAAACAATACTATTTTGTGGTTTTGTACCTCATTATCGTCTGTCGTAAAAGAGAAGCTTGCTGTAGATAACGCCTTTGTCCATTGTCATTTTGCTGGATTATCAACTCACATGTTTGCACAACGCAGCTTTATAAATCTTCTGTTGACAACCTACTAAGTATCAAATACCTACTTAAAATAAAGTTCTTATCACAGAATCAATCTATTAACTGTGCGAAACGTGAGTAGTGAGCGAGTTTTGGTTGTCAACGGGCGAAATATTTACCTAAAAATATGTCAAAAATCACGATGTTCGCTTCAATTCTTTCGATGATTTACGCTTGCAAATGCTAACTTTCACAACTTCATCGCGCTTTCGTAATACTCATACAAAATGTACTTCTTTATACTTAATACTTTTATTTTATATTATAGTGCTAAGATTATGTGATAGCACAGTGACACTGGTGTCTTGAATAAATGCTTCTTTTGTTATTTTATTTACTAATGCTCTGAATTTTATGAAATTGTGATGTGAGATTAAATAATAAAAATACTAAAAGTGTGCTCGACCAAGGTTGACTTGCGGACCACATCGTATCACGTACCTTTATGTATTTTGGTTACCCACACTTACTTTACTACTCAAACCTTAAAATATAATTGTTCCTTTTGCTTCTCATTAAAAATAATATTAGTGAAAAGACAGAAACAGTGATATTTTTGTAGACCCTGACCAGGTTTGAACTGGTACCATATGCCATGCCGGGGCGACAAGCTACCAGTTAAAACCTGGTCAGGGTCTAAAAAAATATCACTGTTTCTATCTTTGTATTTGTAATGTACAAGAAATAGTGATTAATTTTACTTGAAACATTGCGAAAATTATAGGACCGTGATTTTTGTAAAACAATCAATATAAATGAAGTTATCAAAACCTAGTTTATCTCTAAAATTTGTTATTCTGCAAATATCGTTCTACGAGTATGTAATGGCTGTGACTCAATCAAGTCCTCTTTATATTTAAGCACCTACGCTATGTACGAGGGCTGTTCCGAAAATAGTTAGTCAACGGCGTACTATTAATTGTATTCGTTTAATTTTACTGTAGCCTAAAGGCAAATTTCATTACGAACTCTTTCGCGTAAGAGTCACTGGCCAGTGACATTCAGTTATTTTTTTATGAAATCAGAAAAAAAACATGTCTGTCACTTTTTGTTCCCAAAAATGGAGCTAACGCGGGAAGCATTTCGTGCTATGATATATTATGATTATAAACGAGGGTTAACTTACAAGGATTCTCATGAAAATTTAACTAGTGTTTTTGGGGCCTTATCCCCATCTGTTGCCACTGTCAGTTACTGGTTCCGTGAATTTAAGCGTGGGCGGAGCGACATCAAAGATGAGCCTAGACCGGGGCGACCGCCAACGGCAGTCACTCTAGAAAATGTTATCAAGGTGGAATGGCTAATCAAGGAATCTCGAAACATTACCCACCGAGAGATTCAGGACGAACTGAATATTGGATCCCGGGCAGTTTCTACCATTTTGCATGACCACCTTCAAGTTCGGAAGGTTTCGTCTCGATGGATACCACATTTTCTCACACAGGAGCAAAAAGACATACGTGTCGATTGGTGCAAATTTATGCTAAAAAAATTTGATAATGGTAATTCACAACAAGTGAGCTACATTGTGACATCCGACGAATCTTGGATATATAGCTACGACCCATTTACAAAACAGCAATCAACACAATGGGTCTTTGAAGAAGATGATTTACCTACTAAAGTAGTTCGCGGTCGAAGCGTCAACAAAAAAATGGTTGCTGTTTTTTTTCGACGTAGTGGACCTGTAGCCGTAATTCCACTTGAAGATCGGAAAACAGTTACCAGCCAATGGTACACTGAAGTTTGCTTACCACAGGCCTTCCAGGAGCTGAACGTCAGTCGTCCAAGTACTGGAGCTCGGGGCATCATTTTTCATCAAGATAATGCTCCGGCCCACACGGCTGCCAGAACCACGGAATATATTAGCAAATCAGGAGTGCAATTGCTACCACACCCTGCATACAGCCCTGACCTGGCTCCGTGCGATTTTTTTCTGTTCCCCACGTTAAAAAAATCATTACGTGGGCGACGATTTTCGACGGCGGATGAAGCAGTGGACGAATTCAGGCGACTTTTTTTTGACCTTCCGCAAGAACAGTTTTTCTCCTGTTTTGAAAGTTGGTTCAGTCGTATGCATAAGTGCATAAAGGCAGCAGGGGAATACTTTGAAAAGTTGTAAATAAAGTTTTAGTATATTCCTTATAGTTTTTGTTTAACTAAAAAAATTCGGAACAGCCCTCGTATACCTATACTATGTAACAATTACGAGACACGTCATAATTTGTGATACACGAAATGCTTTAATCATTAACACTGCTTAGTTGTAACTCATATTAATAAAATAAGTTTGTGTGTCATAATTATAATGGTTAACTGATTAAACAAATTCATATCATGCAATTTAATTTATTTTTAACCCTTCGAATATTAAAATATTCGGTTTACCCTACTTTTATAGACAAGAAGGGGACTCCTAAATATTCAATATCATGGTACTGACGTTTAATAATTCAATACTCATCATAATTCTCTTGCTCTTATTCCATTTGTTTGGGTCATCGCTGCATGCTATTGCTTATCTTCCTCCGCTCACCTTATCTATAAATAATTAATTATCATAGCTGAAAGATATCCAAACTACACTACTGTACGCTCACCATCAAAAGTAGCGACAAATTTATTACTGACATATGTCAAAATGCGTACTAAAATTGTCAGCATTTTTTTATGCTGATTGTACGTCCATTTTCAGCTCCACTACATATTTTCAGCGAGCAGGAACGCCCAGTTGACAAGTTCATTCCAATTAGTCTCAATACTGAAAATGCATTTTAAATTACCCTAGGTCGTGAGTGGTATTTTCCTGGTCATACTTCCTGGCCAAGGAAAGATGTAAAACTTTAGACAAACCAAGGATGGTAATTAATTAAGCCTCAGATCGTATATTCCTCGAAGGTGACGGCCATGAACGTGCGATATATTATTACAATTGTAAAACATATATAAATGGGCAAAATCGGCTTGCAAGATTTTAAATATGATACGAGGGGCGTCTGAAAAGTTCTAAGCCTAAGATAGAAAAAAACAATTTACACAAATGAACTCGTGTTTATTTTTCAATATAGTCTCCTCCTAAATCAATGCATTTTTTACATTTTTTATACAGTGCTTTTAGGCCATTAAAAAAATAATCTTCATTTTGCCCTTCAAAATGCTCCTGTACAGCCGCCTTCATCTCTTCGTCACTTCTAAATCGCTTTCCCCTCAACTCTTTCTTCAAATTATTGAATAGAAAATAATCGCTTGGGGCTAGATCTGGGCTGTAGGGTGGGTGGTCAATTTCGTCAAAACCAACTTCCTTCAGAGCACGCCTCGCAACATTAGCGGTGTGAACGGGTGCGTTGTCTTGCAAAAACAAAATGCCTTTCCTTAGTTTACCCCGCCTTTTCTCAACTATGGCTTGTCGCACCTGTCTTATTAGATTTGCATAATAAGTTCCGTTTATCGTAGAGCCTTTTTCTAAATAATCGATTAAAAGAATGCCATCACAATCCCAAAATACCGTAGCCATTAACTTAGAGGCCGACTTTTGCACTTTAAATTTCTTCGGCGGCCTTTCACCCTTTTCAATCCACTGCATCGACTCAGACTTACACTCCGGATCATACTGTCTGATCCATGTTTCATCAACAGTTACTATTCGGGAACAAACTTCATCTAAATCATCTTCGCACAATTCTAAAAACGCCCGAGAAGTTTCCACACGACGTACTTTATCGAAGGCCGTTAGCATTTTCGGTACCCAACGAGTACTGACTTTACTCATGTACAAATGTTCATGTAAAATTTCTCCGACTCTTTCTTTACTAATACCTAAGACCTCAGCTATTTGCCAAACCTTAATTCTTCTATCTTCTAATACCAGCTTTTTGACTTTTGCTACGTTTTCTTCGGTCACTACCATTGACGTATTAATTACATGGACACACAATCCGACGGAAAAAATGGCACCCTCCCAACTAATGCAAAATCACAAATCGCATTAGTTGGGCGATCAGTCTCGTTTAGACCATGACACGTGACGGGTCTCAAAAATGACTTAATTTTCAGTGAAAAATTGCAGAAATAACAGCTATAAAATAAAGAAAAAGGTCGAAATATTTTTTTTTTACGCAGATTCTATTGATTAATTAACGAATCCTATGTAAAATCATAGCATATTTTAGATTAGAATTATTAACTTTGTCCCTACAAAATGCACCTCATCACAGAACAAAAATCTAAGGAGTCGCTATAGTCTTATATTTTATAAATTAATAAAGGAGTTGCAATAAATAATTATCCTATTTTTTTATTAAAGATTCCCACGCGATCCTAAACAACGTGAGAAATTGAGGTCACGTTTAGTAAGAGACAGATGTCAAGAATAATTTCAGCCAAATAATTCGTCTCTCGTGTGTTCGTTCGGCATGATCATATATGTTTTTTTATGTTTAATCAAAAGAAGCGTAAAAGTCTTTCACTCAACACAACTTTAATATCTCAATAAAACGTAAAAAATGACAATGTATACAAAAGAAGCGTAAAATGGTGATGTAGTGTTTGTGGTAGTAGGTATCTATACATAAATAGATATACACTGTCTCACGCGCACGTCATATAGGATGCTGCGTTTAGTTTAGTTACACGCGAGCCGAGGGCGAGAGTGGACGCATGACATTGCTATGTGTGCGGCGGCGAGTGAGCCAGTGTTATGAACATATGCCTTTTACAGGCAGATCCTACAGGTTACATTAATAAATTAATAAAAAAATTGCTCTGTTGTCATTGTTTTATTTTGTCTCAGAGTCTAGACACTGTCAGTTTAAACCTTTGAACGCCAAGAACACCTAAAGAATGTGTGCTGCCGTGCATACTACGCCATCTACTTTCACGCCACGCCATCAAACTTTAAAGGGTTAAAAATGTTAATATTTTGCACTTGCCATACTCTCATTTCACATACTAGAACAAGATGAGTTGAGAAATCATAATGTCATTATTACTGTTCCCTACTATGCAGTGTCGGGACCCTCTTATGCAGTTGTTAAATAAAAACGTAACTTAATTTGTTATTAACAATTTACGAGTTTATTTAGTTCAAAGAACAAAAATATTTTAATACCTAAATAAAGTCATAATGAAAATATTTTTAGTATGTAAAACTATTAAAATCTGCTCCATTCGTGCCATGTTCCAAGTTTGACAAGAGACATGAGTCAGAATACGCTAAAAAAGTTAATTTACTCGAAAAATATTTGTGGTAATAAGTACGTAAGCCAATTTGACACTTAAACGTTTGAGTAAAGAGTTATTTTGTACGAAGTAATTATGTTGTTGTAAATTATAAATAAGCGTTATTGGCATCTACTTGAATATGACAGCAGTGCCACTTTTTTCGACAATTTTGTTCGGGTCTGTGGCTCTATTATAAATAATACCTCAATGGTCACTACCGATATTGGCCGCCCTGAGCGGGGGTCGTCTTCGATCGATTCCCGTCCGAGTTTAAATAAGCGACTCCACTTTTTGACTGTGGCATAAGAAGGCCCAGAATCACCGTAAATAATAGCCATTTCCTCAAAAATACACTGCGGTGATTTGTCACTTTTTGTAAGGAATTTAATTACAGCACGGTGCTCAATTTTCGTAATATTCGTTGGTAATTCACACATGATGTACTTTTCCGTTGAATATCTCGAAACAGAATAATAAAAACGTGACATGTTATTTTTTAATAATTTGTTTTTAAATGGCCTTTCTAGTGGCCAGTATCATAAACGCATATATAACCTCGAAATACCTTAGGCTTAGAACTTTTCAGACGCCCCTCGTAACTTGATAAGGGCTGTCTTATAGATTCATTTTAAACTTAGTACTATTTTTTCCGCATACTTATATTATTAACCAAACTCACAGACTCAAAACCAGGGATACCGGTATTCGGGTCCATACAAAATACCGGTACTTATTTGGTTTCGGTATTTCGCCTATTATTACATATTTCTATATTTTAGTGAGCTAATTTCAAAGCCATTATATCAATGCCTAAATTCAAGTTAGGTACTAACGTTTGAAATAAAACCTGAAATTAGAAAAATATTTGAATTTGAATGAATACCGGTAAGGATCCCCGCTCAAAACACAGGAACCTGTGTTTTGAGTCTGTTATTTAAATTACTTTTCAAGGTAAAGCTCTTATTTGGCAATCTACTTATCGACGCCGACGACCTTATGTCTGAGTTTTAGTCGAAATAGAGTTTGACATAATATCGCAATGAATGTTTGCTTATGTTGAAACAATTGATTAAACCTTTAAAAAAATCAAATAAGTACTGTGAAGGTAGGTGGGTGTGTAGAAGTAAATATAAACACTCGGACAAAAGTAATTTTATTTGAAGTCGGTTATAAATAGCGAGTTGAATGGCAATAAACTTTTTTTTCTGCGTAAAATTTTGTCAGGTCTTTCTAAAGGAGAATGGGCAAAAATATATGGAACCTGGGACCAACCTCCAATAGCAATTAGATATATATCGTTGGAAAGGTATTTTCAATTGGAACAACAATTGTTATGGCAGCTTTGTTGTTACAACTGTCCGTTCGGAGTTATAAGACGAATAAGTTTGAAAAAAAAAATTATACTTACTAAGTATTTTCAAACTCATGTAAGTACTTTGGTCTCGTATATACATTGTTACACTAAGAATACGTTTACTCACTGGCGCGTTGCGACGGTGAACGTCTACCCTCATTTTCACGCACATTGTCAAATGTCGGGTTGCACACAATACTCGCTACGTCACTTGCTAAGGGTCTCGTCGTAAGTCGTAAGTCGTTCGTTGGTTTTGTGCGTGAGTTATCGTGTTTTACTTGTTTTCACTTGGACACTGATATGTTATACTCCGCTTGTTTATTGAACTTTTGCTCTTTTAACGAATTCGGCTTGCCCACTGGACTTTTGAATTGCATTTCGATCGGGTAATTGTGATGGAAGCTCATCATAACTGTTTTATGTGTCGGCGAGGACTGCATCGCAGAAGATATCAGCAACACGTTCTGCTATACAATCTCCCACGAGTGCAACCAGAACTTGCTGTTTATATCCAGAAACATGCATTATTGGAGGTGAGTGTGCTTATTTTTATTTTATCTAACGTTAAAAAGTCGAATTAAAATAAAACTAAAATAAGTATTTTTGGTTGTTCAAAATCATATTATTATAAAAACATTATAAAGGCAAACATCTGTTTGGGTGGATGTTTTACAACGTTCTTCATTGTTTAACTAATAACTATCGACATTTCCAGTATCTGACCATATTACTAGCGCTACTATCTCTTTAAGTAAAAAAAAAGCTTAAATCTCGTTATTGTAATGACTTTTCTGCTAATGCCGTCAGACCACCTGATGTAGCACAAATACCAGATCTTCCTGAAGAATCAACATATTCATGTTCAACGTTAGATAAAATAAAAATAAGCACACTCACCTCCAATAATACATGTTGCTGGATATAAACAGCAAGCTCTGGTTGCACTCTTGGGAGATTATCTAGCAGAACGTGTTGCTGATATCTTCTGCGATGCAGTCCTCGCCGACACACAACACAGTTATGTTGAGCTTCCACCACAATTACCAGATCGAAATGCAATTCAAAAGTCCAGTGGGCAAGCCGAATTCGTTAAAAGAACAAAAGTTCAATAAACAAGCGGAGTAAAATATCAGCAAGTGAAAACAAGTGAAACAAACGAAAACTCACGAACAAAACCAACGAACGACTTACGACTTACGACGAGACCCTTAGCAAGTGACGTAGTGAGTGTTGTGTGCAATATTTGACAATGTGCGTGAAAATGAGGGTAGACGTTCACCGTCGCCAGTGAATGAACGTTTTCTTAGTGTAACAATGTATATACGAGACCAAAGTACTTACATGAGTTTGAAAATACTTAGTATAATATTATTTTTTATGTATTTTTTTTCAGATTTATTAGTCTTATAACTCCGAATGGACAGTTGTAACAACAAAGCTGCCATAACAATTGTTGTTCCAATTGAAAATACCTTTCCAACGATATATATCTTATTGCTATTGGAGGGTGGTCCCAGTCTGCCCATTCTCCTTTCTGTCGTTTCTTACATAATCGCTTCGATTATTACGACACTGATGCGATCTGGCAACGACGGAATGAGGATGATGAGTCGACACGAAGGGAGTATGTAATGATATTTCATCCAACATTACAGGCGTCTCGCCTGAAAAGCAACCTCCTTTTGTTTCATTATAAATCTTTGGCACAACATGATCGCTCAATAAGCGATGTTTGCAGTTTTAAAAGCCGGCTATACTTACTCGGCAGGCAATGCCCATTTTCCCGGCTTCTGTAGTAATGTACTTTTTCTCAAACATGCAATGAAATATTGTCTTTACGTTCCTTATAATAGGCTCAGAAGTATCGCTTTTTGGGCGCAACAACTCGAGAGGACTGTAAAGGGATTTCATACTGCTTTTCAGGCCTAGGCCTGCAAAGTAACTTTTTTTTTTGTTTCAACAACAAGGTCATTCACACAGCTGGCTTGTTTGACAAAAAGCAGGTTTTGTTTTTAAAGGTTGGTTGTTAGACTAAAATGTCCTATTTGTCAATTAATAAAATGTTGTTCTTGAAGTATATTTTTTTATTTCATTGTATGTTTGAGAAAAGCACTATACATGCCTCGTCGTGAAAACGGATTCCCGGCCTCGTATCACTATACTCGTATATACCTACTTGGCCGGAAATCCTCATTTTCCCGGCCTCTGATGTAATGTACTATTACTAAGTTTTCATTCTGCCACTAATCAGTCGCGCAGCCTGGAAAATGCAGCACTATTATAATACATCGGCACAAACATGCACAAGCACTGTACTTAAGTATTACATTCCGGGCATTTTTTTTTCAGACTAAATACTTATAATTTAAGTTCGAGCTCGCTCTATCGTATTACAAGCTTTATCAATGCTTTAAACACAAAGATAAGCTATTATTTGTCTACACCGGGTTACCAACGGTCCCGCTATACGCGGCCCTACAATATGCTTCTTCTGAAGGATTCGCGCAGGACGTCGTTTACAGGCTAGACTTACTTAGATTATAGGCACTGACACGAACGTTCAGTTCTCATTTTGAGTAATTTGAGAGGGCATGAAGGATGCAGGGATGGTCAGCCCTATACTGCGTCCTCTTCTTCAGCTCTTTTTTCTTTCAATTCGTTTGTAAATGTACCCCAAATCTCTGCACTAAGGTTAGCCACATAGGGTTGATACCGCACAACTCTACACCGACATGTTTTTGATTAACGCAGTTGTTGACTGATAGAGAATGCCTTAAGGAATTCTAATACTTACCGGAGTAACTATGCCCTTATATGCCCTCTGGCAGTGTTATTAAGATCCGTCGTTTCAGTAACTTATCAGAGAACTTACTATAGTGTTTTATATAGTTGCGAAGAAGACGTCGCGCGAACGACGCAGATCCGTGCGAAGTGCAGTGACTGCTAGCGAACAATCACCAGGCGACAAATCTGAAGCCATCTAAGAAGACTGGTGTGGATTCACCTCTAAAACTACTCTTACCACACCCAACCCTCCTAGCAGATAAGTTTTTAGCGTCTCGTTTATATCTTGTTTGTGACAAGAGTTGCAATAACACATGTAATTCCAGTTTAATCCTTATAACTTGCGAACCCCCAGGACGAGACATCAGCGTAACTGGCTGTTACTGTATCACAGTACCCTTAACATGAGTTTACAATGACAGTACTCGCTAGCCACTGCGTCAGGATATGTACGGAAAATTGTAGTTCTTCAAAGTAATCGCTAGGGGCCCTGTATTATTCTCCATACAAATCATTTACGTTGCCGCGCGAGTACAGTCACGTTGACTCATGGTAATGGCACAGATCTTTGATTAGTTTCATACGAAAACATTCTTCCTGAAATCTCTTATTTAATCGATCTATATTCGTTTGTATTAATGAAAAACATATTGTTAATGTTCGTAGATCTTTTATAAAATTTATATTTATGTAGGTATTGAAAATAATATTTGAAATTTTCAATGAAATAACCAGAGTATTACGACCCTTCATCAGTCGTCACATGTTTTTTGAATTGTCTGTATGCTTTGTAGTCTCTTCATGGCTATACGCATATCAAATAGGTTTGGTAATAATGCGAAATTATTTTTTAATGTGGTTAAATTAACACCACATTTTTTAATTGCTATATAGATACAAAGATCAACGCGCAAAGAAAAATTAAATTGAGCTCTTACGTGGTCAAAGGGTTAAGGCGTTGGACTGGTAATCCAAAGATACTGGGTTCTAGTCCCGGTGTGGACCACGTATCGTATAGGCGCAATTTAATATTTCTTAGCGATCAACATACAAAGAAATATTAAATTGGCCACCCCAGGGCAAAAGTATGGAAACAAAGTTTATCCCTTAAATATTTAAAGTTTCCAATAATTATTCCTTGTGTAAATGTTAGTAACCGTTAGGCCACCCCCAAAAGATAAAAAAATAGAACATCCACTATTAAAACATCTGCATATTGTAAAAATATATATATACTTACCTAGTTCCCGGACAAAGTGCATGTCGTCGTTTTTTTATTGCCTTTCTACAAAATGTTGCACTGGTTAATTTTCATAAGCAGAATTTGCGTTATTGACTTTTAAAATGTTTATATAATCATTTTTATATTGTGATTTTGCAATTTATTCCGTAAGGAAATCACAGGTTTGTATAGTAATATAAGCTTGTTTCCATACTTTTGGCCTGGGGTGTTAGTACTTAAAAATATATGTTTGGTACTAGCGATAGGTCGAAATCTATAAATGGTTGTAGAGTTCTTTGACCATTAATGAATAAAAATATAAACCTGAAACTTTTACATCCTCGTATACATCTTGTACAATTTTTTTTCATATTAACTTTGAATATTTGTCTAAGTTAACAGTTGAAATGGTATGATTTGCAAATACATTTTGAATGATTTACTTTATATAACCATTATTATTTTACTATAAAGCTTTATACGAGCATTTTGTGTCGATTACGTATCGTTTCTTTTTCTTTTTGTACTGTTAACGAAAATATAGTTCAATGTGTACTAACTTTTTAATTTTTTTTGCATTGTAAACTGATTTAAAACCCCTACTGTAAGAAAATTTTAATAGTGCCTCAGTTTCGCCGCGAATCGTTCGATAGGTACGCTCCAAGTAGCACACATGTTGTAGATGCCCTTATACAGCCCTTGTATAGCTAAAATGCTCCTAAACGACGATAAAATCTGATGAAATTTCCGTTTTTTTTTTCAATATGGCGGCGGGCGCGGTGGAGGGGGAATTGTGCATTTTGCATTTTAAACACACTAACCATCCTAGATAACATCAAAAATTCAGAACTACCGGACCGTTTGTAAGGTCACCCTTAGTCGTTTAGTCTATTCTACGAAATATAAGGGCTTTATAAGCAGTTATGCAGTCTGTGTGACTTGAGATGCATGCTTATGAATCAACTTTTAAGTGCACCTTGTTGCCATGTTTACGCAAAATTTGTCCCTCGGACAACCTAAGCATTTTTCTATGAAACAGTATGAAGATGTCACTTGGACAACGGGGACAGAGTAAACAACACAAAAAAGTTGATTCACTCTTATATATAATTTGTGATCCAGTGATGTAACTTTTGTGATAGTTTAGCATTTATCTTTCTAAGGCAAAGCCTTGACTTATTTATGTCGTGATGTTGTTATACTTAATAATTGTATTTTATTATACGTAATTTCTAATAAACTTTATTTTTTTCATAATAACCTTCACTATAGATAGAATCGTAAGTAACGTTAATGTGGTTTAATACTTTTAACGCCAAAGACTGCTAATTGCGTCGACGAAAGACTAAAAACCCAAAAATTATAATCTCTGCCTTTAATACAAAGATCAAAGCTTAAAGAAAAAATTATAATCTCTGTCATTGGGGTCTTTACTTTCATGTCTTATAAATGATTGAGTAGATTTAACTAAATCTGTGGTCCTAGTGAAAAGGAGTATAAGCCAGATTTAACCTACGAGAAAATGGGCTTAAGTACAGTATATGTATATCCATCATAAAAATTTAACACGGCCTCGTGTACTGCCAATATAAAGCATGTATCCCTCTCAAACTCGCTAACTGGTCTGAAAGAGATGAATGCTTTGTATCGGCAATGTAAAGGCACAATATCAATGTTTCGAGGCTGAACTAACTACTTATCTCTACCGAAAGCCACGGTGCACGACTATAAAATAATCTGATTACCTATATATTGACCAATTAATAGTAATTAAACGAATCAATCTTGCAAGCCGATTTTGACATGCTGTAATAATACCTGTATGAGTCTCATAAAATATGAAATGTTTTAGATCAATTATTTTTATTAATTTTAAAACTTAGTCAAATTACATGACAAGCGTAATGTATAATGCATAATAATTATTTTCTGTACGACTGGCGGCAACCATTTCTCCTTACAAATTATTTTGTTACCATAAAGCGGCCACTAAATCAGTGACGCATAAAGTCTCACTAGCCGGAGTGTCACACCTTATTTTCTTATACCATGACTAGAACTTCAGTTCCACTGCACTGGTCGCTGCCAGCCTGGTGAGTCACCGACCTGACGACCGAGATCGTCCAATGAAACTGCCTTTACTAGATGAATTTGCTAAATGTTAAATGAAGTGTCCTTCTTGGGATCATAATTAGCCGGCTGGGGCATAAGTGTATGTATTTTGAAGAGATGATATTTAAACGAAAACTAGCGACTATTGTGTTGGTTTGAAATGTCTTTAAATCATCCGTACGGCATATAATTGCAAGACTACCAGGAGCCCAGAGGGTTAAAGAAGTAAACATAATATAGTCGAATGCAGCGACTTGTTATCAAAGTAAACTGGGCATTATCACGATTTCATACAGATTTCTGGTCGTCCTGTATAGTTAGACCTCTGACTCTGGTGGCGGGCAGGTGAAACGCAATAACCATAACGCACCATGTTATTGTCTCTGACTACGTATCATGCGGGTAAGTTTGCCTTTCTATCTCCTTCTATTTTAAAATTGTGAAATGGTATTGAAAATCAGTTTTCTATTGAGGAGGAGGGTACTCGTACAGCGCCATGTCACAGTATATATATAGGCTAAAGCAGTATGGTAACTAAGCACTTTTTTGAAGATAAATACCTACGCGCTAGGGTTGTCATCCACTGCCGGCGGCACCCTAGGTTAAGTCTTTTATAATGTATTTATATTTTCTTAATTGTATTTTACTTTTTATATACAATTATTGTACAAAACCTAGCCTAATCGAATGAATTGACTAGTTTAAAAACAAAATAATGTAATAAAGTTTAAAAAGACTTCAACATTTTAAAACGTCTTTATTCAATGAAGACAAGTTTATATTTATTATAAATTGCTGACTGAGAAATACTTTCGCCTGCTCCGACACGTTCGAAAAGCTTTATTATTCAATTTTATCGTGTAAAAAATCCTCATTCTAATTTATAAATTACCAGAAAGCATGGGCTCGGCCCCATAACTGATTTTGTCTACTTAGGTATTCCCTTTGAAAACAACAGCTAAAAGGTTTTAAGAACCCGCAATACACTCGTGCCATCTTTAAAAAAATCGCGGACAGCGCACGCAACACGCAATAAAAACAAACAGTCCGCTCGTCGCGACGCGCCACGCGCTACTGACAGCACTGCGAAGTACGCTTAGCCGCCTCGTAAACGCTTGCGTCTGTGTGTGTGCGCTGTTTCCACCGTTTGTTCGTAGTTTCCATACTGCTTTAGCCTATATATGTACTGTGGCCATGTGTTAATAAAATTCTCTTTGTCCTCTCATCACGCCGAAACGGCTGGAAGAATTTTAACCTATTTCGGTACAAGGATAGGATCATCCCAAGATGGTTATAGGATACTTTTGACTCGACAACGGTAATGAAAAAGGTTTACGCGGGTGAAGTTGCGGGCACACTAGTAATTGATATGTATGTATGAAAAGCATCGCTGTTATGTCCTCTCAATGTCGTCTGATGGTAAGTACGAAATGCTTATGAAATATAGGTTGATTCCGTGGAAATTGGGCCGGGTGCTGGTGTGGGACGCCACCTGCGTAGACACACTGGCCCCGTCCCACCTCCACGGAACATCGGGCAGGGCGGGGGCGGCAGCAGAGGCGGCCGAAAAATTAAAAATTAATAAAACGTAGGGGTCTCGGTCCTGAATATAATTTTGTTCCTTTTGGGGTCGAGACCTTAGGTCCGTGGGGTCCCAGTGCCCACAAACTACTAAATGAAATTAGTAAAAGGCTCATTGAGTCCACTGGTGACCGAAGAGCTGGCAGTTTCCTCGCACAACGCATCAGCATTGCGATTCAGCGAGGAAATGCTGCCAGCGTCTTCGGGACCATGCCGCGGGGGCATAGTTTTGTAGATTTATTTTAGCATAATTTAATTTACTTTATTTTAGATTTTAGTTCTTTAGTTTTAATTTGAAATTAATTGTCCATTTATATATTTTGTTATGATTCATTTGAAATAAAGCTGATTGTTTTAGAAGATGAATAGATAATGTAGAAGTTTTTTAAAGTTTTTATATCAAAAATTCACACTAGTGCAGTGCTTTAATGCAGGCTTATGTAGTCATCACCACATCATAAACTATTCATGAGTATTAACGTGGGCACAATAGTACATTAGGTACATACCTAGGGCGGTGAATTCGTGAATGTCCCAGATGGCACGTGTTTGTGCAGCATAAATATGATATCTGAGGTTATACGAATGACCGTCCGTGGTTTGTCTAAAGTCTTACGTCTTGCCATGGCCAGGAAGTGAGATTTTTCTCCCCGCGTACGCGTAGCGGGCAGAAAGACCCACTTACTGCCTAGGGTGACGTAAAAGTACATTCAGCAGCAGAAGTAGCTAAGCAAAATAACATGCTCACAATGATTTGTACCTTACTTTCGAGCGTAGCACTAGGCGAGCGTAGCAAGCCCATGGTACATTGTAACCATGCTATTAATGTTAAGTTATTCATTACCTGTGGCAGGGCAGCGCTGGCACCTTCGCCATCGCTTTGTATTTAACTGCACCCAAGATCATTTATAATATTTAAAAATATATATAGAATTTTTGGTGTTATTATTGAGATCTTAAAATTCTTAAAATTGATATTTTTCTGTTGCATTAAATGTAAGTTATGTAATGTCATTATTCTTGTTGTAAAAAGGACAAACCAGTAATTCAGTTTGGGCTTTGTTTTAACAGGCATACGAGGGGCAAACCGAAATGATCGGGAATTTAAAAAACTATGTGCACTATATACATAAATTATATTTTATTGTTTTTCGAAGTATTCTCCGTTACATTCAATGCACTTTTGCATTCTTTTAAACCAGTCATTAAAACAATAATTCCAGTTTGAAGTAGGCATTGCCAAAATGGCCGATTTATAGGCTTCCACAGCGGCTTCTGGGTTCTCAAACCGCTGACCACGCAATAAATCTTTAATTCTAGGGAACGTAAAAAAATCATTTGGACTCAGGTCAGGGCTGTATGGAGGATGGGACATCAACTCAACGTTTTCGTCGTTCAAAAATTTAGTTGTTTTGTGGGCGGTGTGGGAGCTCGCATTGTCGTGGTGTAAGATGACGCGGCGTCTCGGGTTCCCTTGGCGAAGTTCGGCCAGCACCTCCGGCAAACAAACTGTGATATACCAATCAGCGGTAACGGTTCTTTGTTCTTCTAGAGGAATTGTGGCAACATGCCCCTTTTTTGAGACGAACGAAGCCACCATCTTCTTCGACACGCTTCGAGAACGCACAACTTTCGTTGGTTTGACCTCGTCATCGAAGACCCATACTGCCGACTGGTGCTTTCTTTCAGGCTCATAAGAATAAATCCAGGATTCGTCACCCGAGACCATATTATAAACGGCTTTTGACTTTCCTCCATTGTAGCATTTCAGAATAGATCGGCACCAATCAACACGAGCCGCCTTTTGCTCTTCAGACAAATTATGGGGTACCCATCGGGAAATCAATTTTCTGACACCCAATTCACCATGCAAAATAGTGTGAATTGCAGTCATTCCAATGCCTATGGTTGCCCGAATCTGCTCGTATGTCACATGTCTATCTTCTTTTAGTAGTTTTTCCACAGCCGCGATGTTTTCAGGCGAAACCGCCGTTTTCGGCCGACCTGATGAAGGTACGGTGCCAAGAGAGGCACGACCCCGTCGAAACTCAGCATACCACCGATATATTGTCGTCTGACTAGGTGCTTCAATGTCGTATATAGTAACAAGCTCATTGCGACATTCATCTGGAGATAAGCCACGACGAAAGTTATGGTAAATAATTGCACGAAAATTTTCACGCGTCAGCTCCATTTTGTTCATCGAGTTGTCAATTTAAAAATGGAATTAAAAAAATATATCGTTCTTTTTTTAAATTGTAAAAACGGCATCGTGATTGTAAGTCGCCAGTATGCATGTGACAAAAAAGGATTTAATGTAACTCAGTTTAAAGCACTCTATTCCCGATCATTTCGGTGTGCCCCTCGTAATAGGCTATTTGACTGATGTTGTATTCTACAGCGTACTGTAGTTATATGAATAAAATTAGCTAAATATTCACGAAACAAAGAAAAAAAATCCAGAAACATATATCTTTTTTGGAAATATGTGACTTCAAAGGTACGCAAATTTTATGATATTTTTTTTTTAATCCAAAATAAATTTTGAAAATGTTTTCAGAATCCTCATAATTTTACGAAACAATAATTGTATGACAACTATGAACTTAAACGCACTTTTTCACGGTGAAAATGACAAATTTCTTAATTTTTCCATACAATTATTGGTACCTATACCGGCCTGTGACGTCACTAGCCTGACGCGTTTTGTATGGAGCGTTTTTAGCGCTACGTAGGAATGTTGAACTTTGACGGTCATTTCTGACTTTTAGAGCAGTTTAAATGTAGTCAGTCCCATATAGACATTTGATCACAATAAAAAATAGAATCGATTGACATCCTCAAAAAAAAATTAGTCAACATGCCTATTGCCAAAGCGCTGGTAGAATGTGACCTTTTTGCTTAAGGCATTGAATTTAGAATTCCGTTGTCAGCAGAGCCCGTCCCGTCCCGCCAACAGCGTGACGTCACCACGAGCGACCGGCGCACGCGCCGCGCCCGCCCCACGCACCGCGCTAGCTCGCAGTCCGGCCACGCCCACCTCGCCACCGACACAGACCGCCACCGGGAACATGGTAAGTTCATGGTGTAAGAAAACAAGGTAGGGGGAAGTCCCCTAACGCCGGACGGCAGTTAACGCCGGACACTCGAACTATCTCGGCAACTGGAAGCTCGGCAACGGCAACTCGGCAAGTGGAAGGGACGCGAGGGACCCCCGCGCCCCTTCCACTTGTCCTTGATTCGCTCGCGTTGCTAGTTGCCGAGATAGTTTGAGTGTCCGGCGTTAGGTGCCGTCCGGCGTTAGGGGACTTCCCCTATGCTACTCCGGAGTCCGGAATGACAGGTGGACTTTCGACGTCATTACGATTGGTTGGTTGTTTTTTTTTATATAACGGCACAACATAGTGGCTCCACTTCGCCTGATGGTAAGCAAAAAGGGGAGCCCAAGTCACAATGGCAACTGACGAGAAACCAATAGGCTAGTAGACCCATTTTTGAAATATATTTGAACCCACCTCCCACCTCAGCAGTGCCGGATTAAGCCAGCGCGGGGCCTGTAGCAAATTCTATCAAGGGGCCCTTAGACTATTTTAGATTAGGTATTTATCGAGTTTATGGTATTAAATAAAACAAAACTGTTAAAGCCTGACCAGAAATATATGAGGATGCGCCATATTGCGGAATTTCACTGGAACTAATTTCTTACACTGGCAATGATTTTATGATGGTTTGTCAACAATTTCAATGTCATCGTGATGGTTCGTTTAAATGGCAAATATTGAAAATAATCACATGTTTACTACACGAAAAACAGTCAGGGAAAGAGTGCATTCCTTTAAATGATATTACAAGGTTAACATAGTAGAACTGACAGGTATTTAAACTAATGTCATTATAGTGGGTTGCGATTGGTTGCAAAATTGTTGACATATAAATCTTAAATAGCGCTTGACAATCCTCATATATTTCTGGTCAGGCTTTACAAACAACAACTTTTCTTGATTTAATTTGGGCAAAGTTATAAATAGTGCTGTTGATATCGACTTCTCGGACTAAATCATATTCAATATTCATTAAATTGAGGTGATTAAGACGATGTTGGCTCATCGTGTTCCTTCCTCAAATAATTTTTAACACGTTTTAATGTTGAGAAAGACCGTTCACCACTGCAGTTGGTGATCATGAGAGACAAATAAATGCGCAAAGCAATTTCAACGTTTGGGGAACAAGATTGTAAAGAATTATTTATCAACAGCGTGTAAACCTGCATTTCCAGAGCCTCGTGATTCCTGCTGTCAATAATACTAGCCACATCAGAATTGAGCATTGCAGCGAACTGCACTAATTCGTTGCCCAGACTGTCCTCCAAATCATCTGCGTAAGCACTTACAATGGTTGCAGATTTTTTCAAAATTTCTTCTGGTGAAAGCTCGGAATATTCCGAAAATGTCAGCAATTTTATGATAACTGTTCATACGTTATACTATACTCAACACAATTACGAAACCACATATCTCAAGAATGCTTCATATCGAAAGTACTATTATTAGTGTTAGGTAAGGTCAAAATCTTTGAACGTCAATTACAGTGCTTAGAGGCGTTTTCAGCAGGCTGAAAAGTCATTTCAGGCCGTTTCAGGAATTGCTCTATCACATATCAAAATTTCACCCAAGTTGCCGTCGTTTTCAGGCGCCTGAAACATGTTTTCAGTCCGTTTCAGGGCACCCTCTATCAGATGACGCCATAACCTGAAAACCCGTTTTCAGGCGTTTTCAGGACCCCTTATTTTCAGGGCCTCTGAAGCACAAATCGTTATATGGCGAAATATCCAATAGGAGTGACAGAGATAGCACTAGTAGAAAGAGATAGCTATGCTCAGAACATTTGAGAAGCGTGTAACAGAGATAGCACTACTAGAAAGAGATAGCTATACTCGGAACATTCGAGAAGGGAGTGACAGAGAGTGCATCATTAAAGAGAGACATCCTAGCCTCGAATGTTCTCGACGCTCACACTGGACCTTACTGGAATATTCGCGTTACCTAGTTGGTTACTAAGTTCTGTTACTCGATTTGCAACTTCTTTTTTTGCGTTAAAACAAATGCTACTGAAAAAATAAAACATGGCACAATATGGTGGATTTGTGAGCTATAATTTTATACCACACATAACACTTATCATTATCACGTTCGTAATTATAATGGATTGGGGTCTAAAAGAGAATCGTGTCGCTGTAATTGCATTGCACAAATGTGGGCACCCGCCAGACATGATTTGAAAGTTGCTTCAAAATCTCAAAACCAACAAACAATTCGTTTATCGCGCAATTAATAGGTACGATAGTACCCTGAGCTTCGATGACCGCAAGAGGTCTGGAAGACCACGCACCGTTCGGACCCCAGCACTAATTAAGGCAGTGAAGGCGAGAGTCGCAAGAAATCCCGTCCGGAAGCAAAAGTTGTTGGCACTTCAGATGTCTGTGAAGAGAAACCCCCTAAAAAAAGTTATCAACGAAGACCTTGGACTACACGCTTACCGCAGACGAAAAGGTCATTTTCTCAAACATGCAATGAAATATTGTCTTTGCGTTCCTTATAATAGGCTCGGAAGTATCGGTTTTTGGGCGCAACAACTCGAGAGGACTGTAAAGGGATTTCATACTGCTTTTCAGGCCCAGGCTGAAATTCGGTATCCGGGGGTTTTTGGGGCTCCTGAGTCAGTCAGAATCTGAAATCGGATTTTTTAAATTCGGTCAAATTCGGTATCGGGGGGCTCTCGGGGCTCAAAACTATGAATCTGAAATCTGGTCCGAAAATTCGGTCAAATTCGGAAAATGTCGAAAAAAAAACGATTTGTATGGAGAAAATTTCAAATTGGTCCTAGGAGGCTGAAATTCGGTATCCGGGGGTTTTTGGGGCTCCTGAGTCAGAATCTGAAATCAGTTTTTTTAAATTCGGTCAAATTCGGTATCGGGGGGCTCTCGGGGCTCAAAAATATGAATTTGAAATCTTGTCCGAAAATTCGGTCAAATTCGGAAAATATCGAAAAAAAAAAACGATTTGTATGGAGAAAATTTCAAATTGGTCCTAGGAGGCTGAAATTCGGTATCCGGGGGTTTTTGGGGCTCCTGAGTGCGAATCTGAAATCGGATTTTTAAAATTCGCTCAAATTCGGAAAATATCGGACAAACAATATTAAGTGTTATTCTTTGAAGTATATTTTTTTATTTCATTGTATGTTTGAGAAAAGCACTATACATGCCTCGTCGTGAAAACGGATTCCCGGCCTCGTATCACTATATACCTACTTGGCCGGAAATCCTCATTTTCCCGGCCTCTGATGTAATGTACTATTGCTTAATGGACGATTGAAGACTATGAGGCTGAAGAGAAGTCGCGTCATACTGAAGCGGTACGCACAAAATGGCCATCGAAAAATACTTTTTACCGATGATTTTTTTTTTACCATTGAAGAATGTTGTAACCGCCAGAATGACAGAGTATATGCCAAAAACAGTCAAGAGGCGAGTAAGGCTGTTCCTAGAGTGCAACGAGGGCATCATCCCTATTATGTGATGATTTGGCTGGGTGTGTCATACTCAGGGCTAACACAGGTACGTTTCTGTGAAAAAGGTGTGAAAACTGGGGCTAAAGTTTACCAGGAAACCGTTCTCGAACCAATAGTGAAGCCTTTAAGCCATGCCCTATTTCAAAACCAGCCATGGATCTTTCAACAGGACTCAGCTCCTGCACATAAGGCAAAAACAAGTCAAGCCTGGTTTCGAAGGAACAAAATTGGCTTTATTGCCCACGAAGACTGGCCGTTCTCCAGCCCGGACCTTAAGGCAGTGACGGAATTAGATATGAAAACCGTGCGTGCCGCTATTGATGACTGGCCTCGTCGTTTGAAGGCCTGTGTTCAGGCCCAAGGAGGCCATTTTGAATGATATTGACAAATGTAAATCCTGATTGTGTGTACTTCATTTTAATATATAGTTTATTCAACTTTCGTTGGTATATTTTATGTAGATAAAGATTAATACAGTGACATAACTTAGTAACCAACTAGGTATGTGTGGACAATGCGTCCAGAGCGGTTCCGCGGGATATAAAAGAAGCCGGCAGCCGGCGTGAGTTAAGGCTTGTTCGGACTAGGCTAGTATTTTAGTCTAGTAGCGAGTAATGTAGTAGCTAAACTATATTCGCTACTGCCTAAAAATCGTTCGCATTACAGTCGAGTAAAGTTCACAAGTCGGTGGTATTCTGCAATTTTAAAGTGTTTTCCTCGCTCCAGCGAAACGACATTTTCATGCCAACTGAACTCAAACTATATCGACAGGTTCGGACTTGTTTAGCCGGCGGCCGAGTAAGCACGGACGCGTGGTGGGGGGTGCTACTCACTACTAAAAAAATAGAATAAAATGGATTGACTCGACTAAATTACTTACTAATCTACTTGACTAATTTTTTGGTGTTCAGACACGTTTAGCTACTAAATTACTCGCTACTAGACTAAAATACTAGCCTAGTCCGAACAAGGCTTAAAGGCTTGTTCGGACTAGGCTAGTATTTTAGTCTAGTAGCGAGTAATGTAGTAGCTAAACTATTAGCTACTGCCTAAAAATCGTTCGCATTACAGTCGAGTAAAGTTCACAAGTCAGTGGTATTCTGCAATTTTAAAGTGTTTTCCTCGCTCCAGCGAAACGACATTTTCATGCCAACTGAACTCAAACTATATCGACAGGTTCGGACTTGTTTAGCCGGCGGCCGAGTAAGCACGGACGCGTGGTGGGGGGTGCTACTCACTACTAAAAAAATAGAATAAAATGGATTGACTCGACTAAATTACTTACTAATCTACTTGACTAATTTTTTGGTGTTCAGACACGTTTAGCTACTAAATTACTCGCTACTAGACTAAAATACTAGCCTAGTCCGAACAAGGCTTAAAGGCTTGTTCGGACTAGGCTAGTATTTTAGTCTAGTAGCGAGTAATGTAGTAGCTAAACTATTAGCTACTGCCTAAAAATCGTTCGCAATACAGTCGAGTAAAGTTCACAAGTCTGTGGTATTCTGCAATTTAAAGTGGTTTCCTCGCTCCAGCGAAACGACATTTTCACGCCAACTAATGAACTCAACTAAATCGACAGGTTCGGACATGTTTAGCCGGCGGCCGAGTAAGCACGGACGCGTGGTGGGGGGTGCTACTCACTACTAAACTACAAAAAAAAATAGAATAAAATGGATTGACTCGACTAAATTACTTACTAATCTACTCGACTAATTTTTTGGTGTTCAGACACGTTTAGCTACTAAATTACTCGCTAATAGACTAAAATACTAGCCTAGTCCGAACAAGGCTTTAGTTACATTTTAACTGCGATCGAGTGCTAGTACAAGGATAATCGGAGAGAAAGACTCTTAAGTGATTAGTGCGCTTAAGTAAAGTTCGTGTGAATTGTGAGTGCGTAATTTGAGTAATAAAGTGTGTGTTTTCATTAGTGGATTAATTTGTGCTTTTCTATCATATACGAACCCCACGCTCGTAACATTATCATCCAAACGTAAATATCGATTATTCCTTATAGATTGGTAGTCAATATATCCCTTTTCAAATCGGTCGGTCGGGTTATTAAGACTAGCACGGAGAAAAGATTAGGGAATTCCCCGTTTCGTTTATCAGTATTGCCAACTTGCGTGTAGTGCGGTGTAAATCATGATTTTTGGTATGACCAGCAGATAGAAAAATAAAATTATAGTTGATCATTTTGATTATTTTTGATGCAAATATTTTCTTCTTAGTAATTGTGACTAAATCTAATATATAAATAATACTTTTAATGGTCAGAAAACGTTGGTGCGCGGGGCCCGCAGCATTTGCTACTCTTTCTTCGTGGCTAATCCGGTACTGCACCTCAGCATGACGCTAGCTCGAGAGCCAGCGCTGATCCTCCGGTGGGACCATATCTTACATTATAAGTTTATTGTTGTATTTTATATTTATCTTATAAAAACTTGACATCGGCGCAAGGTCCGGAAAAAGAAGAAGCTATCTTCAGAAGCGGAAGAGAAGAAAGAGTCGAAAGAAGTGACCCCGCCTCCGATGCGGTTCGACTGCCCCGTGTGCGACCAGCCCTTCAAGACCCTGGTGCTGCTGCAGCAGCACGTCGACCACTGTCTGTTGTGAAACTTACTGAAGAGATCAGTATCTCTACAGTAGGTTGCGAAACTTACTGTAGACATCTGTATCTCTACAGTAGGTTGCGAAACTTACTGTAGAGATCAGTATCTCTACAGTAGGTTGCGAAACTTACTGTAGAGATCAGTATCTACACTGTAAGTTTCACAGAAGACATTGGCAGCATCAGTATGATGTTTTTAAGTTTGTTGTAGCGGCTAATGCTGTTAAAGCCTGACCACTAATATATGAGGATTTTCAAGAGGGCTCTAGGTATTTATAAGAGTTATATGGCAACAATTTTGCAACTGTCAGTATAGTAGGAAAACATAATATTGGCAACAGATTTTTTTTTTCTATGACACGTTTACTTTTATTATTTTCTAAAATATATTATTTATAGCAAAAGATGAAACAAAAACCGATGTATGAAAAAGAAAATCATATGCATACCTAAAACATTATATGCGTTGCTTTGGTATCATTATTACAACAACAACAAATCTATCACAACCGCACTATTATTACATTATTTTAAATACCTGTCAGTTCCGATGTTAACTTCGTAACATAATTTTACGGAATGCTCCCTTTTCCTCACTGTTTTTCGTGTAGTAAACAAGTGTACACTTTATTTATAATATTACATATTATATATGACATTTTTATATATTTGTCTGTTAAAGAAAATTAAACATACCATCACATTGTTGACAGATAATCATAAAATCATTGCTAGAGTAAGAAATGAATTCCAGTGAAATTCCGCAACATGGCGCATCCTCATAATATATTTGTGGCGAGGCTTTACCAAGGCAACATTTTTGTTACTGCGCGGCAAATACAACGAACGTAGATAATATTGGAGTATTCCACTCATCAGTATTTAAAGCTTATAATTAAGTGAATTAAGGATTTTGACCTTACAAACGGTCCGGTAGTTTTGAATTTTTGATATGTTGTCTAGGATGGTTAGTCAGTGTTTAAAATGCAAAATGCACAATTCTCCCCCCTCCGCGCCCGCCGCCATATTGAAAAAACCGGCACTTTCTTCATATTTTTGCTCATATCTTCCTTTAGGAGCATTTTATGATTTGATTGATTTATTTGATTTATTTAAATGCATGTGGGAAATCGGGCAACATTTGCAGTCACAATTGCTTAATATATAGAATCACGAAACCCTACCTTTTCAGGCGTACATACATTTTTGGATAACCTATGTTAATATTAATACTCGTATATTATGTAGATTTGTTATTATTATAAACCCATATTTATCACAATTAATATAAAAAAAATTGCAACTATAATATAAAACAAAAACACAAATTAAATAATTTAAATGTCAAAATTAGATTATGATATGTACCTAGAGTTAAATTATAATTTTAATGTAATATATGTCAAAGTATGTCATCTAGATATTCATTAACGCTATAGTAACATTTATTTACCAACCATGTCTTTACCAGATTTTTGAACGAATTTATATCTTGACATTTAAATTTATCAGGCAACTTATTATAAATTATAATGCACATGCTATATGCGTTCCTGGAAGTTAACGCTAATTTTGCAGCGGGCTTATACAGTTTATTTTTATATTGCGATCGAACATTACGGGAGCTTAACTGCTGCAATTCTATAAATAGATTTTTATATTTGTGTACAAATACAGAAACCTCCAAAATATACAAACAAGGCAAAGTGAGTATACAATTGTCCACAAAATACGGACGGCAAGAATCTAGTTTGTTGATACCAAAAATTGCTCTAATGCAACGTTTTTGTATAATAAAAATGTTATCTCTGTCGGTGCAGTTTCCCCATAAAACTAAGCCATACCGAAGAGTCGAATCAACATAACCATTGTAAGCCATTAACGCGGCATGCAAAGAAACAGTTTGTGTTATTCTTCTTAATGCGTATACAAAACTATTTATCTTAGAACATACACCATCTACATGCTTTTTCCAGTTGCAATGAGAGTCAAGAATTATTCCTAAAAACCTTGTATGTCGTACTTCTTCAATAGGATTGTTTTCAAACTGTATATTTAATTTTTGTGGGTGGCCTCGGTCCGTGTGGAATTGAATGTAATTAGTTTTACTTAAATTAACTTTTAAATTATTAATGTTAAGCCATTCTATGACATTAGATAATGTCCGTTCTAAATCAGAATTATATGTATTTAAATCTTTACATTTTACAATAATAGAAGTATCATCCGCAAATAAGATACATTCATGAGCTAGATGGTTCGGCAAGTCGTTTATGTATAGTAAGAACAACAACGGACCCAAAATACTTCCCTGCGGTACTCCGTATTTATTTACAACATATGATGATCTATATGACATAAGGCTTCTAGATTTTGAACAGTATTTTAGGGTCTCCACACATTGCGTTCGATTATCAAGATATGACTTTATACAATCAAGTGCGGGTCCTCTTATACCATATTTATATAATTTCGACACTAATCGTTTATGGTTCACAAAATCGAACGCCTTACTCATGTCCATGAATAAGACTGACACAGGTATTCGATTGTCTACTGCATTTAGTACACTCTTCATTAATGTAAATGCTGCCAAAGAGGTACATCTAGACTTACGAAACCCATGTTGTTCTTCATTTAGTACTTTTTTGTTTTCTAAAAAATATATTAATCTGTTATATCCCTTAATTTGGCGTGTAAGGCAGGGTGAACAAATTCTTTGACCATCTTTTTCCATTTTTTTTCGAACCAGAATCTTTTGCTCTATTTTACCATAACGAGGCTTGAACTAGCGACCTTGTCTCCCGGAGCGGGAATTTGCCACACGAAGGGATATAGTACTTTTTCATATACTTTTGAGAAGATCGGAATTATAGTTATGGGCCTATAGTTACCCATTTCTGATTTATCTCCTTTTTTAAATAGGGGTTTTACGACAGATTTTTTAAGTATATCAGGAAAGCTGCCCTGAGCTAATGCTAAATTTACTATGTGAGCTAGTGGCTGTGCAATAACCAACATGCTTTTTTTAATTATATCTGTCCGTAAGTCGTCATGGCCGACAGCTTTGGAGTTCTTAAGTTGCTTAATTATATTAATTATCTCACTTACACTAACTGGATTTAGGAAAATAGTCGAATCATTATTTGCAATATTAATGTCATCACAGGAGCCAGATGTTACATTATCGGCGACAGATTGAACAAAGTAACTATTAAAACAATTAGCTATTTTTTTGGGATCATCAATAATTTCCTTGTTTATATACAATTTTTATACAGATCTGTTGTTACAGTCATATGTGGTAAATTTCTTAATGATATTCCAAACAGCTTTACATTTATTGCTGTTTCCATGTATATACTTTAGGTTTACAGACTTTTGATGAGAGATGATACATTTTTTTAGCACACAGGAATATTTTTTGTAACTTAATTTACAATGATTAGACCTCCTACTTAACAGATATAATTGTCTTTTTTTACGGCAGCAGTTTCTTAATGCATTAGTTAGATGTTTTGACTGATCCGGTTTGTATGTTATCTTTACTTTAATCTTTGGGAAGCATAGGTCATAAAAGAGGAGATAAAGATCGTAAAAGTTATTAAATGCAAGTGTAGCATCATTTTCGTTATATACATCGTTGAAACTTAAGCACGATAATGATTTAATAAATTTTAATTGATTTTCGGCGTGAAAATCTCTTTTTAATTCATACCACCAATTTATAGGTGGGGGGAGCCTTTTTTTTACAGGTATTTGCAAAGATTGTGCACAATGATCAGATAGTCCAAGATTGTGTATTTTTGCGGTTCCCGGTATCGTACTGGCTATATTGTCGATACAAGTTTTCGACTGAGCAGTGATCCTTGTAGGACCATTGATACACAATTCCATGCCATAGTTTTTTAAGATTTGCACAAACTGTTTTGTTATCAATGAGTTTTTCATAATATTAATGTTGAAGTCTCCACATAAGATATATCTCCTTCTTTTGTTTTGGCAAACAATGCGAAGCATATCCTGAAGCTTATGAAAGAAAACCGCTGAGGGTGATGTAGGAGTTTTGTTTGTATATACACACATAACTACAATATTATATTGCCTAATATTTACTGCACAACACTCAAAAGTATATGGCTGTGAGAGCGGATCGATTTCTTTTACGGGTTTAAAAGTTAGGCTTTTTTGTACTAATATGGCAACCCCACCCCTTTTAGAAAATCTTCTTGAAAAACTAGCAGCAACCTGAAAGGTATTTAATTTTAGATTGCATTCGGATCCTCGCATGATATATGTTTCGCTTAAGCACACAATGTCGACATAAGTGCCATTTTTCGTCAAATCATATATATAAAAGCTAAGCAGGGCCTGTTTATTAACTGCGCCTGAAATATTTTGATGTAAAATCCCAATGCTGTCAGATGGATTTACAACGAAAAAACTGGTTCTTGCGCGGTGATCCCTTTGACGGCGTCGTCTTCGTAGTCTTTCCCACACCACGGTCGAATTCGGGTGGCCCGGCCGGCGGGCGCGGGGGCTCGGCATCAAGCTTGGCTTCACATATTTTTCTTGATACTCCGTTTAACTCGACGATATGACGCTGGAGCAGTTGCAGGGGCGTATAAAGTAAATGGGCTATTTGATGGAAGATTTTTTTTGCCATGACCTTTATGCTTACAGGTCTATCAGGGTTAACGGGTGTCTTAAGATCATAAGTTAAAAAATCACAGTTTTTAAATTGACCTGCAATCATTTTGAGCATGTTATTCAACGGCCGTTCGTTTAAGTGTCGATTGAATGCTACTGGTAATATAAAAATGTTTGGTTGAACAAGTTGTTGCATTGAGTAATATAAGTTTGCAAACAATTGGTTAGGATTTTTATCATTACTTCCAGTAATAATGATCAAGAAGTCATCCTTGCCTAGGCCCACATCAATAGTCGGCAGTAAACGTAGAACTGTTTTTGTATCTGCTCCGGGATTTGTATAGCATAAAACATCAAAATAACTTCCGTACATTTTATTGAGTAGCAATCCGAGATGTTTTCCTTGTTGGTCAGATAATATGACGATTTTTCTTTTGCCTTGGCCGAACCTCATTCTATACTGAAAATCATCTTGAAATTGTTTATTATAAATGTTATCATTTAAGTTGGATTTGGATGGACGATAGCTGTTTCCATTATATAGTTGTACCAATTTGTTACAGTCCAACTTGTTCGGATTCTGAGAGGTCGTCGGCATTTGTCTTTGGACCGTTTTTTTCGTTAGTGGGCCGCTAGGTGGCGCTGTATTTGTAGCAGCCAGGGTATTTTCCTTGTTAGCCGGCCGGTGTTCATCTTCATTCTTCTTCTTCGTACCCAAAGAAAGCTCTGGTCTATATTGATCCGATATTCCGGAAGTTTGAACGGAAGCCAGGTTTTGTGAAATTATCGGTTCGCTAGATGGCGCTGCTGTATTGGTGTATGCCGACGAAGTAATAGGCTGTGGTTGATATTCCTCTTCGTTCTCCGCTCCAAAAGAAAAATCTAGTCTTGTTTTTATTACCTCTCTACGCTTCTTATTCATAGATTTATTTATAGATTTTTTATTTTTATTTTTGGTAGATGTAGAACTACAGACATGTGTTAATTTTTTTATTTTAAATTCATACTCGATGATTTTCTCAGTCAATCCATTGTTTACTGCTAATAGGCGCTCAATTTCCAGGTCCGCAGATTGTAATTTCTCACCCAACTCATTTATTTTGCTTGTCAATTCATCGAATTTGTAACTGTTATTTAGACGTATGTTGCCACAGCTTCGATTTAATTCTAGAGATGTAGACGATTTGTAAGGTGAGCTGTCTTCACATTCATCATCCGACAAACCGGAAAAAGAGTTTTCAGTCTGAATGTTTACTTGATATCTTTTACGGAGTGTGACATTATCACGTGAAGAACCTGGTGATGAAGTTGATGGGTTTGCTTTGGATTGTATTTTTGATGTATGTGGATTTATTTGCAATTTGAACGTGCAGGTTTGACAAGTAAATGTTCTTTTATTTTTATCCATCAAGTCAAATAATTTGGTAATAGAAGTACATTTTAAGTGATACGTATTTTCACAAAAGACACAACGCAAATATTCTTTGTTGACAATGTCATTCTTGCATTTCTTGCATTGATTCTCCATCTTACGGCTCAATCAAGCAACTTCAAGTGATGGTGATAGCGTTTCTCGTTTGACTGTCTAGTTAATCAATTAATGCAGGCTTGTGACGCTAGATGGCGTTGTAATTAAGACTGTGAGTTGTGGCGAGAAGACTGCGCGAGATTTGACAGCAGTTGGTATAAACTCAAATGTCGGTATTTGAATATCTAAACTGTCACTATTTAACACCTATTTTTGTAAGTTTATCTCTAAATACGTGCTGTGAATGATGTACTGGGTTCACTTTGTTGAAATTGTTCACTTTATAACATTATACACACATTTTAACAAGTATGCACTATCCTTGGCTAGGGTTGCCAAGACTGGCAACCCTAGCCAAGGATAGTGCTACTTAACAGACTTGCGACTTTTTAATTCTGAAAAATAGTAATTATAATCGAGTTTTTCATTTTGAGTGCTTATAAACATAACCTACAAACTTACGCGGGGATATAAGTTAAAGACATCCAAATGAAGAGGAAACTGGCTGATATATCAACACGGTGAGAATATTACTTAACCGTTGAACTTTAAATCTCACTATTAAGTTGTATTCTAACGGCAACTATAATTCAAGTTCATTCACAACAACACAATCCGTTAAACATCTGATTGGATACTAAACTGACACTGACAGATACCTAGGAGTGACAACATAACAATAACTATATCAGTGTTGCCACAAGATTATATTAAAACATCATTGGCGACATCACTAGCGACATCTCTTGATAAACTCAAATACTATTGATAAAGTTGTGTGATAATCAATCATGTCCAGTGTAGTCAACAAAGCAACCACTAGTGGCCGGAAGGTGGCGACACCGGTATCATGCTTCAAATGCAAGAAAGCAATAGATGCAAAAAGTGGAATAATATGTGCCGTATGCAAACATCATTATGAATTTAGTTGCGCAGGCGTCTCAGAAAAGCTGCATTATTTAAAAACACTAGAAACGAGAAAAAACTGGAAATGTAAAATATGTACTAATCTAGACAACTCCGATGCCACGCAAAATGCACATACCAACATTACTTTAAGGAAAAAACAATGTCTTCCAAAACATAAAAGCCCCCCTAAACATCCTGAAATGAAAATATCAGACCAAAATCACCATATAGGAGACACCCAGGAAAAAAATCTGAATGCACCGGAGGAGAATAGCACACAAACCTCTCAGATAATGAGCTCTGATCACTCACACGTACTCAGTGAGAGGGACACTTTTGACGAGTCGCTCTCCTCGCCTACTTTATTAAGATCAACCTTGCTGTCAAAAAGTGCAGATGGGACATTATATACATCGCATACTCTATTAGACATGAAGGAGACAATTAGTCAGCTCACATGTGCACTAGAGGCTACACAGAATGAACTGGAGAACGTAGTCTTAGAGAATAATGAATTAAAAAATAAAATTCACAAACTAAATATGGAGAAAAACACCTTACAGTCTTTGTGTTATTCGTCAATAGTAGACAGACAAAAACGTAAAAATAAAAATAAAAAGTGTGAGCAGCGACACTCACTAATACTCCCAATTGGGTCCTCAACGCCCTCTACCGGCTCCGCTCACACACCAACAGAGGCATCCAAATATCCAGATGAAAATAAAAAAGTTTTACATTTTCAACGCCAAATTATGCTTCTGGAACAGCAATTGAAAGACGCAACACGTGAGATTGAAGATTTGGTAAAACAAATAGAGATACTGATGCAAAAGTTAGAGTGCTCAGCCAATATAGAGTTAGTGAAAACCGCTGCACGTTCCGACAAAATGCAGCAGAAGGATACTTCTACAAAGGTGAAAACCGCATCGATTTTGACCCCAAACCTCATCCAAGATGAAAATATTAAATTCCAAAGACCCAATAAACTATGTATAATAAGCAGTCAAAAAAGAAATAAGATAATTAACATAGCGCTGAGCGAATTTCCTGACAATTTTCAGATATGTCACTATTTAATCCCAAAATCCGGAATTGAACAGTTATTACAAGACATTCATTTAAAAACAAAAGAATTTACGTTAGCTGACTATTGTGTTATCCTAATTAGCGAAGAAGATTTTATGGTAACAAAAAATTATTGTGAACTTGTAAATATAATTAGAGAGAAACTTTTAACATTACAACATACAAATGTAATTATATGTTTGCCAACGTTCAAATGTATTGATACAGGTGTTATGTTTAATTCAAGAGTTGAGACTTTTAATAATCTACTCTACTTAGATAATCTGAGCCATGAGTACTCTTACCTGGTAGACTCAAATATGGAGCTAACATATGACAATACAATGTTTCATAGAAGCTCCGGTGTTATTAACAACAGGGGAATTAAACAAATTTTTCAGGGAATTCATAAGACAATTCTGTTCATATACCATCAAAACTATTCGGCATCTGAAAGTATTGTCAACCCCGACGTAGAACAGCCTCAAAAAACATGTGGCCTTCACATCTCTACGGAGACAAATCACACAGAAACAGGCACACAGACAGAATTAGAGTTTTTTCGATTATAAATATATATATGTGATGCATCAAAATATTGCGGGACTTGTAAACAAAACCGACCTCCTTATTGTTAAACTAAATGACCTTAAGCTGAAAAAAATGGATGTGGACGTTTTGTGTATTACAGAGCATTTTATAATGGCAGGATATGAGGATCTGCTGTCTATTCCTAATTTTAAGCTAGCTAGTATTTACTGCAGGCAAAATATAAAACGAGGTGGAGCTTGTATACTTGTAAAAAATACTCATAAATACATCGACCTCGCTGAAATTGCAAGATGCTCAGTGTCGGGCATAGTTGAGTGTTGTGCAATAGAATTAGTGAATTTACAAGTAGTCATTGTATGTATATATAGACCACCGAATCTCCAAAACATAGACATTTTTTACAAAAAAATTAATATCATATTAAATAAAT
This sequence comes from Apotomis capreana, assembly GCA_947623375.1. Taxonomy (NCBI): domain Eukaryota; kingdom Metazoa; phylum Arthropoda; class Insecta; order Lepidoptera; family Tortricidae; genus Apotomis; species Apotomis capreana. The sequence goes on along the minus strand of OX392515.1, from coordinate 3,426,321 downwards.
TAAATAGATCAAGATCACACATAAAATTAGTCATAAATGGGGACTTTAACATAGATATGTTAAAAAATAATAACTTAACTAAGGAATTTGAATACTTCCTTCTCAGCCATAACCTTAAATTAGAAATTAAAACTGCAACCAGGCCTGCAAGTAAAACGTGTATCGACAATTTTGCCCATAATATAAAACGCGGTTGTACCGCCGAAATATTGGATTTCGGGCTATCAGACCATACTGCACAAATATTGAAAATCCCAGTAAAGAAAACATGCATACTAGACTCTTGGAGAAAGAAAAAACGGGACTACAGTAAAGAAAATTTAAATAATTTTAAGTCACATTTAGAAAGCCTCTCTTTCTCCGAGACCTACAAGGCTGAAGACCCAAACAACGCTTACGACACATTCCTTGAGACATTCACTATGCTATACGATCTATGCTTTCCTAAGATTGTAACTAGTATAAAAACATTTAGAAAAGTAAAATGGCTATCAAAGGGAATAAGGATATGTAGCAAAAAACAAAGACATCTCCTTTGGCGATATAGAACATCACCAACTCTAGCCAACAAAGCCAAATTCACTAATTACTCTAAAATATATAAAAAAATCATAAGACTTACTCAAAAAGCTCAAAATAATTACAAAATTAATACAGCACAAAATAAAAATAAAGCTGCGTGGCAAATTATCAATAATACAAAAATGAATTGTCCTAAAGAACCCATACAAAAAATAAAAACAGAACAAAATCAGCTTTTAACAAACCCGAAACACATCGCCGACGCTTTTAATAACTATTACGTAGACCAAGCTGATCTGTCTCCTAAGAACCTAACCTATTTAGACCAAATCCAAATGAACCCAAATTCACTGTTTCTTTATCCAACGTCTTTCCAGGAAATTGAAAAAATTATCGCAAATCTGAAAAACACAGAAAGCGTTGGATATGATAATATTGCCACAAAAGTAATTAAGCATGTCCGCGTCGTGATAGCCAAACCCCTTGCATACATAATCAACCTATCTTTGAATTCTGGCATTTATCCTGAAAGTCTCAAACAAACTATTATTAAGCCCCTTTTCAAAAAAGATGATAAAGAAAATATGAAGAATTACAGACCTGTCGCATTAATTCCTGTATTTTCCAAAATATTTGAAAAGGTTATATACACGCGTTTATATAATTTCTTACAAAAATATAACATACTTTGCGATGAACAAAAAGGATTTAGGAAAAATAAAACTATAAACATGGCTATTGCTGATCTTCTGCAAAGTATAATACATAGTATAGACAATAGAACGCCTGTCTGTGCTATATACACAGATATGACAAAGGCATTCGACTACGTCGACCACAAAATATTGCTTCACAAGCTTAATACATATGGGATAAGGGGAAATGTCCTTAACTTAATTGAATCCTATCTCAGTAACAGGAAACAATATACGGAAATATCCAGAATCTGTCTAAAAAGCAAACTTGAAAGGACATATAGATCCGACGAAAGAGTGATGAAATGTGGTGTACCGCAAGGCAGTGTACTGGGCCCACTATTATTCTTAGTGTACATAAACGACCTGCCTAAAGAAGTTCATCATCCTATGGTTCTATTCGCGGACGATAGTACAGCTATAATACAGCGCCGCGATGTTGACATAAATGCATACCAAAATGACATTAATGAAGTTCTTAATGAAATAATATCATGGCTTAATAAAAATAACCTAAAAATAAATTTAAATAAAACGCACATAATGCATTTTTGTCACAGACCAAATTCAAACGCGATCAAAATACAATATAATGGAGCACCCATAACGGAAGTCGAAGACACAATATTTTTAGGAATCAAAATAGATAAGAACTTGAATTGGAAATACCAAAGTAATGACATATGCAAAAGTATTAATAAGTCAGCATATGCTCTCCGTATCTTGTCAAGGGTTGTAAATCGCGAAGCTCTATTGACTGCCTACCACGGCTTAGTAGCATCGAAACTTAGGTATGGCATTATCTTTTGGGGAAATTGTACAGATAGGGAAATGATATTTAGATCCCAGAAGAGATGTATTCGTGCTATGTGTGGCCTGAATACAAGTGAGAGCTGTGTGCCTGCTTTCAAATCACTTAAAATATTAACTCTGCCATCTTTGTACATTTTAGAATTGTCAGTATTTGTAAAGACGAATCCACACCTGTTCACAGAATATTGTCAATTTGATCGAACAAGGCCAATCAGGTCAGCCTACCAACACAAACTACGCGTAAAGTCGAGCAAAACGGCTTTTTATCGGAAAAGTTTTATTGGTATGGCACCTATAATTTTTAATAAGATACCGAATGACATTAAATGCTTAAGAATGCCTATGTTTAAAAGTAAACTCACCGGATTATTGTTGGAGAAATGTTATTATTCCGTCAAAGATTATCTTAATGATGTAAATCTAAGACATGATAGGACTCAAAGTTTATTATTATATTACTAGATTGTTTGCCAATGTATACCTAAGAATAAGAATTAAAATTACCACTAATCAAATTGACATCAAAATAATGACAAATAATGTTCTCAATTAGACATAATTATATATTTTAAATGTTATAATTCAACTGATACGACTCATAATTGGAATTATGTTAAAGTAAGTCGTATAGAATAAATATGTAAATGCTTAACTCATTATAATTATGATTAAAAATTTTGTACGCCTACGGGTAAAACATAGTGATACAACAACCATGTAATATTTTCCATGTTACTTACCTATGTTTAACAAAATAAATTTATCTTTATCTTTATCTTTATGTTAATGCTCTGAGCTATAAATACTTAGACTTTCAGTCACTTATATAAACGGTCTCTTTTATGTGATACGGTTTCGCCACACCGTAATAACATTGTCACTGTAGAGTTGCACAATTTCACACACGAAATCACTTTTTTCTTTACAATTTAACATAAGAAACGATTTATTTATCACTATCAACACAGAGCTGATGTTTACTTGACGCAAGCGCCATCTACCCTCGTAGTTTTAGCTAGAAGAAAGCTTCGACAATGTTATAGAGAGTTAAATTTACTACATTTTACATTTTATATTTTGTTTCTAGGACAGATAGTTACGGAGATATGCACATTTAAATAAACTTAAGAAATTGCAATTTCCAACTCAAAAACAAACTTCTGGATTATATCTTCGTTTAGGAGCATTTTAGCTAGAACAGTGCTTGGGCAATTTTGTAGAGAATTAAATTTACTATAATTTACATTTCAAATTTTGTTTCTAGGACAGATAATTACGGAGATATGTAAAAAATAAAGTCACATTTTCCGAAAATGTATGTAAAAATGGACATGAGTTTTATAAGCAATTATATTTCCTACATGTTTTAATTTGTCCTAGACTAGTCCGTCACTGAATGACAGCGTTCTAAACCAAGAATTTTGAGAAATTTTCGAAGAATTCGACTTTTCCTGTTTCTTAAATGTGCATATCTCCGTAACTAACCGTTCTTGAAACAAAATTTGAAGTGTAAATTATAGTAAATTTAATTCTCTACAACATTGCCCAAGCTTTGTTGTAGCTAAAATGCTCCTAAACGAAGATATAATCCAAAAGTTTGTTTTTCAGTAGGAAAATGCGATTTTTTACGTTTTTTTTAAATGTGGATATCTCCGTAACTATCTGTCCTAGAAAAAAAATATAAAACGGAGAATGTAGTAAATTTAACTCTCTATAACATTGTCGAAGCTTTCTTCTAGCTAAAATGCTCCTAAAGGAAGATATGAGCAAAAATATGAAGAAAGTGCCGGTGTTTTCAATATGGCGGCGGGCGCGGAGGGGGGGGAATTGTGCATTTTGCATTTTGAACACTGACTAACCATCCTAGACAACATCAAAAATTCAAAACTACCGGACCGTTTGTAAGGTCACACATAGTACTTTAGTCTCTATTCACCGTATTATTAAATATAAAGTCCAGTTTTTATATGAATACATAATTGTACGTAACTTGTACCTAGTTTAATGGCGCCAAAACGGCTGAATGAATTTGGCCTATTTTTGATACTCGGGTAACTACATATCCACAAGTGGTTATTGAGTATTTTTCACTCGACTACTGTAAAGAAAAAAAAGTGACATCCACTCAATTGCTTCGAATTTTGAGTTGGACTCTATTTCTATTTTTATATTAAAAAAAAATGGCGTCTGTCCATTGGAACAATTTTGCCAATGTCAAGGTACAACAAAATAAGAGCGATGACAGGTAGCCGTAGTTACCAAAAGCAATACAGTACTCTTTATGAAATGTCAATAACGTTTTGTTAGTATGAAGCTTCTATGATGATACAGGCATGTGACGTCATAAAAGCAGTAGTCAAAACACGTCTTCTTTTTAGTTTTTGTACAATTAAAAATAGTATAAAGTCCAAAAGTTAGTGATAGTTTATTTGGTACCGCATATTTTTTAATGTGTGTTTAGTGGTTTCAATGCCACAATTGACAACATTTCATATTTATAACAGGTGGAAATTAATATAGAGATCGACAGGACTTTATGTCGTGTACCTTAAAAAAAAATCTTTGAATTCGTTCTGCTGTATTTAAAGAAATATAAGAAAATACATCAAATAACTGCAATCTAAGACAATACGGGCTGAATAGGGTTGTTGTCTAAACCAAAGAGCGAAAATATATATATATTTTTTATTTGACGTTGACAGATGACAGATGCATACCGAGTTTTATTAAGTTTTTTTTTAATAAGAAAACCGACTAAAGTAACCTTTCCATTAAGTTCTGGTTTTGGTGTTGCCACATTTTAAAATGAGTATGTTTTTATAAATTGATAATAAAATAAATAATCATCTCAGAAAATAAATAAAAACAGAGATTACTTCATCTTTTTAAGCAGAATTCAGAAAAGTAATAAAATGATAGTCTTAAAAATATGAAATGTTGTCAATTTATATTCACTATATTCAAACACCGTATTGAGTGGATATGAATAAATTTATAGTTTTTACACACACATTTAATAAATAGGTATACGACTTAGCTATTTGAGTCAGATAGAACCAAAGTCAGCAACATCAATTTTTTAAAATAATTTATAACTACTAACAATTGGCAGCTACAGCGACATCGCTAAATAAAAAATATCTTCTATACGATTTTCAACCATATTGGATGTTTGCTGACTTTGCTTTTAATGACTCATTTCATTTGTATTATGAAGGCAATTATAGATTTTTATTCATATACAATGCATTTGTTATTTAAATAAATTATACTTAGCTTAAAATAATGAATTATTTATTTATTTAGTTCGTAGTTTGATTTAGTCATATGGTGAGAAATTTAAATATTATTGGCGTGATTTGATTGTTATCATACTATATTAAAATGACTAACGATACCTTTTTCCCGACTGACCATATGCTTGTGGCGACAATATACCTGTATACGTGTGCGTGTGTACAAAATCTTGTACTTATCGAACAAAAGATAGTGTGTACTTAACGAACAACGTGGTTTCGTATTTGTTAACCGCCTCATCTAATAAACTATTACTACTACGTTCTAGCATTTTACATAGAAAACTACCGTCAGTCTCAGACATATTAAAATACCTACGGATGGGCTTTACTCACGTCGCAGAAGTCGAATATCGCTAGACATGTTTCGAATCGGTTCGCGATTCACACAGGACAGAGTATTTGCCCGCAGTGCTTGGTTGGGCGCCGCCGCGACTGATCGGCTCTCCCGATGGTGAATCGCGAACCGATTCGAAACATGTAGAGCGATATTCGACTTCTACGACGTGAGTAAACCCGTTTCGCAGCGTACTAGCATGTTTACAAGCTGTTATCAAAACTGGAACAAATTAAAATGTACAAGTACCTACTAATAGTTACATTGTCATTTCAGTAGAGTTATGTGTTTAACGCGTAAACTCGAGGAATGCAGAAGATAACACGAATGCAGTGTCAATATTCGCTTAGTCTGTTTGTCGTGGAGATATTTGGCACCAATATGTTTTAACTAATGCTGTTGTAGTGCCCTTTTAAACCTTACTTTCTTAATATCCTGTTGTGATTAGAAATGTAAACTTTATTGGGAACCGTAAGATGAGGCTATTTGGAACCCAAGGGATTATTTCGTTCGTAAAAAAAAACTTTCTTTTACCATTGACATATTAGGAACACAAATGTTTCCATATATAACACATTTGTGCCAACTAGGCTTAAAATCTTTAATTTGCAAATTACCAAATCATCATCATCATCATCATCATCAAATTACCAAATACCTGGGTTCCAAATACGTGCGGAACATATATTTATTTATCTAATCATACGATGAAATTAATTACGATTTTAAGAAAGTAAACATCTTAGTGCGGTTTGGCATGTTTGTACAGTCTGTGACCTCTCAGATTGCGATTCGGGTTTCTGTGAAAACTGAGAGGTTCTTATCTGGAACGCGTAAGAGCGAGTGAGACTGGTATAAAACGCGAATGGCATTCTCACAGCTCACGCACTGTATCAGTGTAGAAAGTCCGAAAATACATAATTCAATTCAATTGTTTTTTACAGGTGTACAAATGCCCGAAATGTCTGAGATTCTCCAGCGAGCAGTACAAGGCCATGGAAGACCACTTTGACTTCTGTCTGGACGATTTCTAAGCGTCTTGCAGTAAGTCTCACTCTTTCTTCAAGACTTCCGTATGCTGCTCTCCTTGTCTTTAACGAGTGTTTTATGATGATAAACGTTTAAAATTTATTATAAATGGTATACTAGACGTAAAATTATGTAGATTTGGGTAAATTTCAGTGTTTCAACCGCAAACATATTGGTGTGTACATTTTCCGAATGTGGGCCAACTTCTTATTAATTCCATTAATGCATTAATTGCCAGCAACGCATACCGGGTGTTCCCTGCAATAGGAGCAATAAATTGAAACATAGACTGTACTACTATATAAGCAACTTCGGAAAATAACTGGTATTAAATGATAATTTTGCAGAATAATGATTAGACAAAAAAGAAATGTAATGTGTCTAATGTTGAGAAATGCGCAATATTAGTGTAGTGACAACTGTGTCAATACTCATGGCCTGTCAATGTTGGACGACGTACATTGAAAATACTACTATTTAATTTGTCTGAACTAATAAAATTTTATAAACTCACTTTTTTTAAAGTTGCTGAACAAATGTTGTTCAGTTTGAAGAGTAGAATCATTTTTTTAATTTATTGCTCCTATAACAGGCAACACCCGGTATATGCGTTCACCGTTATACAAGGTTGTTCCTAGGCCGCGCCCCCTGGCGTTAAGACTCATCTGGCGTCTACATATTACCCCAAAATGCCATTAAAATTTATATTTAAGGAGCCTTCGCTTTTATGCGACTGACAAAATATGGACGGTTGAGACACTAATATGACCATAACCGACCATAACTTAGGTTTATCCGATTTTGAATACACAAATATGTATGTTCAATTGTCAGAATTTGAACTGAGTTTTGAGGATAATAGGTATATAGTATCCAAAAATATACTGTGATTTCATAGATTTTGTTCCTTTTCGGTGCTTTAACAATTTTTTTTATTGACAAAGATTATAGTTTGATGCCATACACCAAACAAGATAGACGCCGCAAAATATATGCACGCATTTGGGAGCTCAGTAAATGATCTCAGCATTATCACACAATTTTCAAAAAAAACTATCGACCAAGAAATTATATTATTATCGAGCCTGCTCACAAAAATGAAAATGCTGTAGATAACAGAATAGCCGGAAATTCGGACATCCCGGTTACCCTCTAGATTAGTAAGTAGTTAATTCCATAATTTTGTGACGTCTATTTTGCTTGTGTTCGAATTTTTCTTTCTTATAGTATAAAATAACTATATTTTCATACTAACATAACGCTTTGTTAGCAAAATGTAAGACTTAATTATCCAATGAGATTGTAACGGAGTGATCTGATTGGTTGACGAACGTGGCTGTGATTAGTTGGACTGCGTCTATACATCGATTGCTTACTATTCAGTGGAAATATACAATGAGAAATATGTCTATGATTTTATGCAATTTCTATTACACGTTTAAACAAATCTGCTATTAGTCGAGCACGGTTAAATAGTGACTAGGTCTTCTTCTTCTTCTTCTCGGCATATATGCGTGCTGGACATATGCCTCTTGCATGGATTTCCAAGTTGATCTTGATGCGGCGATCCTACTCCAGGTCGGCCCTGCCGTCTTTTTAATGTCGTCCGACCATCTGGCTTGCGGTCTTCCGACGCTTCTGCCACCCGTTCGCGGCCTCCAGTGTAGCGCTCGCTGACTCCATCTGTCATCGTCTCTGCGACATATATGACCAGCCCATTGCCATTTCAATTGCGCAACTCTTTTGCCGATGTCGGTAACTTTCGTGCGTTGGCGAATGTCTTCGTTCCGTATTCTATCTCGCAGAGAGATTCCGAGCATTGAGCGCTCCATAGCTCGCTGTGCCACTTTTAGACGGTGGATTCTTCCAGCGGTTAGCGTCCACGTTTCGCATGCGTATGTCATTACTGGGAGTACACACTGGTTGTAGACTCTCGTTTTCAGTGTTTGTGGGATTTTTGAGCTGAAGACGTCTTTGAGCTTACCGAATGCACCCCATCCAAGCTGGATACGTCTGCTAATTTCAGAGTCTAATGGATCTCCCTTTAATGTTATTTTCTGACCCAGGTATATGTAGTCGTTCACTTCCTCAATCGTTTTGCCGTTCAATGAAATGTTTGCGCTGACGGAGGTGCTCATCCATTTCGTCTTCTCCATATTCATTTTCAGGCCAACCCGCATCGATGCCTGACTTAGATCGTTGAGCATTCTTCCAATATCTTCAGGTGTTTCTGCAAGTAGAACGATATCGTCTGCGAAGCGTAGGTGATGGAGATATTCTCCATCAATATTTATACCTGTGCCGTCCCAGTTGAGTGTCTTAAAGACGTCTTCGAGTGCGTTTGTAAATAGCTTCGGGGAAATGACATCCCCTTGGCGTACTCCTCTTTTAAGTGGTATATTTGCGGTGGAGCCTTGAATTTGCACTGTCATCGTCGCTGATCGGTAGAGATTTTTTAGCAGCTGGATGTATTTGTAGTCTATTCGGCACCTCTTTAGGGAATCGAAAACTGCCCAATGTTCCACCGAATCGAACGCCTTTTCATAATCCACAAAGGCAAGGTATAGCGGTTTGTTGTATTCGTGTGATTTCTGTATCACTAGGTATTATCAGTTAATATAATATAGTATACGCAGCATATAATAATAGCAAAAATTTAACTGGTCATTATGCCACCCTCATTTCATGATTGGTTAAAAATACTAAACCTCAAAATAACCACAAAGTTAGGAATTCTTACCTTAAATATTGTTTCAACAAAGCTGAATATCTGGGAAATGGCTGCGGTTTCTACAAAAATAGCTTAGCATCATATCAATAGACAAAGGCTTTCGATAAAAAAAAAAGAAAAATTAAAATTTGAACTGTTTTTTTTTATAAACGGACATTACATTTCAGCTTAGGCTCTAATCTTAATTTTTTAAGATTATATCGAACCTAAGTAGAGGAAAATATGTTGTGTGTATGTTGACAAATTTGCAATATTCTAAGTATAAACTTACTAATCGGGAAGGCTTTACATTTTTTATACGAGGTTATAACTTGTGTAGTAGATTTACTATCATAATCGTAATCACATGGAAGTCTGTTCAACACGCGTGGTAAGGCCTGCGTCCATACGCTGTTGCCGTATTCATTAGTGCAAGGAGGTATTGTGAATGCTGGTATGTTTGTAAGATTTAAAAAAACACACACACACATTTAAATCGGACTATCTAGGAACTACGATGCCACAACACAGGCACACAGATACCCATATTTTTTTACCCGCTCTCAGAACGAAAACCATAATTAGTAAAACTCATGTACATATATTATCTCTCGTGTTAAGTTCAAAATTACATTATTACTCGTATGTGTGAAACATAAGTTCACAGTGAGAAAGTAAGCAATCGGTGATACTCCTAGACAAAGATGAGGTATATCAAAAAGGCAATGAGAAGTGAATTGAAAGTGATAAACAGTGGCGTAGTCCTAGGCAGGCCCTGTATCAGAATGTGGCGCTTCGACACATGCCCCCGGCCCGATGAGGGGCGAGGGCACCACAAGTCGGGGCCCCAAGTCATAGAGGCCCCGTATCATTGACACGGCTGATACGGCGGTATCTACGCCCCTGGTGATAAAATTGCTAAATATTTTGGATGGTTAAAAAATACATTAAAAAATAAACTTAGTAAATTGATTATTAAAAAAAATACGATATTTATTTAGGTGTAAAAAAAAACAATACGGTATTTGTATAGTGAAAATAAATTGTATCATTAAATTCACCAAACACAATCAAAAATACACAGAACCAAGTAAACTACCACTAAACTCTTGGACATTATACTATTTTGGGACAAAAACTATAAAGAAAAATTGTTTTGACTACTGATGTTTATGATGTCACAAGCCAGTATCTTCATAGAAACTTCATACTGACAGAACTTTTTTGACATTTCATAAAGAGTATCTGATTTGAGCTGTCATCAAATACCGTATTGAGATAAACTTGTTCGAATACATCATATCTATTGTGACTTCATAGATACTAAGTGATGCCAATGTAGTGTTTTCGGTTATTAAAAAGGTGAGGCTTTGAAATCGGTTTTAATCCTGATTTTTTTTATGTTGATAAAATATAAAACAAAATATCTGTTAGTCCAACATGTATACGTGACATAGACATTATTTTTATAAACATTTCTACATTATTATTAATATAGTATTTTTCGTAAATAGAGCTCTTTTGACGTCCGTCTAACTGTTGTGTTATTAGTAATTTAGGAAATTAGATTCTATTTCATATTGTGTAAGATATATTATGAGACTTTGATTATAATTTCACAATCATATTTTTATTTTACGTGCCAATATACAGGGTGATTCAGAAATCATAAGCAGGAGTTATAAGGGCGATGGGGTGGATTAAACTGAGCAAGTTTCGCTATGGGGTCAACAACAAAATCAAAAGACAGCCGTTTACATTTCGGATAATTAGCGATCAATTAGCTAGCAATTAATTATTTAATAAAAACACGTGATTTCGTGACTGATTCTATAGTGAAAGTTGCTCAGTTTGACCCTCGCAATCACCCCCATAACTCCTGCTCATGATTCCTGAATCATCTTGTATATATTGTGCTGACCGAGCAAAACTTGGTTGAGGAAGGGCCTTTCCCTTGATCGCGCCATCTGTCTGGGGACCGTCCCAGAGCTCATTTGCCCCGATAAACCATCTTCACTTAAACTCTAATGATAAGTTACAATACTGTGACGGAGTTCTACTGTGGTGCACGTATCCATTTCCTTAGTATGTTATAGAGTTTATAGAGTAGTCATCAGTGCCATTATTATGATTTAACTAGAGATTGACACACTTCCAGAATTAATTTTATTAAAACTTTCGTGAGACATATTTAATTATTGTATTAAGCGGTTTACACTCACGTGAAATTGTCATTGTCACTACTGTGACGAGTTTGCCGCGGCGGTGTACGTGCACGGGCAGCCGTCCCTGATGAAGGGCTCCATACGAGTTCGAAACATGTCGGGCCGTTCCTGACAATTTCACGTGAGTGTAAACCGCTTAATACAATAATTACTTCCAGAATTGGCGGCGTTTTTCCCAAAGACTGTACTTTTACGTTTCCAAGCTTCTGGTTCTTACCGTACAGTTATATACGTAAGCATAACACTCTGATCCTTGATCGAGGATTTTAAACAAGAAAAACAGTTTTTATCTTTTCTCCGATAATGCTTTAAATGTTTGTTAGACAAGCAGGTATGGCGTTTGTCAGATCCTATATATATCATAGTAATTGGTAATAGGACACATTTTGACCAGTTTCACCGCTAGTGGCTCCACAATTTCAATCCACAGATACACTAATATTGACCTTTAGGTACAAGTTATCGCAGAGATAAATAAAACTTTTTTAAATGACACAATTCATCACATCACAGATTATTTTTATGCAAAACAATATCGTTTATGGAGTGAGCTTGTGGCGCCATCTACAACTTTGAGATTTCTGTCCTATTACGTCGTTACTACGTTTTGCCTGCACTTCCAATGCCTTCTGCCGCCAGCTTTACACAGTGTGTTTTTATGTACATTATAATTATAACATTACCATTATATTTTGTAAGTGTTTAACAATTATTATAGTTGATAATGGACATCATTTGTTGACTTGTTACAATTTGATTTAAAGCATGCCGGTGGCCAATTTAATCAACGTTCATCCAGACATAATTTTTTAATCAAGACAAAATTGTCATGGCGAAGGTTGGTTACGATCGTTGTGAGAGTTATGAAATAAAAACTTTCACTGCCATACACATGTGTAACTGAGATTCTAATAACTTAGGTATTACGACTGTCGGTCATCATTATAAGTTTTTTATTGTAAGTAATAAAAAACTTCTCACGCAAGCGACTAATATAAAGATGATATTACATGCATTTCATTCCTTCTTTTGTTTCTTTAGATTATTGATGATATCTTGAATTGTAAAGGAATAATTATAGGCGAAACACTTAACTGTTAAGGTGTAGGAAGTGATGTAAAAAATTAACGTTACGTCAAAATTCAAATATAGAACACCAATTTCTGTATACAGACACGTTGCTACACCTAGTACTTTAGTTAAGTTGTTCATCTATACTGAGATCTTTTAGTGCTGTTTAAAGAAGCCACCGTAATGCAGAAACCTATCTGTTTTAGGGTGCTCTTCACCACGAGCCTGTAATGTAAGCAAAAATATATGAAAATCTCATTTGTTTTTGTTACCTAAGGCGAATTCTCGCGGTGTGGGAGCACTCCTAAGTGAAATTTGTAATTTTGATTGTAAATGTAACTTGAACGATCTTTCTGTGATTCGCACAATGTGTGTTAATGTGTCAAATGTAATCTAATGTTTGTAATAAATTACTATTATGGGTATTGAGGATGTTTTCATTTTTACCTTTGAATATAGGACAGCCGCGAATATGTTCTTCGGGTTTATACATGTCCCGCTCGCGCTTATGCGGTCGTGATTTAAAGGCTTATTACACTTGGCTAAATTTAGCATCCTAAGTGAGGGATGCAGCAATACCAAGGAGTGATATGGAGTTATCTCCATACGTGTCTCACATATTGCCGCATCCCTCTCGTTAGTGACTAATTAGGAAAGTGTAATAGCCGCATTAACACTAATTTTACGCAAATCTGAATGCTATTCTACGAGTTAACGAGATGTAATAAATATCATCGTCAGGGCAAAAATTCATTAGCCGGCTTACACAGCCATTATAACTCTAATTTAAGCTGTATAAAGGCTGTCTAAGTGCTTATGCAGTCTGTGTGCTACTTGGGTATGTTCTGTTAGGTATGGCTTTTAGGTCTGTAGACTTGTTAATCGACTGTTAATAACTAACATCCTAACAGAGCATGCTGAAATAGGGCTTTAACCTTTTGAACGCCAAGGGTAAAGCAATTCACCGTGTGTCTGACGCCACAGCATAAAAATTAAAGTGCTCAAAAAAAGGGATTGAAAAATACTTATAGCGATTGAAATAGACATGGCGAAGGCTTATAACGATCGCTTATAATCCATTGATTATTTATATTTTGACGGCATTCACCCACATTGGCGTCATGAAGCAATTTTCGGTGTCTGACCTTAGCGTTCAAAAGGTTAACCTGCAATTCCAAATACTTATGCTGGATGTTTCTCAGTTTTGAAAGGAAAGGGTCGAATGAAATTCACTTATGATTTTCGAAATGAAATATATTTCACGGCACCCGTAGCGTTTCTTGGCTGTTTTTATAAAATTTATACAAATAGAGTATACTTTTACTAAATTTAATATACTTTACAATAATACCACAGGTCCTCTACATATCTCTACCAATAATGTCTCAGTTGTTGGCACCATAGTCCATGATCACGTACCCCGTGGTTTTCGATGCATAAATGATTTGACGACTGTCGGGCTTGTCAAATTATTTGTGCACCGGAAACCCCGGGTTATAGATCACTCAATGCGCAAGTTATCTAACTAAATAGTGCGTTTGTTGAATAGTTTCAATAAATACATTATTTCATTTATTTATCTAATAGATTTAAAGTGAGATTCGGATAGAGAAAAGCGAGAGTTTTTGTTAAATAAGTATAAACCGCTATGTATACTTGTATAGGAAGTTACATTATCAAGTGTTCGGAATTCAATCTTATTTCATGGAAGTTAAAGTTGATTATTCAATAAACTTTCAGGGTACTTAGCACCTTTTAAGCCAAAGTGCCTTTAGCTTTGAATTTCTTAATTTTTTTTTTTATTGAATAAAACTAAAAATTAAACTGGTACTTACAGGTGCATATACCGTTGTGCAAATAAATAAATCGTAACAATAAATAGTTCGGAAGTATATAAAAATAAATCTTTATAAATACTTAAAAACTAAATTAAATAACTAAATAAATTCAACCTCGCGCCCTCTACAACTAAACGGCTAAGCGAAAACTAATTACAGCGAAAGAATCAATAACTTTGTTACAAAATCACTAAACAGACCAGTTAATCATATTTGATGAAATATTACAAATTGTGTTGTAAATTCTCTAAAATTGCGTGCCCGTTCAGTGTATATTCGTAAGGTTTGTAGATGATTTTACTTAAATAGGATATGGTATTTGATATCGAGTTTTTCATATAATTTATTTTGTTCAAAATGCTTAGAGAATCTAAATTAAATAGGATTGTTAGTTATGGGATGACGGGGCGTTAAAAATTAAATATCTAGTTGACATTAAATACCTATCAAACGTTAAGCCACTCGTGTGATCCTTACCACTACAGCGTATGTTTTATATGTATGAGTAGTCATTGAATTAAAAAAGTTAAATAAAAATCAAATAAAAAGCGTAGGTTTCAAAAATACTGGTTTGGAATGCGTCGCGAATCATTTCAAGTCAGATGGCCAGCATCTTACACAGGGAGCTGTCAACGAGAGAACAGTTACCTAGGAGGTGGACTGATTTACTTGTACATACATGTACTATTCTTGGCTAAGCTTACACAAAACACTTAATAAAATATACATTTTGTTTAATAAAATACATAATAATAAATGTCCTTAACAATACTTCTAATACGAATTATGATAACATTACATTAGTTGCAAACATAAATAAATTTATGCCGCATCATAGACTAGAATACGTTGAGGATAGAAAGCAGGAGGAACGTGACTTTCTGCTGCTGCGCGTGGCGGTGGCCGCTGCGCGGGAAGGTGGCGGTTGCGATGGTGATCGCTGCGTGAGGTGGCTGGTGGCAGTTGCAACCGAGGTGGCGATGGCAACCGCCGCGCTGGGGGTGGCGGTTGCGATGCCCGCCGCGCGGGATGGCGGTGTTAGTGCGTTAGCGTCCGACAAAGTCCACCATTTGATCTATTTGTTCCTCCTCATCGTAGAGGTACAGAGACTCCATGCAGCCCTTGAAGTAGGGCGTGGTGAAACATTTTGCCCTGAAACGTTACAAATGTACACATTAGGATGCTGAAGTATTGAATAGACTCAATGGGAGATCGATCTTCATTTTTAATATTTTCTTCGGTTTTCGCGACTGGCACACATTTAAATAAACATTTGAACGGATTATATCGCGTATATTAATTACTTATTTGAACCTCCCTGACGTTTCGGCAACTTTCCGTTGTCAAAGGTTGACTCAACCTTTGACGCGATATAATCCGTTTAAATAGTTTAATAAAAACGATCTTTATATTGTTTATAGATATGACTATATCTACAAACTATGACTATGTAGGTATTGTAGGAACACAATCGGTAAAAATAAGGTTTTCTTAAAATAAAGCTTTGTTAAATGCATAAACTTATGTGAATACATATTATAAGTATACAAAGTTCGTAATAAACATTTCATTAATCACACAAGATTGTGTTTAGGTACAATTGTTTGCTTGAAATAATAACTGTTTACGAAATGTTTATTACAAACTTTGTTTATGTTAGTTTATGTAAGTACTAATAAGAAAGAACCATGCTTATACATATAACATAGGTATCAGTATAGATCAGAAGTTAGTATATAGAAAAATAATAGTATTCCATACTTAAGATGTATTAAAATGCTTAGTAACTACTTATAACTATACCGGTTGTCCCAAGACTATGGGACATCAAGGGAAAGTACCTTAAATATCGTAGTTAGGATATTTTGCTGAAAGAAGACTTTATGTTATTTTTAAAAGTTAGTAATTCTGCATTTATTAGATATATAGAATTACTTGCTTAATTATTCATCGTCGGCAATAAATAATTTTCTTGAAATTTGACTCAAACATTCTACATTATTCCTTTCTTTTAACCCACTTTCACCTAAACGCACTTTTTGGAACCTGGGTAAATTTTGCGATATCTGAAATCGCAACAAGTATAAGAGTAAATTATTAAAAAAAAAATGAGCGGTGTTATAACACCTGGTCGGGCTATCTGGGTTAAGATACTATGTTACTTAGGACGAAGCAAGTAATTCTTGGAAAATCTTTAAATGCAGAATGACTAACTTTTAAAAATAACATTTAAAGTCTTCTTTCAGCAAAATATCCTATCTACGATATTTAAGGTACTTTCCCTTGATGTCCCATAGTCTTGGGACGCCCTGTATATACATAACTAGAAGACTAGGAAAATGCTTAGAGCAAAGAATTAAAACGCTAATGTAGAAAGTTCAAAGCTAGCTAATAGTGCAAAAGTTCTGAAATAAGTTCATAAGCTTCTACGCTGCCCTTTTCATTAAAAGCTTAGGTAGTGAAAAGATCTGAATTCTGGTTCGACAGGTGATTTTCCGTGTTTTTAATAGTAATTCATCCCTTTCTTATCCGAAATATGATTTCTTACCCCTGAAGTCGGTTATTATTTGTGAAAAAGTGATTATTTTTTTCGTGCTTCTTCTTTGTATTTGAAAAGGAAAGAAAATAACGATGTTGTAAGTAAGAGAATCGCACTGTTATCGACACCAGCGGCTATTAGAGACCCATTATTTTAATGTCAAGTATTGTTCTTTACAAACAAGTTGTGTCGTATTATATAATCGTTTATCGTTATCGCTTCATAATCAGCTGCAAGGTTCCATTGCCCTTATATTGTAATATGTAAGGTCAGACGTGACAATTACTATGTGTACCTACTATATGTCTATCGTAAATCGTAATCAAATGCGTCTTTTGATAACTATAAACCCTGCCTAAAGTTTGGCTCTATTGAGAGGGGCTCACTATGAACCGCGCGCAGCCCTCATAGCTGATAGGTCCATGTGCACCAGGGTATGGTAGGTATCTTCACTACGTCTTTCCTTTGCACCAGTCCGAAAGATAGCACCAAAATATCAATGTGCTTATAATTAGGCGTATTGAATGTTTAATTATGTTTTTATTAAGGCACGTCTAGCTTTGGCGTCTAGAGTTGACTTAGTCACGGGTTTTTCCTGCCCATGAGCGAGGGCGAAAAAGGGGTTATTTGCCTTTTCACCGAAATAGTTTTCGTTGAATGTTTCATTTTGCCGAATTTTCACTCCGCAGAATATTTCCTCCTTCGAAGAAAAATGAGAAAACGCTCCTGAGATTAATGAGGTCTTTTAATTGCCTAATCTGCCATTTTAAGTGATCGGTGAAGTACATAATCTTGTGTTAAATATAAATAAGTAGATAATTTATATTTGACGGTGTAAAAATAATTATTTAGACATTTAAAGTATGTGTTCGTGACTTTCTGCTCTCAATTTTGCCATATGCGTACTGGTGAAATCTTATAGAAAATCTGTTCACGGAATTGTACACAATGTTGACGATTCTATACTCTATTGGCGGTCTTTTTCAATGAATTTTATGATAGTCCTGTCTCATTATTAACATATACGAATATCTTATATGATTATTGCGTGCCTATAAGTATATAAATAACTCTTTGTTTGTGACCCTAAATAGAGCATGTCAATGAATACAATTTTCCTTATCATAATGCTTTTGTATAAACGTATACTAGTTGCGGTTCTCAATTTATACGTTTTAGCCTATTCACACCTGTGTAGTAAAATGGCGTAAATTGTATTTACACGGAAATACTATTTACCATTTACCGCGTAGATGGAAATATGAACTGCAAGAAAATGTGAACTGACGTGTGCTGTTGCAGTTCTTCATATACCAAAAGAGTGAAATCGCAGTCGTGAATAGAAATTCACGGCACTATAAATTATAAATAAACATCTGACTACCTCGTACAAATCAACCTAGTTCCAAATTAAGCTCAAGAAGGCTTGTGTTATGAGTAGATACTAGGCGACGATATACATACTAGCATAGATAAATACGTAAACACAGAAAATCCATGACCCAGGCACAAATATTCGAGTTCATGTTCCCTGGATGGGATTCGAACCCAGGACCGCCGGCTCAGTAGGCAGGAGCTCAGCTTTACCCCTGAGCCAACCGGGCCAGTTAGATGAAATAGAAGAATGTGCAATTTTGCATGACACGTGATATATTTTTATCAATCAAGGTCATAAATACCAATAACTTAATAAATCATGTCGTCTTATCAATTTTGACATGATGCATATTGAGGTAACGTCGGGTGTTGTCTCATAACGTTGCCCTATGAAATAACATTATTACATTTTACTATCGAAGTTTATTTTCAAATAGGTATTTTGTCCGTTAAATTCTTCTTTAAGCCCTGACATTTCATCACGACTTGAATATCACTCTGTATAGTATCTGTAGTGCTTGTATCAGTTAAAAAGCTTAGTCTAATAATATTGAGAATTATAGTTTCGCTAGCAGTTTGTATCGGGAAGGGCTCTACTCTTGAGATGTCCCTGAAAATGATTAACATGGCAGTTCGAAATCGAGCCCTTATTGATACAACGTGACTGGAACCAACATCTTCAATATTATCAAAGATATCTGAAGAGAGTTTTAACTTAGTCTACTAGGCAGAATTAGAAAGAACCATGCGATTAGGTGCGTCAGTGCAGAGCCAGCGAAGTTGCGTGCGTTTTAGCCCCGTGAAGGAAAATTAAAAAAAAGGAAGCTTTCAGGTGCAATCAGGAGCAATCAAGGTCATTCGAGATATATTCCTAATATTTCCAGCGTATTACAATGATGGTGTCACCAAAGAGTACTAATTAATGGAATGCTGTCTAAGAAAGTTACGAACCCATCAGGGTTACAGTTAACAACTTTTCAACTAGATGGCGTAACTTGACTTTCTTAGATAGTAGTACTGTTAATATCATACTCTCTGGTTTTACTTTCAGCAGTCTCGCACGAGCCTAAGACGTACCATAGACTAAATCATGCTCCCGATTGTTCAGTACAACTGGGCGTGTCTTTTTTTTTTGCATGCCATCCATCTCTTTCGATATGTACAAAGAGAAGACTGAGATGGATGGAGAGGACACGCGACCAGCTGTGCCGGAGTTTAGGGTGCGTTTAACCAAAAGTCGTTTGACGAACTGTAACGTATCGATGCATTTACCAAACTATTAATGCAACAGAAAAAATCGTTTTCAAAAGATCGTTATTATTAAATTTCAATACGAAAAATTTAAGGATTCAGATAAAAATCAGGTTGCTGAGTGCAACAACTCTAGAATATTGCACCTTGTCAAGTTACCTTTGGTTAAACCTTAGTGTGAAGAAAGGGAAGGTAAAGGAAAGGAGAAAACAAAATAAATGTTCACCTAAATCCCTGGATCCGCCCCGTGTAACTGTTTTATATACGTCTTGAAGAGTTCTAGCTGGTCTGTCTCTTGCAGCACCTCCACGCACCCCTTGAAGTACTCTGTCGTGAAACAGTCTTGCCTGTTCCCCGGGAAAACAAATTATCATTCGGATACAACACCAACATATCGCACTGTACAGCCATTTCTCAATGCGTGTCAATCGCTTGGACCCTTAGTCAAAGCGATTTAAACGAATGAAAAAATGGCCTAAACGAAAGAAGATTAACTTGAAACAAATGCTATTGAACTCTATTAAATTTGAATTTGGAATGGAACTGCTTGTGCTTCGCAATTTAACTCTCTTTAGTTTAAAATGGTGCGATATGCAACAAATGTGGGTGGTTTGGACAATTGATAACAGCGCCATCTGTGCAACGCTTTTTGGAATCATATTTTTTCATGCAATAGCTCTTGACTGGTATTTTTAACACAGTAAGTTAATCACAAGACATCACAATAACATTTACTACTTACTGAGGTAGGTTGACTTGAGTCTTCCAAAAATGGAGAAATCCTACTTTACAAGAAATCCAGTTATGATACAATTACTTTGTTCTGATGGCCATAACGGCACGAGTAAGGGTGGTTTAACATTGTGATTGTAGAGACCTAAAATTTACCGACATATAACTATACAAGAGTTTAATGTAAACTCCGTATGAACTATGTAATTGCATCAGTACTGTATGAAAATGATCACAGAGCTTTACTGGTCACAGACTCAGAGTTGATTTTTACACCATACTCTTTTCTGGTTTGTTGATATATACATGTTGGCAGCTCTTTCTACTCACTGGTACGGATAATTCAACTTATTGTTGACGCGTAGCACTATGTGTTCGTAAAGCTTATCCATATACAACAACAACGAGTGCGTGGAAAGATCGAAGATTGCGTTTCTGTCACAGTAATGGAAGTTGGACATTTACAAGCATACATACACATAGTGTTCCGAGTAAAGAGAAGTTGAATTGTCGTTACGGGTGTTTTTTGGCAACATTTTTCATCTTATTGAACGCACCTGCATAAAGTATAAAGCTGCGCCTCCCTAAAGAGGTTGTAGCAGTCGTCGCAGATGCGGTCGAGGCGCGCGAAGATGGCGGCGTCATAGACGCCCTTGCACTGGAGGTTGAAGAAGGAGCGGCGGGCGACGTGGTGGGGCGTCGCCGCGGGGGGCGCGCCCGCCGCGGCGAGCGCCAGCGTCAGGAGCGCGCACGCCACTTGTACCGAGCTTAGATGCATCTGGGAAAGAAGAGAGATAACGTTAGTTTCAGAAAATTTACAATAGATGGCGTTAACGTGTCAGGTAAAGCAGCGCGGAACGCCATTGCTACCGAGCCTAATTAAGTTCCTAACTTGTTTTAAGGAACTCGAAAACAAATAGCGCTACTAAATTGGTGCTAATTATTATAAGGAGATTGTAAGGAGAGGATGAATATCGAGCTCATAGCGAACTTAGAGGCATCTGGAAAAATCTCTTCTTTAAGGGAATCAGATTTAGCAAAAGCCGCGACTACAGTAGGCATTGTAAGGAGAAAAAGAGTAGAGATCTCAGGATTGGATTTTTAGAGGAAAAAGGTCTCAGGGCTTTAAAAGGATTGGTTTAGTCCTATTTCAGATAACTTACTTAAAGTTTATCGCATTTATCGTTAGGCAAACTCTAATCTTCATATCCATTAAAAAGCCAAGAGTAGATGTACGAATCATCGTTCTTCTCGTTATTAAGGCTCTGGCAAGGAAGGTCTCTAAAGAGACCACCTATCGCTACAACACCACCACCTTGTAGCAAAAAGATACAACTAAGCAGAAAACTTAATCGGCCCAACGTCCTATTAACCAGTTACGCTTAACGGTTACGTTTAAAACTAACTCAATTTCCTGTTCCCAAGGTCTAACCTGGCCTAGCTTTAATCGGTTTTATAATAATTACGTCGGTAAATCGAACATTCGATAGCAGTGTCGCAACTCGATTGCGCGCAATTGCCAACTGACAGTTGCAAGCCGCCATTTTGAATTTATCACGTGTTCGAATACCAACTTACCTATCCGTGTATTAAAGGAAAAACGTTTTTCTAGCAATAAGGTAAAAGTTTATTTGTAAAATGGTCGATCAGATAAGCTGTAGCAAGCAAATATCGACCTTTAAGTCGATGCATCAAAACTTAGTATGTCTGGTTAGAGCGGGGCAAAACTGTCGATGAAAATTAAGTATTTAAGTCCTCTGTTAGTAGCTGGGTAAGTGAGTGGATAGTGATTAAGCAAAGTGGACCCGTAAAGTGTTAATGTAGGTAGTGCGGCAGCCCGGTTTGCTTATTGGACGATTATCGAAGATAAATGTGCCGTAGGTGGTCTGACACGCACTACTGGAATATTTCAGATGAGTTGAAGCTATTACACTTTCCATAGATACTTTTTAACCATTGGATTTCTGGAAAATTATCTACTTAAGAATGAGTAATTTCTGTCGCTACTTTGAGGATATTGTCAAAAATCAACAAATCCTTACTAAAAAATACTGCATAAAAATAATCCGTGTCACTTTTTCAGGGTTAACTTCTTTTGTTAGGCAGATTCGAATAAATTCCACGGAAAACTGGCACTACTTCATTTTTAAACCTAAAAGTTCGTCTCGGATCTGTATCTTATTTATTTTTTCTATGTATCTGGATATTATTTATGCTTCTCATGAAGAGAACGAACACACACACCGCAAAACGTCTACTAACTTGACATTGTCGTATAAACAATTGCATCGGAATCGGTAACCAGTTTCGATTCGATTCGATGATCGTAAAGATCGGTCTCTTTGTGGAGTAACGAGCGAACAGTGCCAACATATCGGACACGAAGCAAGCGAAAACAACCCGTTTCTCCATCGAATGAGCGTTCCAAAGTATCCTGAATAAGTTGGCCATAAATCTGATTCATGCACTTGTAATAAAGTTAGCCGCATGAGAACCAAGCTACTTAAGTCAGCAGTCGATCAGCGGCCGACATTTGACTATACTTTTTAAAATACGGAGAATTGAGAACGGCGGCGTCGTATAAGGCTTCATTCATCAATTAAACATAAGATTCCACGGTTTCTATGTGGATAAGGAGTGAACGCACTCGAGTCGAGGCCTGTGCAAGAGTTTTAACAGCCGAGTCAGTAGTATAATCGCAAAAAAACGTCTTAATGTATGACGTTACCAGTCTATTACATGTGCGATGGAGCATAGATAATTTAGATACCATCGCCCATTAGTCAACAATTTCGTATTCATATTATAGTGTTTCGATATAGTACGAAATAGACATCAACATCGTTTTCACAACTTTCTGCTACTTACCATCAAAATAATTGCTACTACGGGTGTCATTGCGGCGTCGTATAGATTTGTAACGACAAGCATGGATTGCTAGCAACAATTTTGAGGATGGCAGAGATTATATTAAGTTAAATTACTGCATATACTGTTTAAACCGTGGCGCTTGCAACTGCAATTTGTCGAGCACTCGTGCACAGGGCGAATAGTAATCACCCTCGCCGGCTAGACAGCTCGGCTGCCACCCACGAGATAATTCCCTCAACACACAACGGCCCAGGTCAGTAGAAAAACCACGTAACATACGACCTTCTGTCAAACGAGGCCTGTCATAATGGCTGTAACACGCAAAAAGGCGTAATCGCTCCCTCGAACCGCATTTATCAGATGAGAATAATTTACAATTTACGAGATTTTTTTACGTAATGTTTTGTAAAATAAAATACTGCATATTTATTATTGGTGCAAATCTCTTTGAAATTTGTGGCGCTCTAATGTAAAGAATCCGCTATTTTATATGTAAGTCCATACGATTCATACCTATATAATATATCAAAGTAAGCTAATCATATGGTAAACCTATTATTATAGAATACGACAGCACCTAGATTTTTTTTAATGCAACAGCCAGGACATGCAAAATGGAAATTGTAAATGTACCGATTCAGTCAATTCGTATCCCACGAGTCGAATAGTTGCTAAATACCTACACAATATCTAAAAGGTTAGACCTTTGCTATACTAGTAATGTTACCTTAGTATAATGTAGTTTAAAAAAAAACTTAAACAGAACACGACCGACACCGGCGGATAAAATAAAACCCCTACAGTATTACGCTTCGAGGGACATTAAATCCGATTTCATAGTGTTAGTCTCCAAATATTACAACCAATTATAGTGCATTTACATTGGCCTGTCCGCGTAGCCAATAAACCATTTAGTTTATTTTGTTTACACTAAATCGTACGGGTGACCAAGTTAGACGGTCCAGCCTAAGCTGACCCGTCCCTGGCTTGACATAGTTAAGTGGAGAACGCGCAATGGAGGTCTCATAAGACTGGTCGATGAGGACAGACGAAATGGCACCACCGACCGGCGTCTGGATCGGAAAAGTAGTAAGATATTTAAAGCCTGTGTGTACACTTGTTACTTTTTGGTTCTGGGTTCTTGAACAACTCTCCGCATACATATACTTGGAAGGTAACGAGCGTTGGATTGCAATTAACATTTTTTCCGACAGTTTAATGCTTTAGGCTCTGAGTTGAGTTTTAAAAGTTACACCTATAATATAACCGGGTGGGCCCGCTCTGTTACATATGTTTGAAGTAACAATTGTCCATGGAAGTTGGGTATTCGCGTATTTCTTTAAATAAATATTATATGTATTTGCAATAAGTCGAGTCGTTTAAACAAGTGTACCTATATATTTTATTAAAGACGCTTAGGTATCTATTTACCAGAATACGATCTCAAACATAAGTTTACGCACTTTATGTAATAATGTTACCTAAGTTAGTTTAATGCCGAAGATAGGTTATTAAACTTATGCTATAAAACGTTTACGCAAATGCAAGACTCGCATATGACGCGTTAGTAAGTAGTAACAAACACATGTTACTATTCGATTGCAGATTTAACTGCGTTTCGAGAAGCTAATGCATGTTTAATTCAGAAAATCTGCATACCCATGTTTATGTATGTACCTCAGAAACATTCCAGATTCAGACTGATTTGTTTCTATGATAACAGAATGCCTAAAACAATAGCAGATTTAGCCTCTTGCTCAGGTGGAGACTTGGGTTGAATCATTTTCGGTACAAATTATGCTGACTCTATCTACTTAAACAAGACAAGTGAAATAAAACTAGGTAGGTAGGTACCTTAAATAAATAAACGCATACTCAAACTCAAATTAACCACTATGTTTTTTTTCCACCTAAGTTCCTTTCATCAACGTCTCAAACTTAGGCAACTTCTTAAAACTTTTCACAAACAAATACTAAGCCTTACCTACTAGGTTTTACCTAATACGATTTTCCGGTGATTTTTGAAAAACCAAGAAAATCTCATAGTTCGCGTATTTATTGCCACTTAAAAAACATACAACTCTAAAACCCACGTATTTACTGACTATAAAAGATGGTCAGTGTTTTATAATGAAAAACAAAATGGCCGCCCGACCAGAGACAATGCGGTATCGCACCATCTCTCACTATTGTTGCAACCTTCGCGCGACCTCACAGTGACCTTTGCCGTGAATTTGGCGCTCTCACTTCCTAGTTCCCGAGTTGGCAGCAAAATTACAGTAACATCCTGGGAAATTGATGTAAGATCGGGCAGGTGAATTTGTAGTCATAATCGCCAAATCTATAGTCAGCTCGAGAAGTTAGCTTGAGAGTTAGAGAAAAACATAAGTACTTATTGTATTTGTCGATTTTATTTTTGTTATAACCTTTGACGACAAAGTTCCATACGATTTTGCAACGATTGTGTATAAAGTATAACAAGTTCTCTACGTACCCACCGTAAAGGTAGGTAAAATTGCAGAATAATTGGCAACAATGGTGGATATCTGTGGAAACCCACCGTGTGAATTCTCGAGGTATTTTATTTATCAGCATCCTTCTATCTACGAGTCGCTGAATACTAAAGAAGCCTTCGTCTGCCTACGGAATAGGTACGACCACATCTTGGATAAATTGTTACTTCTTAACTTGAAAATAAATTGACAGTTTTCTGTCTTCACACTTAATCTATTCGTGCTCACTCATTCGCGAGTATTGGCCTCTAATGTAACAATAAATAATAAATTAGCGGTGAGGGAGAATTTAGATTAAAGTAAATAGAAAAGACTGAGTTATATGGTCTAGAAAGATTTCTCTGAAGTTTGGAATCCGAAGTTATAGGTATCCTATCTCAAAATTGAATGAAGGGCATGGTGAGACACTAACTTCGATTTTCGGACTTGAGAGTATCTTTTTATAGTGTTAACTGCATCAGTGACGATAAATAATCACAACCGCGCTAGCCCTAAGAGGAATCAATAGAGTCAATGTTCTTGAATGCAGCGGGCCGCATGCCATCGTCCTCCCTCCTAATAGTACTAATGTGCTATGCCAGTCACATACCGTGTGCGTTCTGGTAATGTATACTGACCTGCCCGTATCATATTCGCTGAATCTTGCGCTTCAGTTCGTAAAGCGTCGTTTAAAAAAGGTTTAATTGTGGAAAGTTTTGTCGGTAGTCTAAAGTTAAAAGTTCTCCTATTTCGTCTTGAATTGCGAAGGAAAGAACTAATTGAGCTCGTTGAGGTTTGCCACTTTAGCACCAAGTTCTATGCTCATAGAGGTATATTAGTATTATGCGAATCATGACTTACTTTTGAAGCGTTAATTCTGTCCGGTTCTTGTCTGATGGTATATATGCATATGGGACGGATCTCATGTAAGACGGCCAAGTATGAAGTTGGACTCATTTCTTTACTAACTCTGACTCATGGACGATTTAAGAGACTTATAAGTATAGACTAGGTCTTCATTTGCAAATAAATTCAATGTGTGTACGTCTAGCAGTCAGTGGAGAAGTCCCATAGAGGCCCACGATTCCTTACTCGTATACCAGAATATAAAAAAAATCAAGTGTTCGTCCACAATTTTTTATCAACAAAGGACTGGTAATTCCAGCTATCTCCTGACTGTGCCTGAGCAGGAGAAGTTAGGTGCTTCTTCACTTCTTGACCGCCCAGCTGTTCGACGGAAAACCCAGACGCTGACAGCAGATATAGCGGCAAATGACGTTGTGGTGTCTGGGGCACAGCTTTCCGTCGAACTGATTTGCCGTCTTTGGCGCTCAAAAAGTTAAATACATCATTGTAGCGAAGATGCTGTTAGGATAACAAAATAGATTTTGCGAGCCATATTCCCACCTCTAGGAGTTGGAGTCCTAAGAACTAACTTAGTTGATCGCTCATCAGGGAATCATTTGCTATCAGTATCATATGTTTTTGAAAATGCGCTCGCCGTCTCAGGCGGAACCCAACCAGTTGAAGTCTTTGCCAGTCGAGGACAACATCGTCAGTGTCTCCATATAGAGCCGCAGTATGACCATCCCCTTAGACTTAACGTCGCTGCGTCCGCGCAATTAGTAGCTAGGCCATCGCGTGACGCGACCACCAATGAGAAGCAATTGACCACGTGCACTGAAACTGGGTCAGCTGAAACTGACGTCTGCCGTCGCCATTATTTTGGCTTGATTTGCGTAGTTCGTTAATTGTTTCTGTGCGTAACATGTGTTGGATACTGAGAATTGACGCTGCAATCTGTGTGTATTTTCCTGTTAGATTCGTGCAATCCTGTTAACCCACAATGTGTCTTAGATATCTCGATGTTAAACAATAATCTAAAAGGTTTTACAACACGTCACACTACACGGTTTTGGCCTGTTCTGTGAATGAAAAAGGTGAACAAGTTAAAATGTCTAACTTTAACATGTACGCATGTGTCGCATGTCTTAATTAACTCCTAGTCTCTTGTTTTTTAATAAATCAAATTTGATAGTTTTCACTTTCCGCCTCCGGGGTATGTTGGGCCAAATGTCAGAATGTCCAAGATGTCAAAATGACAACGAAATAATGCCCAATTGTTAAAATGCCCAGTTGTCATAATAACCAGGTGCCAAAATAACTATTTGTTGAAAAGTCTAATTGGCATAAAGTCCAGTTATCAAAACATCCAATTGATAAAATGTTTAATTGCCAAAATGTCCAGTTACCAAAACAACAATTTGGTAAAAAGTCCAATTTCAAATTGATATAGCATAGCTAATAATGACTACCGCACATTATGGAGCGTTTTTTAGGGATATAAAAAAAAAACTAACCTAACCTAACCCGGCCGAGTCGGATCTGCTCTGAAAGGTGATCAGGATTAGATGGTTACCTAGCTGAAACACTAATTTATGAAAAGAATAATAACATAACAGCCTTTATAACATCTGGACATTATGACATCTTATTGAGAGACTTGTACATATTGACTAACGGCCTTTATAACATCAGGACATTATGACATCTTGGACATTGAGAGACTTGTACATATTGACTAACGGCCTTATAACATCTGGACATTATGACATCTTGGATATTGTGACATCCGGACCAACATACCCCGGAGGGTCACTTTCCTAATATCTGTGAAGTAAGTGAAGTAAATGCTCAAACAAATGATACAATTTGTCAAGGGTTATTTTGGATTCAAGTTATTTATATCGTAGGTATCAGCTCTCTGCTTCGATGACTGGTCGTCTCATTGTTTGATTTTGCTGCCAATACTATTTATAACTTGTAACTGTTTTATCAATCAAATCCCGGCGGAAAGGTAATGTCGTTATAAATAAAGCATCTAATAAGAAAATTATACGTTCCCACTTGCGCTTGCGTTGTTACCTACTTGTAACTCCCAATCGTATTTGTCGTCAGAAAAGTAATCATTTTGTCTATGGTTAATCTCCAATCCACTGTATCATAATTAAATAAAACTTGCGCGCGACTTTGTCTGCGTTACCCTCCTTTTTTCTTTATCGTAGACGGGTAAAAAGTGTCTCCCATTTGGATATTCAACCATTCCTGGTTAAAAAATTTATCATCCCTTCAAATACTTTAAGACGATGCGACCGCAAACATAGATGGCGTTGTACAACAAAACATAAAGTGCATTTTAGGCTTCCGGATGTTTCCCAAATTTTATGACATTAGAAATTTGTTTTTTAATACAACTTTAGAGTTCTTTAATAGTGTATAAGTTTTATTATAGTTAATTCGTATGTTAGTTATCTTGGTACATAAACTGGGCATGGAAATGTCTGATGTGGAACAAACTACAGTTTGCACAGGCTTTCACTTCGCGTACGTGGCTCGTACATATGGATATCTGCCTGCCAGTATATGCTTTTAAATTAAATGTCAGTTAAAGTCCAAGGTTTCACGTAGAAAGGTTTTGTTGGATTGTTATAAAACTTATAAAATAGTTGCTGAATGTGTCATTTATATAAAATTAAAAGTTCAAAGCCGGAAAATGTCATGCAATGACGATATAGGATATATATCATTAGAGGATAAAAATAATTCGAATTCGGAATCGATCAATCTTAATTATCGTGTAAACCTTCAGTAAAGTTTTTAAATGTAGTTGTGACCTGTTCGAACAGACAACAATGTTTAACAAATATAACAAATGCCTATTTGAACTACTACATGCAAGAGGTGTTAAAGTTTTTTTTTCATTTATACTACTACGCGTATACTGTCCTTATATTCTTATCAGTCATCAATGACAGTTGAAACTTCGTATCAAAATCATTGCAAAGGTTACTCAATTAACACCTAGTCTTACTCTTTCAGAAAGGAAGTAACGATCTAAAACTTTAACCGATTTTTCCTTGTACCTATACCTACTCCTTCTTGTAACTTCCTTCCTTCCTATTCCTATTTGGTACCTTCACTCCTTGAAAACCATCACACGTAGGTACTAATAGGGAAAAATACAAATGAATACTTGTTATATACATATAATAGGGATTTATTTCTGGAATACTACGAAATAAACCTAATCGACAAAGGCAGTGGATAGGCTGGCGTACAATTAGCTTTTTTTTCTCCGAAAAAAAATATACAGTTACAGTTTAACAGTTCTTGTGATTATGACTCCTCGATATATTATGTAGGTAATGTAGGTACTTACGCCAAAACTTTTATAGGAAAAATAATAAAAAATGGGGTAAGTACGAGTCCGACTCGCGCATGAAGGGTTCCGTACCATAATCTATAACAAGTTTTTTGTATGGGAGCCCCCCTTAAATATTTATTTTATTTTATTTTTAGTATTTGTTGTTATATCGGCAATAGAAATACATCATCTGTGAAAATTTCAACTGTCTAGCTATCACCGTTCTTGAGATGCAGCCTGGTGACAGACGGACGGACGGACGGACGGACAGCGAAGTCTCAGTAATAGGGTCCCGTTTTTACCCTTTGGGTACGGAACCCTAAAAATGAAAAATATAGTTACCCATTTTTTTTAATTTTAACATCCTTTATTAGTGCTATACTACTGACAGTCATTAAATAAATATGTCTTACAAAGTATTTAAAAGTAAAAATACATGCAGTTGAAACTGCATCGATTCAGACCTCGTTAAACTCGGCGAACGCCGCCCCGCAGTCTGCGCCTGCGCATTGCGCAAGCGAGCTTGTGAAATTCGTTTTCCCTACTTATCATTTCATTTTATTTTATACCTTCGCTTCTAAACTTTATGTATTCGCTTAGGAAATATACTAATATACAATATTTGTATGCGTAAGTTAAATGTCTGAGAGATTATTAAAATATCATTCTAACTGCCGTAATGATACTTTCTTACAATAGCTGTCAGTATAAGTTTACTATTTTACTATAGTCTTAGTTCCTTACCACAGTTTGCTGGATAATGTGTTAACTATGTTTACAATACAATACAATACAACAATACTTTATTGCACACCAACAAGAAAAATATTACATGAGAAATCATAAATTAAATAATGGTAGACAATAGGCGGTCTTATGTTTGTAGGCTAATTTGCGACAATACCAACACAATAATGCTAAATGATAGGTATTCGTGGTAGGTACTAAAGTCAGTGGCGTGGCATGGTGGCGAAACATATGTCTATACTATACCTAGGCTTACTTTCGGAAACAGTTGTCAAATAAGGTACACAATTGTCCTTGTAAAAGCATGCTGGTGAAAGATATCAATGCCTTGCCTCTTAAAATAATTGACTCTACCTACATACAATGCTATCAATCATAGTAATCATAATATATCAAACCCGATATCGCTCTACAAATCTACAATAGTATAACATACTCTAAGACATACCTACAACGAACAAAAAACTGAACTGAAAATATTGCTTAATAAGGACATGATAATTTATGTGCATAATTGCGAAAACCCTTCTATGTGTAGTTAACGAACTTTTGATCAATTTCTGATTAAAACATATACCTACAACTTAAGTTCTAGGAAACCTACTTCACGTTATAACCACTTGTAATTATGTAATTAAAATTGCAACCTAACTTGAGTCTATAGATAGTTTCACAGGATGTTCATAAACATAACAAGCAAGCATAAGAGTAATGGTCGACACGTATGTGTCCAATTCATTAGTGAATCTAACTCTATTGGCTCCGAACGATTGCACTCTTGCATGTGTGGGTAGACTGTATGCATGCATACGGTGCATCGGTTTCGTTTTCATCAATTGCTTATAAACGTATTGTGTGCTGCAACACGATCGCTGTGCCGTAGACAACTTGATTTGTATTCAACCAGTGACTAACAATGCAGGAATTCGTTAGGTAACCAATCGATACTAAATTGATACGAATTTGCCTGTGAATCGAAAATAAAATCGATATGTATACTGGCTAGTTCATAAATACGAACACCCCAGACATTTAAATATAAAATTTCCTAGTTTTAAATATCATTGGAACAATTTCTTGTGATTGTTTTAAGCCAATTACGACTGTGAGAAATAAAACCGCGTAGGCGTAACTATAATAATTATTTACACTTTATGATGACATTTTTATACTAGGCAGTTACTTAAACGTTTATACAAACCAGTCGGGAGTCAAGTTTATTTGTGTAAAGCACTCGCAACCGGTATGCTCGATGTAGTACTAGCCGGCAAGTAACCATAAAAAACCTATGAGGCCAACTATTGGAAAATTGTCGGTGAGGTACCTAGTTGGGTAGGAAAGCCGCGAACGTTCGAGAACGACTGTCGTTTACATAAACTACGCGCAACTCTTGCACATATAGAGCGCTTGCACTGTGCAAAATTACGTGAAACTAATTTCCAGACTTGACAAATAAAAAAACTATCATTAAAAAAGTAAAAAAAGTTCGCCCGTCTGCCTTTTCAATCCGTTCCACCTGAATATAATTTAAAAATTGTCGGTTTCATGTCTGCAGAAAATGGCTTTCTTGCTCTCATTGCAATCTTTTATTATTTGAATTATAACATCTCGGCCCACCCTGAAAAGAGAAAAAAACGACGACAAACTTTGCGAACAACTGGCATTAATCGCGAGCGTCCGGGCAGATACAGTTTAAAAAAAAACAAAATTAAAAAAAAAACATAAATGGCGCTTTGGCGGCAAACGTCATGTACCATAGACCGTTGGCTTACATACGATGCACGACGGTATCGATATAATTCTTTGCGATATGGTCGCGAATCGCCTGTGTGTGTAGTTGACACGTGTAAATTTATATTGGTCGGTTAACCAGACGGACTGGTTGCGTCTAGTGCCGTTGAACCGTTCAGGTGGGCCTTGGATTACGAGAGATAAATTTAATACGGCATAATAATAGAGTGTTTACCGATTGATGCACTAGTGGCGCGCGACGAAACTGAGAGTTGCGGCACACTGAGAAAGGGATTAGACGGACGACGACATATTCCAATTCGACTCATCGGAAACAAATCGATTCACCGAAATTCGAAGCACCAGTTTTTAAGGTCAATTTAGTTTCTAGGTTTCTAATCAAATCAAGAAGAAAATAACATTATTTTAGTCTTACCGTAATAAATGTAGGTAATTATATTGTCAAGAGCAAATTGTGTGTTAACGTGGATAAAACAGTACGACTATACATATGTACCTCACTAGACTGCGTATAGTATTAAAACTATATGTACAGTCACCATCAGATTCATCGCAGCATATAAGGCGTTCATAAATATCTGAACATGTACTGTAACGCCCAGTCAATAAGAGTCGTGTTAAGATATTTATGAACGCCTTATATTCTGCGATGCGATATATCTGATGGCAACTGTACATGGTATAATATCCTAATTTATAATGTATGAACTATTTATAATAATCGGTCCTATTATGTGAACTTATAATTGGGTTATTAATTTCTCTCCCTCTCTTCTCTACCATTATACAATTGATACATTAAAAATGTATGTTTCATGGTGTTAAAATGGCAATGCACAACGCTGAAAATAATCAGAGAAAATATCAAGATTGTTTACTAATTGACATAGTCATGGATAATTAATAGACAACTAATACATTCACAGACAACTAATGTGACGGAAGTGTCGCAAGCAGGAAGCGGATGTAAGATGGCAATTAAAAACACAAATGCTAATGGACTATGCCTTACAATATTACGCATTGTGGAAACTACGAGAAAACAATAAGTGTTGAAAGACGCAGTTATGTGTAGGTACTCCACAAGTAAAAAGAAGGCTTTATCTTGATTGTTCCATACCAGCCTTATTTATTTTTATAGAGACTATTGTGTGAATGTATTTCGCTACCCAAAGTAGCCTGAAAGAGATCTCTCGATAGCGAAAATGCTTGTTATTTATCTCTGCATGTAACCCCTGCTATGTTTTATGATACATAGTATTGATTGTACAATCGTACAATTGAAAAGAAATACGTCAAGTCGAGCCGCAGTACTGGATGCTATATTAAAAATACTTAGGATCCATCCATACTAAATAGTATTATAAATGCGAAAGTGTGTCTGTCTGTCTGTTACCTCTTCACGCTTAAGCCGCTGAATCGATTTTGATGAAATGTGGCATAGAGATAGTTTAAGATCCGAGGAAGGACATAGGATAGTTTTCATCCTGGAAATTATACCTAAAAAGATTGAAAAGTGAGTGAACATTTCTGTTGGGGTGCGGTGATCCTGTGGGAAAAGTAATTATTAGACCAAAAGCACAATTGCTCTTACATTTGCTTAGGCGCTTTTAATAATCCCTTTTATGAAGTTCCACGCGTACGTAGTCGCGGGCAAAAGCTAGTACAAAATAAATGGAGTGTATTGCGGATACCCCTTCAAAAATTAACCCAGCATTACTAAATACCGTAAAAGCATATGTATGTGGACACTTACAATATTCCCGGAGCAGAATTAACAGGCATATTATTGATAATTTTAACTAATCTCTAAATAATAAAATAATAAATAAATAACGGACAACCTCACACAAGTCGATTTAGTCCCACAGTAAGCTCTAGTAGGCTTCTGTTGTGGGCACGAGGTGACGATATACATACTTATATAGTTAAATATCCATACTAATATTATAAATGCGAAAGTGTGTCTGTCTGTCTGTTACCTATTCACGCTTAAACCGCTGATTCGATTTTGATGAAATTTGGCATGGAGATAGTTTAAGATCCGAGGAAGGACATAGAATAGTTTTCATCCTGGAAATTATCCCTAAAAAGATTGAAAAGTGAGTAATTCATGATGACATTGATGACCCTGTAGGAAATGTTATTATTAGACCAAAAGCACAATTGCTCTTACATTTGCTTAGACGCTTTTAATAATCCCTTTTATTAATTAAGGTGATTAGGTGGATATATGGATATCTATCGTGTTGTACGAGGTTGCTTCCATACTTCCAAGTTCCACGCGGACGTAGTCGCGGGCAAAAGCTAGTATATTTAAATACATAGAACGTCCATGATCCAGGCACAAATATTCGAGTTCATCACATAAATATTTGCCCTTGCCGGGACTCGAATCCAGGTTCTATATAATATTTCTATTGATCATAATTGATATCATTTTATTAATCGTTACAAATTTACTACTTGATTGACAATGACCACATAATGATCGAGTATAAGCATTTATGACGAGCACAGATGGAGGAAACATAAATGTGGTCAGTTTCCAAGATATCTAATAAATATCCCTCTTTTGGCACGTTTGGGGATATACGGATTAACGTGAAATTCCGTTACTTATACTGCTTATACGCAATGTAGTTGTAGGTACAGATCGTACTACGTATGTAAAAAGAGCGAGCGGTGTCAAACTCAATGAGATTAGGAGTACAAGAAATGTCAAAGAGCACTAGTATAGCCCTATAAGTATATTTATTTCAATGAAGACGTACGTAGAGTTAAAAACGCTGAATTTAATTATATTTATCTTAACTAATCCTTAGTCCTTAATTTGCCTGGATTGTTAAGAATTTGACAGTCTAATTCTTTCGTTTTATCTGTCTCAACGTCTAAGGGTCCTATATCGAGTATATTGTGTTAAAGGCTCCTTATCCGTTCAAAAATGGTGAATTATTTTAGACATTTCTCTCTATGGTCATTGATCAAACATGTTGTTTGTTTCTTAACATATTCTCAATGTTACTACTTAAACAGGGTTATTGCAATTTATTAGCATATATTTTAAAGCTACAGTTGATTAATTAATTTTTGATTGATAATTTTTGTTTCAAAAACTACTAGAAGTTGTCAAAATTCACGCAGAAGGTTTACTATTAGGATGACGTTAGGTATCGTAAGGAAAAATAACTAATAACTAATATACATGTGACTTCAGAGCGCAATAATTTAACAATTACCTAACTATTTTCCTTGACATGAATGAATTAAACGATCACTGCGAACTGTGACGGCGTGACGCGTGAGCATGCATAAGGATATTTATATAATTGATTGATGACAGTTCCATACCTATTTTACCGTTTAAAATATGTATACAATGACTAGTCATCGTTATTTCCCAGGACGGCGCCTCACCACGTTTGGATAAACTATTAACCATTTGACCGAAGTTGGGTGAATATGACAGTGTGGGAGGCACTTCGCTTCAGGAACCCATACTTCTGCCAACTTCGGTAAATTTCGCGAGTAGTGCAGAGCTAGAACAATTAATTTTGAGTCTTTGTATGTTTGCACGTTTGTATGTTCCTTGCATAGCCTTCACTATTTTTGAGTCTTATACGAGTATCTGAGTACTTTTTTCCCCGACTGTAACTTTTTCTCCCCCGCGCGGTCGAAGTTTTGCGAATGTCGTCTCCATAAATAAAGTGGATAAAATAAACATAACGAGTAGTTCCGGAGTTAAATGAAGCTCAGACAGACTTCATTAGAAACTTGTTGATATAATAAATATAATACTTAATTGCAACAAACTTCAACTGTCCCAGTTTTAGAGCAATGTATCTCTAAGATTATTTTGACTATCACTAAAATTATTTCCAGAGTAGCTAATTAGATCGTCGGGTCTTTCAACTCTAAATTATGAAAACTAAAGTCTAACATATGATGAAAATGGGGGATTTTCCACTTTTCTGAGATAATTTAAACTACTTTTGCCTATATTTCTGGGCAATGTTCATCTGTTTTTTTTTGCAGCGTTTCCAAACATCACCAAACCTAACAAAGGGAGTTTTATGCTAACAACTTATTTATGATTCTATATTTCATATATTTTTCCTAAAATTGAGATAACGAAAAACATAAAAAAGTAATGGATTATCTACCAATATCAAAACAAATTACGCATTCAACCAGACAGACAAGTAGATATGTCTGAGACTTCTGGAACAATGATTAGCAAAGGTGTGCGATAATGGTTCTTATTTAAGAACTTGAATAAATTAACCGCTTTACTTACATAACAATAACGACAAGACTTCTCTAAGTACATTGACATCGTACTGCGGGATATTTTTAGCGACACTTTTTGCAGAGTTGTCAAGGAAGAAAAACTACAACTCTGTGGTCAAAAAATTAATGGAAGATCGAACAAATTTAATGAACGGGAAAATGTTATTTCCGGACTTGATGTATGAGAAGGATATTTATAATTTATTACATCGACAAATGGATACTTAACTTTTTTATATGACTGGTTTTCGCGGGCTTTTCCATTAGTGACGAACGTTATAACGAACTATAAAAATCTACTTAAAAACGTATTAAATGGTCCCTTAATTCTGTTTATCCTGCTTAAAATAGAATCGATCGCTTCAACTCTTAATAAAATCTAATTTAATTGGCTTGATGAGAGATTTATGGCAAACACGTCTGAGTAACATGATGTTACGTGTAAAAAAGATTTTGTTTTTTTTTTCATCGTCGTCTGGCCGCAAAGTAAAGTTGTCAACGCCGTCTGGCTGGTCCGCATTAACCTTTATTTATTATCAGATGAACCCTGATTTTCCTCAAGACAAGACACGCATAAGCTGGCGAAACTCCAGAAATAATAAACTTTAATACTTAATTATAAGTCTCCATTCACATAATATGACGTCCATTCAGAAATTTCCATTTGATTACCCGAAATAAAGTTTACAATTAAGTTGTTAAACAAGAAACTATTATGGATTAGTCACAGCCAAAAAACATTTGCGAATCCAGTCGCAGCCGGTAAGAAGTCACTGGCGCCTGTGAAGTTGGCGCCATTAATTACCATAAACAAATTTATCGTTTTTTCTTCTTTTTTGTAAATGCCAAAGTTCATATTTAAAAATAGCGTCTATAGTAATACTTTGTAGGTATTCATTTACATGTATTAAAGGGAAAACTTGTGTAGGTAATATGAATAATCTGCTATTATACAATAATGTAACTAAATATGTATACCTACGTAATTTACTATGACGAATAACGCCTCACATCGTCAGTTCAAAGATATTTCATCTCAAATATACACTATTTTTTCAACGAAAATGTATCCGAGAAAATGCATTTCTTTGTTTGATCTCATTATTGATCAAGCAGTAACCGCAAAAACTAAGTTTATTTTTTATTTCTGACTCAAAATCAAGAGCGTCATCTCATCATCTGGCAGCAGATTGAAAGTCGCGATAATTTGATTTTTTACTGAACATTAAATCGATTTAACTAGCTGCGAAGAATCGAATTGGCAAGACATCGGACGGAAGTGTTTGATGTGGTTGAAAAAAAAGCGTCTGTCTGGTCTGAATGGATGCAGTTTAATTTTAGTCGAATGAGTTTGTTTGGCTCTCCAAGGCAGTCGTCCGCTACGTCGCTAACACAGGGCGAATCCACGAACCGCTTTCAGAGGGCCTATGATTTTATTTAATTCATGACACGAATTTTTAATTTTATTTAATTCATGATATCAGTGTATTTTTATGTGTAGATTATGTTAGATCATAGATATAGTATGTGTTAGATACATATAAGTATAATTTCAAACACAATGTATATCAAAATCAACAAATCTATACCTATAATGGTTGCGTTTATCACATGATAAATAAGTGACAAAGCATCTGTCACTCCCACTCGCATTTTGTCACAACGTGAAGACTGATGCTTTGTCACTTATTTATCGCATGATAAAAGCAACCACAGGACCCCAGGACAAATTAAGGGAACTGAAAATTACCAAGCGCTTCTAAACCAAGGAAAAGAGTCTCGACATCATGGGGCACTTAGCGATCTAAAGAACACCACAAAAAGAAGCATCATACGATCAGTCTATTTGGAGGCATACGGTTTACCCTTGTTTTATAGTAGGTATAGACAAACGTTTCATGGAAAGCATTTTTTTTTTGCTGAATTGATTAAATATTTTGGAATGTTAACACAAACCTAATCTAATTCCCTATAGTAATCCCTTATAGGGATAAGTTCGCCTTTGTACCTATATGTTAATTGTAATAGATGTATTTTTTAACTGTTTTTGTGTACAATAAAGCGTTTACTTACTTACTAATCTATAAGTTGGCATTTTTAAGATTTCGGAAACAAATTATGACTTTCGAGGAAAATTTTGTACATGAAATTAAAATTCTATGAAATGAAACATTCGGTGAAGTGTTTTTCTATAAAAGGAGAAGATCCTGGAGGCATACACCATCATAGCGTCAGAGGAGTCAAGTTCCGATTGATATGCAGACATCGGAATTTTGGTAGTGACAGGAAGGGTATGCTTTGCTACATCGATAAATTATCTTATAGATACTTTTTATACTATTGATCGCACCCAGCTTCGTTTGTAAGTTTGTATTTCTTTTGTAATCTAGTATTATTATGGAGACGACGATGAAGTAGATTAGGTTAGGTCAGGACACATTGAAACACGACACATTGAAAAATAAATCTAAAATGGATTTCATCAGTCAAGACGGAGACGTTTAACGTACGCCCGGAAGTTTGGAACAAATCTGATGCATAGTTTAACAATAGTAAATAGGAAACTAATTCTTATATCCTAATTCTAATTTTAAAATATGGCTTCCATCATAGTTAATGATGATTTTGCCAATTTCGAGTTTGCTCGTAGAGCATGCCGTTGTTCGGTGAGGTTTTTCTTTTTGTAAAGTGATAGCGATTTACAAAAAACCACGCGGACTATCGGGCCTTGACCCAGGAAGGGCTATGAACGCTTCAAGTTGAATTCTTCATTAGCTATTCACTCCTACGTTAGATCACTGCACAATACGCTATCAATACTACACATTGAACAACGAAAATGAATAAATAATGAACAACGAAACTTAAACGCATGCGGCCATCTTAAGTCACAAACCAATAGCAATTCTTATATACCACTGAAGAATAATATTATGATGATGACTGAAACTTCAAAAATCCTTAACAAAATATAATTGTACTATTTTAAAACAAAACTTGGAGCAAACCAAAGCATCGATAAATGAGTTCATCGATATGGAAATCCCTACCTGTCACTCTCCATATTCCGATGTTTGTTAATGTGTATATACATCCAGCCAAATGTCATGTTGACATCAAAATATGCTGTCATAAATTGTTGACAAAAAGCTAAATTTAATGTGTAAACGTTAGTCATATTGCGTCAATAAGTCGTTATTTCACCAAATGATAGTCATGAGAGTGAGCAAAACCCGTTCATAAAGTTACAGGTTCCTACACCTACCTATCTGGGATTTTGTAACTTTGCCTTCAAATATAAGTATGAGTGTTTAGTAAAATGTCTCATAGTCCGGGTTTCAGTTTTCGACTTGGCTATTTTTATGTATGGGTATTTTTATGTTAAAAGTTGATTATTTGGACTGTATAAAAAACTCACCTCAAAAATCATTGACTTGACAATTAGTATTTTTTTCACAGTAGCCAATTTTCACAAACCGTATTTTATTTATTGCATTCGCTTTTTAAATGTGGCGTTTTTTCACACAAGGTTTTTAAAATGATAATTTTATTTTCATTGCTTTCCCTGTAGGCTTGCTTTTGGATTGTTCAGAACGCAACCAAACTGACGTCACCATTGACGTCACATAAGCACGAAGATTGCCGACCATCGGGCCCTTCGGGTACGTTCGCCACCGGTCGCTTTCAACGGTCAATTTTAAACCATCCTCGGAATGACCAACACTGTATTTTCTATTATATTGACAATATATTATTTAATAAAACATTCTTTTTTTGAATATCCACTAACCTAGGCCTCAACGTTGGTCCTTCGAGCCGGATTTATCCAGCATACCGGAAATATTACATCTTGCGGGATCCATAACTTGTTACAGAATATTAGATGCTGACTGTACATTGTAAACTGGCTTACGGAAACGTATTCTCACTAAATATAGCCAAGTGTCCGCATCCTGCCGCAAGATCGCGAGTCGCGATTGTTACAAGCCTGTTCACTGTCTCATACAACCATTAAGTATATGTAATAGCACTAATAGCAATTAACTATAAATAACTTCCTTTGAAATTGTGGCTTTAAAGTACGACCGCGATGTAATGCTACGAGGTTACGTCCCACCTCGCAAACAGACTGTAGAAAACCATATTCAGCCCTTATTCGACTTATTTCAGCTGTGTAAGGGCTGTATAAGGTCTTATAAAGCATGTTCGCTACTTGGAATGTGACTGAAAGGATTTTACTGGTGAAATTTCCTAAAAAAATAAAAAAAAACAGCAAAGTGCGACTGACTCGCACACCGAGGGTTCCGGACTAAATACTTAATCCCATCTTAACTGGCCGGTTTCATCAAATATGATATTTGGCTATGATATAAAGTAAAACATAATAAAATGCTTAAATTAAGTTAAAATTAGTTGAATGATCTTATTACGAAAAACTAAACCTAAATTGACTCCACAAATAAAATGTTGAAAAGTTAGAGTTATACATAGAATATTTACATACTAAAACCTAAAATAAATTAAAACTAATTGATAAAAAAAATGTTTAAAACTGTGCAAATTGACCTGAAACTTATTATGTCGAGGAGTAAAAGTTCCATTAAAAAATTAAAATAAATAATGCAATAGATTATTTTTAAAAAGAAAAGTGAGAGCGAATGAGAATAAAATAATACTGGCTGGCAACCAATGCGGCCAATAAGTCTGAGTCGTCCACAGCGTTATTTTTATTTTTATAATTAACACATTTCTCTCAATTTTGTAGCAGCCAAGCAGATGCAGTTTAATACTTGTGTTGATTTTGTTAAACTGTTGGTTAATTAGCGTTTTCTTTTATGATTTAAGAAGTCACTGTATATAATGAGTAGTGAAGGAACAAAAACTATTTAATACTTTTGTCACCCTTGAATGTAAGCCGATGTCATCGAAACGATGATATCGTTTTCTGAGCGAGTTTACAATTACCTACCTAGAAAGTAATTTTTTTTATTGAATGATTTATAGAACAGAGATACATAAAAAGAAGCAACTTAATTGTAAGTTATAAAATGAACATTTATTTATAAGACATAAATAATTTAATAACTACACTTAGGTTTACTAATCTATTTTCTATCAGAGTAACATAAATAGAATGAATATTTCGTACCAAGTAAATCGTTGGGTTATTTTTGGAACGAATATCACATTACAATTTACACATGTCTAGAGCCCTTAGGGATCTCTCCCCAACATGATAGCCATAACTTTCGCCGCTGATGTTGCTAAAAATGTTTCACTTTTATATCGGTCACTGCTAATTTTCAAGATTAAAATGCAAAAAAAAATTGGCTTATCAGCTTTGGCTGTATGCCGTATGGGCTTAGTTACTCGTACCTGTGCCTATTGAAATACAGAAGTTTATCACGAAGAAAATAGTTTATGGCACGCA
Organism: Apotomis capreana; assembly: GCA_947623375.1. Classification (NCBI taxonomy): domain Eukaryota; kingdom Metazoa; phylum Arthropoda; class Insecta; order Lepidoptera; family Tortricidae; genus Apotomis; species Apotomis capreana. The sequence goes on along the minus strand of OX392515.1, from coordinate 3,384,099 downwards.
GTTTATTGTTTTTGAAATTGAATTTGGAATACGACAAATGATAGCAACATAAGTCGACGGTTTCGATAGATACGATTTTGCTGCTTTTTTTTATTTCTGTAAACAGTGTACTTACAGTCCGTTATAAGATTGCCATTCGAGTTTGTGTGATAACTGAGACGTTTTTTTCCTGGAACGCGTAAGAGCAAGCGAGACATTTATAAAACGCGAATCGCATTCTGACAGCTGACGCACTGTGAGTGGCTGCCTATAGTAGCGTAGCGTAGCTAGCTTATTCTAGGGCCCTCAATCAGAAATGGCCTTTCTCAAGGCCCATGATATAAGCCTATATAGCCATGAGATGGACCCGCACCTCTAGTACAACTGTGACACCCCTATACCCCTTTCTGTACAGTATCGTAAGAGAGATGGGTGATTCTACGTCGCGCAACAAGAGTCACAAAGCATAGTTGTGCTAGGAGGGCTGGTGTAGGGCTGGTGTTCTGTCACACCCTATATGTTATGTTTTATGATCACGCCACGAATAAATGCATTTCTTTCTTTCTTTCGAAAACATTGTCTCATCAAAATAATCCTTGATGAACCACGCAATGATGTAAGGCAAGTCAGTCTCCACAGAGTCTGCCTTCTGCCGCAACTCGAGCCGTCGGATTTGGGTCAGGCTACTGTACGGAGCCACTCGATACTCTCAGCTGAGCTGTATCTATAATTATTAATATAGCTATGAGATCGTCCTGGAATTGTTGTAATTAATCGCTTTGATGTCATTGAACAAGCTTCGTTTGTGGTTCCGGACAAAGAGTGGCTCAGAGGATTTAACATCTGGAAATTTAGATTGCTTGTGCACTTGCAAGTGTAGTTCATCTGAAGACGATAGTGACTTGTGAGCTCTGTGAGCGGTCCATTTCACGAGTTTGATCGAAAAAATAAACCTAAAATTTGAATTTTTTAACGTTTCCATCCCAATATGTCCGCCTTTTTGGAATATTTCGAAAAACTGAACCGATGAAGATTATACACTTATCGGATCTACTCGCAAAATTTCATGTCAACCAGTAGAGAAATGTGGCCTGTAGGCGAGAACAGCCAGAAATCCGAACATCCGGATCCGCACACACCAAAGCTGAAAACAGAGACGTTTCGCTCGCTCGGTCATTGACAATAACCGAAAGAAGAAAACTATCAGTTATCACTTAAGATTGTGCGTGAGGCATCACCAGGTTACCTTTCACTAATTCTAAGTAGTTATATTTGGAAGTTCCGACTACTTTACTAAGATATATGAGATTTTTAAAACTCTACGCTTTAATTATTGTATTACTTAAGCGGTTTACACTCACGTGAAATTGTAAGGATCAGCCCGACCTGTACTCTATTCTTCAACAAAAGACGACAAAATTTTTTTTGTTTGTAAGTTCACATTTAACTACACATAATCATACCTTAATGGTTAACTATCTGATTCCTGTAACAATTCTAGTAGGCTACAAGGATTGGTACACTCAGCATCAAAAGTAGTTCACAATTTTAGTACGCAATTTGACATACTATAGGCTAGTAGTAAAATCTTAGTAAAATTCATAGAATTGTCAGCTATATTTATGAAACGTCAGCTGTAATTTGCGTATGGCAAATGTATGACAGTGGCATTCCATAGCGGTCGACTCAGTGGAGCAATAAATTACATAATGTTTATGCTGATTAACGTTAAAATCAACATTTTCACTAATGCCCGTCCCGTGACTGTACGCAAATGTTTGTTTCGTATCTTTATACAATTAGAAAACTAATCCGTTTAGTTCGGCGCGGCAATGACGCACGTACATATTTGTTTCATTCTTCATTCAATTCAATCGACAATGGATATACACACCTCGGTTGTTTAAGAGAATGGTGCGATCAGGGTTGCCATATGGAAAAATAACATGTCCTGATAAAAATCCGGACATCACCGTAAAAGTCCTGACATTTCTGTTTGAATGTCATAAACAAAACATGATTTTATAATAGTGTTTAATAATAATATGTATGATATGAATGGAATGAACAAAATTGACATCTTAATGCTTGTTTTTGTTGAGTATTTAAAACACTACCATTTCATTCTTCAAAACTGTGTAAACTTTTTATTAATAGCAAAAACATTTTTTTTATTAAGTGAATTTCTAAAATCCGGGTGCAATGCTGACAAAGGTTCCGAGACATGTCCGGCCAAATCCGGACGTCTGGCAACCCTAGGTGCGATGGCAAAGGCATTCGCGAACACATTTGCCGCTGACCAAATTACCGCGTAGACGTCAGTGCCGTACAAAAGTAAACAGTTTTGTTACTATTGACTGGTATTGAAGTTTTTGTTCATCGATTTAAATAAGTTTCTGTCAAAAATAACGTTTTTGTGACAAGCTTTTATAGCCAACTGTACTTTTCTTTGAACGTTTATCAATTATTCACTGATACAAAGACCTTAAAGTCCTCAAACTCGGTAGGATTGTTTTAGCTTTACAGAATCCTTAGACCTGCCCCAAGGTACTATACTCGTATTAATGTATGGTCATCAAAGTTAAGTAGGTAAGCAAATTTTCAGCTTAATTGGTAGAATTTATCACAATTGAGTTGCAAGTTGCAACATTCCATCCGAACAAACATAGTTAATTACAATAATTACATAGAACAAAATGTCGATCCGTTATCAGTCGAATAAGTTTCCCTTAATTTAACAACGTAGGTACATATATTCGAATTACCATACCTACTATTCGAGGATCGTTTGACCATTAACTGCAATTGTTGACTTTATCCAACCGCAGCGAGGGTTAAATCATAGGCCGTCCTTTTTTTTGCCAAATAAAGGGTTGAATGAAATCTTATCAATGTCTCTTAACCCATGACCTGAATTAATTTAGAGCCTTAAAGTTGGATATTTGTTTACTATGATGTTGTTCAAGTTCATCTAAGTTATTAAGAATTCATTAATTACTTTTGGTATAATGGGTTTAAGAAGCTAACATCCGTGATAAAGCGGATGTATTGCTAAGTTAAGATACAAGCAAGTCTCATCAAATTAGAGCCCTGAGCCTACTGGCCCTAAACACTCTTATAAACAAAATACTAGTCCGGTCCGGCGGCTGTACGTGTCACTTCCTCGAGGTTATAATTAACCGGCAGAATCCGGTATGAATAAATATGTATAGCGGCCACCGGGAGCGCTGGGAACCACTTTGAAAATAAAACCACTTGTAAATAAACTTCGCTTGCAAAGTAACAACACCTCATCTAACGATGGATTATATAGATGAGCTGTTGAGCATATTCGAAGTAATTACCGGTGAGTGCGTAACTATGAAGATTAAGAGCCACAAATACATAGAGACCATCTCAAGAAGAGTGTGGTTAGTTTTCTCTGCCACTCCCTTTATTTGAGGAGTTTTCTCTTCAGTCCCTCAATTCAGAGAATTCGTCAATTCCGAGTATTTATTGTCATTTTGGAATAAAAGTATTTCATTGTCGATCAGTTCACTTCTCAACTTACTTTTCGCAGTTGTTTTCGATGTACAATCGGAATTGGCCCTTCGGCAAAGGCTTCGGAAGTACTCAATTACTGTTTCGCTGTCATACGAGCGACAGATCATAGATGCTGGTTGGTCGAGCCGATTTTTGGGGCTTGTGCACCCAAAACTCGAAAACTGCAGGTAAAGGCACCCAAAGGAAAAAAGGAACGGAGTATGCTCAATGATGAAAACACCTTAACCCATCAACAGGGAACCCTTCGGGGAATGCACTGATGTCACACGAGTATGACAGGTATTTAGTGTAATGTCAAATTAAATGCTTGCAGGTGATTCCAACGCATTAGCTGTAATGGGTGAGATAAGATGACCTGCCTGCGCATGGCAACACCGGGCGTTTGTTTTAATTGATTGTTGAAGGACATGCATCACATGCGACCAGCACAACTGTGACATGCGACTCTTTCTTGCACGAGGTATATTACCTGTCTCTATCTTCACAGTACTGTGAGAGAGTGTCGGGCGATGCTATGTTGTCCATCGACAGCTCAGAACTTATCAAGCAAATACCGGGTTAGCATAGTTTTCCGCGACTTAGTTTTTATCGCATGACACAGGATCACCCATCTTTCTCGCGCTGCATGGAATCGAAAGAGATGGCGTGACAAAGAGTCACGTGTCACAGTTTTGTTAGAAGTGCTTAGAGAAGAGAACTCCAACAGCAAATGTGATAAAGTACTGCCTTATATGAATGAACGCGAATTAGAAGTATTCGCTGCATCTATTGAAATATTAAATGATATAATCAATAAGGATTTTGCTTTGATTTTACGTTTATAAGTCCATTTTAAGTCAATTTTAAGCCAGTGAATAAAAAATAGGCAGTTCATGCAAAACTATATTAGGCAAACTCTTTTTTTTTTCGTTTAGTTTGAACAAGGGTTGACCACTGAATCACTACCGTGTGTGAACTAAGTGGCCTGACGGGCGATTCCTCTTACTCACTGATGGGCTGTCAATTTAGATATGTGGTGTATGAGATAAGGTTCTTGGAAAATGTGTCAATCAGACCATGTCCAAATAGTTCATAGATATGTACCAATATATCTTCATATTCATTAGTAAGTAGTAGAGTTTGTCACAAATTAATTTGAATTCAGAGGGTGTGTATATTCACCGATTATTTTACTATACAAAATTTGAATAAGTATAAGTACCTATTTTAGAAGTCAAAATATGCCCGCGATCGCATTTGTTCAGGAATTTGCTCGAAAATTCGAAACCTTATGACGACACCATACCCACCTGGGTAGGCTGTGCAGGCTGTATAATGGGGCTTCTAAACGAGCCATATTTTACTGCAATTTGTGGCCGGCAACTATGGCCATCCTTCTCTTACACCCTACGCTAGAGCAAGATGCAAATAATGGCCGGCCACAAATTGCAGCAAAACATGGCCCGTTTAGAAGCCCCTTAAGAGTTTATACAACCATCATAACTCTTAATTTAAGCTGTATAAAGTCTTATAAGTGCTTATTCAGCCTGTGGGCTACTTGGGTAACATCATGTTACGAATGATTTATCTGGAATATTTTTATTTATTTATTTATTTAAACTTTATTGCACACAATACACAAGTAAAAGTACAAATGGCGGACTTAATGCCATAAGGCATTCTCTACCAGTCAACCATAGGACTAAACAGAAACATTTGTATGGTGCAGGGTCTTTTATGTAATCTGTTACATGAAACAATTAAATAACACATAAGTAATTTTTGTGCTCTATCAAGCCTAAACACCTGAGCTAATTATAAAGATGTTTAGGACATTATTGTGGTATGGTTCATAAGATACATTTTATCTGACACCGAAACCCAAAAAGGCTTTTGTTTTATAAATATCTTCAGCCATTTACATTTAAAACTATCTAAACTTTGTGTAACTACTGATCTTGCAGCTTTGTATTCACTACACAGCGGACCAATAGACAGCAGTGCTCATTCACTTGGGCTCGGTATATAGAATGCCAGTAGCTAAATGCGTCGCGGCGTCGAGTGGTCTGCGCCCGCGCACACTCGTTACCGGCCGAGCCTAGGGTTGTCAGCCTAACTAGCAATAATAAATATAGTTATTAGCTCTAAACAAGACGCTTGCTAAATTAGGTAATTTCTTTTGATTTTAGTAAAAGCCTCCTGTGAAAAAGCCTGCACTGTGTTTTATAGGTTTCTTGTGAAAAACGCGATGTTACAGGGCATAGGTCGTCGCAGCTCGACCAACCGACGCGCGAGCTACTAACCACGATCGCGCGCCATTAGTTCACACAAAACTGTAAGGTGGAGCAGTGCACCATAGTGCGTCGTAAAACAAACGGTTATTAACACGACACGAGGTGCGTTGTGAGTCACTTTTTTCACTAGTATTTAATCTCATAATATAGTTGAACGTTGCTGCCACTTTGACCGCGTGGGTTTCTGTAACTTTAGCTAGTCGTTATAAGCAAACCTTAGAAGTTATTAAAAATAAACGTTAGCAACCTAGCAATTACGAAATCATTAATAATCCAGTGTGCCTCGGCCCTAATAACCGCCGGTTGCCAAGAAGTCTACTGCGACTACGCACACCGGCGCACAGAACTCGATCTTACGCACACAAATGTGGGGGAAATCACACACGGCCATAGCCAACTTGCATTACAGAAGTATAAGTAGGCAGGCGATTAGATAGTACTTACTAGTGTCAGGTTTGCTGTACCTATAGTAAACCATCACGCAAACCTAGCTATAAAAAAAGGTAGTCATCGTCTAAATTTAGTTTAACATATCTTCACGATATCATTATTTGACAGTGTGCGGTGCGTTGTTTTGTAACGTCGGAAATATTCTTATTTTATTTGAATATGGAATGAGTTGATAATAAAATCATAACTGGCCGTTACCTATATATAGAAGACCAACACAGCAGATCCTAAAGTCGCTAAATGTCTTTTTCGAACTGGACTGGACCAAGGGTCGCATTGCAAAAGGCGGTATTTACTGAAATTGTTTTCAGAATCATTTAACAAATCAATAATTGTATGACAGTCATGCACTTAAACGCACTTTTTCACGGTGATAATGGCAAATTACTTAGTGTCTCCATTAAAATATTGGTATCGCATATTGGTAGACCATTTGTATGGAGCGTTTTTAGCGCTCTGTAGGAATGTTGAACTTTGACGCTCATTTCAGACTTTTAGAGCAGTCTAAGTGTGTAGGTAGTCCCGTATAGACATTTAATCCCAATAAAAAATAGAATCGATGGACATTCTCAAAAAAAATGTGTACACCTCTATTGAAGTAAGTACAGAAGATAGCGTTATAGGTTAATACAAATAAAAGTTAAAGTTTACGTTATTGTAAGAAGATAAAATTCAACCAGGCACGTTCTTTTTGAAACATGTATCTTGTGAAAGTAGTTTTTAGCGAGTTGTGCATAAAGTTAAGTTGTTTAATATTAAGTGCCTTTTAGTAGATCGTTTATAAAGTTAATGTACTTATGAAATAATGTCTTAAAAATATTATATGTTTTTAGCCATTTGCGTACCTAATTTGATGCATTGGTTTTGGATTTATTAAACCACAATTAAAACATAAGTGTTTACAAATGTTAATCGACTTTCCGAGCTCACTTTTGAGGCACTAAACTTCCCTTCGAAACCATAGAGCCATATGCCACGTAAGTATGAAACGTCGCGGTAATAAAATAACTATATTGCTATACATGATCAAGTCCCGTTTCTGACATGATATGTGAAAATCATTTTGGAAATTAAGAGATTTAAAATGGCTGATAAGAACAGCGGACTATTGCGTGTTAGATAATAGATTAATGACAAAGTATCCGCCACATTCTGATAATTCATGATGCAAGAGTCATAATAGACAAGTTCTCTGAAAGATCACATTTTTAAAACACTGGAGTAGTATGAATATGAATATGAATATGAAAAACGCAAACTATGACGTCACAGTCCTGTACGGTCAAATTACCTCCTTTATTTTGTTGTTGATCAGTTGAAAATATTTAAATTTATTGAATTATAATGAATATTTAAAATTAATTAATTGATTAAATATTTTTATTGCCTAATGTTTTATAGCATTTATATGTCGCGTGGTAAAAGCACCCATCATAATTCCGCTAGTTTTAGTATTCGATAAAGCACTAAAAGCACGATATTTAATACATACGTTACATAAAATCTAAATCTCCGGCCGGCAAGAAACGCGCACAAATTAATCGGACCCAAGGAAATCCACATCGCGATACAATTACTGATACCGCCTTTCACTGCGCCTGCGCCGACCCTATTCGAGGCTCGCGGGCGATGTGGGGGCGATACCGCTTCGATACATGGGTACAGGGAAAACTTAACGAATGGGGACCCCCTTATTTTATAGGCAAATGATTCATCGAATGTTGCATTTCGACGAATTCTAATTTAAGAGGCCTTATTCCTTTTTTTTATAGTACCTATGACAAATACATTGGTAATTTAAACCAACTTTTTGAAGTGAATAATACTTTTACCTGAGTTTTAGATAGTAACATAGCTATTTCATACTTTCATTGCGTGCAGTCGAAAATAAGTTGAATAAACCAGTTTTCTGCGTGAATTTTGTCAAACTCGAGTAGTTTTTTAAACTAAAATGATCAATGAAAAATTGAAACTGTAGGTTTCAAATATATACCAATAATCCGCAATGGCCCTGTTCTAAGTAATAACATTGATAATATGTTAAGAAACTTGTTTGATCATAGAGAAAAATTTCTAAAACAATCGGCATTTTTGAACGGATAAGGAGCCTTAAATAACAAAAGGTTGACAACGGTAACTATAACTAACTAGAAATTTGACGAAACGTCAGGGAGGTTCAAATAATATATACGCGATATAATCCATTTAAATTATTTTACTTAAATGTGTCATAGCCACGGAAACCGAAGAAAATTTTATGAATTCTCATTTCATCGACTATTTTTTCCCCTGAAGTCATAAATATTTCGCAAATGTGAAAATGATGTTCTATACATATGTAGGTTACGTTGAGTTGGCTTTATTTTATAACAATCCAATTCTTTTTATGGTTTCAGAGAAATACTTTCTATGAAATAAAATGAAACATTCGATGAAACGTTTGTCTTTAATTTAAAAGTAGGGTAAACCTAACAAGGCATGGCATAAGGCACTGAATTCATTCAAATCTGGTCAGGGTTTAAAAAAACACTGTTTCTATCTGTGTGTTTGTAATATATGTGTAAGTACTACAGATCAAGGCATTGTAAGTTTTATCCATCTTCTGAAATTCAGTTTATTAAACTTTATTCTTCAATACACAAAAGTACAAATGCAAAATGGTGGCTTTCGTTGCCATTTCTTTATACATATATACATATATCCTTTTATATTAATTTGTATTGGCAGAAAGGGTTCTTAAATTGCGTTGGTATTTTGGTATGGTATTATCTGATAGAGAGCTCCATACGAGTTCGAAACATGTCGGGCCGTTCCTGACAATGTTTACGCGGGTTGTTGAAAGAAATTCTAAGCATGCATGACCTTAGAACTGCCGAAGATGAAGCGTAAGTTTTCATCAACTTAGATTGACTCATATAATTAAGTTATATAATATATATGCACTTTATTATAATCAGCTATAATTTCAGCCGCACCCTCATGTTTACAGTTAATTCGAAGGATGCTCACCAGATGGCGATGTAATTTAAAGCACAATGCATTAAACAATAACAAATATCCACTTAGTAACAATATTTCTCCTGAGAAAAGAAGTTAATTGAAAACAATTATGTTTATAAAGCAGTTTACACATGTTTCGGTTGACGAGTATGTAGAACTGATTCTTAGCCTATACAGTATTAGTCACGTAGTAATAGTAGAATTTTATTTAAAAATTAAAAGTATACATTTTATTTCATTAGTTTTAAAGTCCGATTTCAATAAATACGAATAGCTATGTTTTCTAGTCCAGCGCCAGACATATCATCAAAATTATACGAAAATCAAAGAGCACCGGCAACCGTAAACAGTCCCAAAACGACTTTTATTCGATATTTAGTAGTCGAAACGGTCCATAATAATCGGTTAACAACCATCCGATACTACGGTGTCACGTTACCACAGGTGTGCGGCAGAATTCAAATTTAATGTTCTTTATTCATTTTTAATTAATTTCAAATATCGAATATTAATTCGTAAAGTTTATGTTGTCTATGGGTCTGCACGATTGGCAGAATATGAAGGTCTTATAAGGAAAACTGGTTACCGCGAATCTGGAACTTTCTGCAATACGATTATAGTTCCTTTTTGGGGCGAGGCAGGACTTGGGCCATAAATTTTATTCGGCAATAAAACTTGATATTTGCGAATAAGAAATAATAAATATTATTGAAGTAAATGAAAGATAGGTATCAGGTGATATTTTGTAACATATAGCGGCGTCGTTTAATTGTTTCGTATATACCTAGATTGTCAATTTGTCATCTGATCACCTATCTTTTAAAAACAAAGACGTACCTTAAAAGTTTTCGTCATACTTTATCTTACGCTGTTAATTATTATAGTTTTATGCCATGAACACAACGGGTTTTTCTCACATTTATTATGCCCCGTTATTGTTTATAATTGGTATAATTATTTGCAAAAGCAATCTACAAACCTGCAACTGCTCGCTGAGAAGCAAATGCAATCTAACAAACTTATAATGTACCTTATAAATACAGAGACTAATATAAATTTATTGATTACGGTGAGTCATTAATAGTTTTATTAATAGACTGATTGGGAGCGTGCCTCCAGTGACCGAACAGCATCAAGTTAATTGCCGAATAATTAACTAGTCAACCTCTTTTCTTGCGATTATCATGTTTCGTTAGTAATTTACATGACCGCTATTTTGTGTAGGTAGGTGAAATTATCAGAGAACGATTTGTTGCAGAAACAAGATACAAAATTTGTAAAAGATAATTTTTGGTAAGCTTTTCCAAACCTTTAGAAGACCATAAACGGATTGTTAGTAAAAAAAAAAATCAAGATATTCTCATAATATTTAGATGTGGGGAAATGAAACATTTTCATTAAGGTAGGTGTGTAGAGCAAAGCTAAACGAGTGAGAGGAAATGCCATTCAGATACAGATAATTCTGTTTCTGGAAAGCTAAAACATAGATACCTACATTCAAATATGTAACTCTACAATGTACAGAAAAGCTAAAATTGAAATGAAACTAAAACAAAAGACAAAAAAAGGAATGGCAGTTGTTGTGTTGTTCCTCCTTTCCTCGCCCTTTCGTACCATCGAGACAATTATCACGTTCGAAGCGTCGAGGTAGTTAAATAAACAATTTTTAAACGCAATTACTATACTTTTTGCTATAATAATCAGCGAACATTAGGTTGTATCATATAATATTAGGTTGTAAGTCTTCGTATGATTTTAAAAATCACCTGTCACATCAAGCCTTTGCAAAATATATTTTGTATAAGGTAAGGTGGGGTAATACTATCACCGGGAGAAATGATGAAATAATGAACTTTATTCTGCAAGTAGGCCACAAGGGCACTTTTACATGTCTGAGTCTATCGGCATTTCACAAGAGGAGACCACCGTTGAGAAGAAACGCCAAAAGAAACTAAACAGTCAGTAATTTTTTCATAAAGGATAAGTACTTAATTATTATTAGTATATCGTCGTCTAGTACCCATAGTACAAGCTTTGCTTAGTTTGGGACTAGGTCGATTTGTGTATGATTGTCCCATAATATTTATTTATTTATTTATTTATTACAGCAATATGAACTTAACTATTTAAAAGTGTATTCTAAGAAATAAATGAGGAAAAGTGTAAGAATCTATATAAATAAAAATGAATTGCTGTTCGTTACTCCCGCTAAAACTCGAGAACGGCTGAACCGATTTGACTAATTTTGGTCTTGAAATATTCGTGAAAGTCCAGGGAAGGTTTAAACGGTGGGAAAATATGGAAAAAATGAGAGGAAAATAGTAAAAACGACAATTTTCTTTTCCCATACAAATACAAACTGTTCTTACCCGTCAAACATATGACGTTTGTCCCGTCGGTTCGGTATTTTTGGAATAATTACATGTAGATCTAGATTAAATAAGGGTTTGGAATCGACAACATATATGCATAATAGTCAGATTATCGCGTATTTATATTTTAAACATGCAAAATATTGACAATACTATAATGACACATGGTTGTTGTATTCGGTGCGTTCAGAAATATACTTGAAAGAGTAAAGTTTGGTTTACACGATCTAAATCAGTATAAGAATAAACGAAAAATGACAAATAAAAAAAAAAAACTGAAACTGTTAACCATGCCGAGGAGAAAACGACCTAACATACAGTCCGACCAAAAAGAGTAGAAATTAAAAAGTGGCAATACTGTAATCGTTCCTTTCTAATCGATCTAAGAAAAAGGGGACGACACTACAGTATTGCCAGTTTTTATTTCTACTCTTTTTGATCGGACTGTAGTCGTCGAAGTCGATCAAATGTGCGAAAATGACATCCATTTTGAAATCCAAGATGGCGCACATTATTTTTTCTTAAAAATCGACATGGGTGTCATCTCCAAGGTTAAAAAATCAAGGAATGGCAGCTCGAGGCTTTTGCCAATGTCAGTTTATAATAATATTCACTTTATAAAGAATAAAACCATGAATAAAAACAAAAATTAAATTATTAAAACATGAGATGAAATGAACATGAACAAAGATGGCCGATGAATCATCTCCAAGGTTCCTCGGGGTTCCAATTATGAAAATGACATCCATTTTGAAATCCAAGATGGCGGACATTATTTTTTCTTAACATCGATATGGGTGTCATCTCCAAGGTTCCTTGGGGTTCCGATTACGAAAATGACATCCATTTTGAAATCCAAGATGGCGGACATTATTTTTTCCTAAAATCAATATGGGTGTCATCTCCAAGGTTCCTCGGGGTTCCGATTACGAAAATGACATCCATTTTGAAATCCAAGATGACGGACATTATTTTTTCTTTAAAATCGATATGGGTGTCATCTCCAAGGTTCCTCGGGGTTCCGATTACGAAAATGACATCCATTTTGAAATCCACGATGGCGGACATTATTTTTTCCTAAAATCAATATGGGTGTCATCTCCAAGGTTCCTCGGGGTGCCGATTACGAAAATGACATTCATTTTGAAATCCAAGATGGCGGACATGATTTTTTCTTAAAAATTGATATGAGTGTCATCTCCAAGGTTCCTCGGGGTTCCAATTACGAAAATGACATCCATTTTGAAATCCAAGATGACGGACATTGTTTTTTCTTTAAAATCGATATGGGTGTCATCTCCAAGGTTCCTCGGGGTGCCGATTACGAAAATGACATCCATTTTGAAATCCAAGATGACGGACATTGTTTTTTCTTTAAAATCGATATGGGTGTCATCTCCAAGGTTCCTCGGGGTGCCGATTACGAAAATGACATCCATTTTGAAATCCAACATGGCGGACATTATTTTTTCTTAAAAATCGATATGGGTGTCATCTCCAAGGTTCCTCGGGTGACGATTACGAAAATGACATCCTTTTTTAAATCCAAGATGGCGGACATTATTTTTTCTTAAATATCGATATGGGTGTCATTTGCAAGGTTGCTCGGGGTTCCTATTATGAAAATGACATCCATTTTGAAATCCAAGATGGCGGACGTCACTTTTTGGAATGGGTGTCGATATGTGTAGCAGTGATATCAACCATCTTTAATTCTAAAATGGGCTTATTTTTTTTAGTTGTACGACATAGGGTGACTATTCAATGTTCTTATTAAGTTCTGAAAATTATTCAGATGATGATGATGGCATTGTTGAGACGAATTTCGGTTTTAATAACAGTTGTAGTTTCAATCTTTTTTGTTCATTAGCCCTATTAATTCGTATTATTCGGTTCAAATTGTGACCGCACTTGATTGAAAACTTGAGCGTATCAGTGGTTATTGTGAAACATTCGTCGTATCTCAACAATTTATTTGTGCAACTAGGACAGGTACTTTTGTTGTTCTGCCGTTCTATCCACTTTTTACAAAAGGGACAATGCATTGTTAAAAATCAATTATAAGTTTTGAAAAATAGTTGTGAAATATCAATTATATTTTCTTGGAAAGTTCGGTGACAGTGACACTGACAGTCAGTGTTGCCAGGTTACTATACTACTATTACGTTTAGTAATGTGGCGCAGTCGATACAGACCGAAAAAAAGAAGGCTGGTACCTTATTTGTTAACATAAGTGTCTATAATCTAATATAATGTGACATGCAAAATAATTATGAACATTATGCTGGACATGTACACATGCACGCACACGTGCGTGATTTTCTCACTCTTTTCGCATACTATGGAGCCGATACTTAGACTACTGATTATGCCATTATAAAGTTACCGACTCTGAAATACATATGGTTTATATTAAAAGGTAAGTGATACGAAGTTCACCGGGTCATCTAGTAAAATATAAACTACAAGAAAGTATGACGGTTTATGTACGTTTGATATGCTTTCTTATTAGAACTGTGTCCCTTAAACTAGTCAGGTACAATCTAAGAAGGAGTCAGTGACTCGGTTTCTGGTTCAGGCCATGCATTTTTGTCTGTCAGATAGTTATCTAATGTATAATATGCTTTTGACATTAGAGATTTTTTTCAAATAATTTTTGAGAGATGGAAGGGCTAATTTTAAAACATGATCAGGTATCTTGTTATAAAAATGAATACATTGGCCTAATAATGACTTATATACAATTTACGAGAAGACTGGCATACTCCAATAACTAACCAACTGTTAGTCCTACTTACCCCACCTTACCTTAAGTCAATGCAATTTAATTTAAACGAATACGAGCACGTTTCGTACACGTAGAGATAAGTAAACGAACTCTTATCTTATCACCCGAGATGAATATCTTTGATAAGAGCGAAAGTTTGCGGATTTGCGGGCAAAGTTTGATTTCAGATTAGAGAAATCCACTGGACCGGCACACTTTTGATAATGGTTTTATTCAGTTACTTATATAAAAAAACCCTGACATTAACCCTGAAACTAATAGTTATTCTTTTTAATTTGACGACGCGGTTGGCGCAGTTTGTAGTACACCTGCCTACTGAGCCGGCGGTCCTGGGATCGAATCCCGGCTAGGACAAATATTTGTATGATGAACTCAAATATTTATTGTTCTTGGGTCATAGATGTTACTTATATAAGTATTTATATATTATGTAAATATCGTCGTCTAGTACCCATAGAACAAGCATTGCTTAGTTTGGGACCAAGATGTAAGATTGTCCTTTAGATATATTTATTTACCTCAGATGACCCTTTATTTGTGGATAAATCATGTTGAGCGCCTATTATTGTTGTCATCTCGTAGGTAGTCTACAGAATACGGTACCTATTTGATGACATCTCAAATCAGTCACTCTTTATGAAATGTCAAAACCGGTCTAGTGCGAGTTGGACTCGCGCACCGAGGGTGCACACTTACTGAAGCACACACACTTTCCACCCTTAAGTGGTTAAGTTAAGTTCGCACCTGGTATGTATTGCGCCCCATACAAATGAGGTGCAAAGTTAACGCAACCAATCCCGTTTGTTGTGTGGGAGCCCCCCTTGAATATTTATTTTGTTTTATTTTTAGTGTTTGTTGTTATAGCGGCAATAGAAATACATCATCTGTGAAAATTTCAACTGTCTAGCTATCACCGTTCTTGAGATACAGAGCCTGGTGACAGACGGACGGACAGCGAAGTCTCAGTAATAGGGTCCCGTTTTTACCCTTTGGGTACGGAACCCTAAAAACGATGTATTAGTTAGTACCTATAAAGTTACTAGGCTCACTGTCACAACGTCATAAAAAATCAGAAGTCAGAACACGTCTTCTTTTTAGTTTTTGCCCAGTTTAAAACAGTATAATATCCAAAAGTTAGTAGTAGTTTGTTTCCGTGTATTTTTGAGTTTGTGTTGGTTTCAATTATACAATTTATTTTCACTATAGTATAATACCGAATTCTGATCCTGACACATCTCCCGCCAGAAATAATACAAAACTACAGACAGAGAAGTTTCTCAGAAATGGCGTGATCGAAGTCACTTCATAAAGACCGAGACCGCTAAAACATATAATCTTATCAACGAAACCGCAATATATAAATGTATCGCTCTATAGCAATTTTAATCTTAACACAATCCCTTTAGGATCCATATCTAAAACAAAATTGGTAGCTTACTTAATATCTTTTTCATATAAAGCAAAATATTATTAACTACATAAACTAAAATCTTCCAAATTTAAATCTTAATACATTAAATTAAGATCTAAAATTTTAACTTTATTGGTTTTGATTTCTTTTATAAAAATAATAAGAAAGTTCTCAGAAGGTCCGAAAGAGGTCTAAACTGGCCGTTGATGTCTTTTGTATGGGGATGATGTATGCCGACATTTTAACATTAAATAAGACATAAAAACGGGCACGTGCGAGTTGGATTCATGTACCGAGGGTTTCATACCATGCACAACATCTACTAGAAAAATACTGCACTGAGAAATTACTTTTAAACTATTTAAACACTTAGAGATCACATTGCCTTCTTATTATAACTTGGGCATTTTTCATCAAAGTGTGCATTTGCAGAAAAAAACGTTTTTCTCTAACATGCAATGAAATGTCGTTATAGCATGTGTTATAACAGGCTTCGAAGTATCACGTTTCGGGCGGAAAAACTCGAGAGAATTGTAAAGTAATTTCATATAGAATTGAAGGCCTAGGCCGGGGAGTAGTTTATTTTTTAACATGGCGCGGGCGTCTGTGTTCGTGAACAGGCTAAACAGCTATTGTTTTTTTTTGATTGGTGTATTTTTTATTTTATTGCATATGTTTTAGAAAAGCACTATACATGCCTTAGCCGTGAAAAGGGCTTGCCGGCTTCGTATCACTATCCGGCCTCCCTACGGTTGGCCGTCTATACCTACTCACCCGGCAAGGCCTTCTTTCCCAGCGTCTGCAGTAATGTACTATTTTAGGCTCATCTTACTAAGAACCTCATAAAAGATAAATGGCGTATCTAAATGGTGTATGAAAAAATATTTTTCAAAAGGGTATACCTAGATAAAGAACTATAAAATCCGCTATCTATAGTTCGTCAATAATGCGGAAATGGTAATGATAATGACATCTTAAAAAAAACTCAAATAACCCTTTATTGAAGCCGTTGGTAGGTACTGAGTAGGATTCTTGTAAGAGATTGGACGCTTAGAAGGCAATGCTGATTTTTTTTATTATAAATATAAACAGGGTTTTTGGTGCACGAATAATTTACCACTACTATTCCCTTTATTTGTTTTTATACTTAGGCTAGGTTTTTGTTACAATAAATTTATATAAAAAGTAAAATATAAAAAATACATACATACAGTACTATTACTATTATGTCAGATTATTCGTGACCGAAAATCACGGGGTTTATTAAGTACCGACTAATATCCCATTCTCGCGTCACGACACACGTGACTTCTGGAGGACTTTATCACCCGGAGACAGAGTTGTAATTCGACAAAATCTGCCGGTTGCGCTACAGGGAAAGTAGATGAGTAATGCGCGATAGGCTTTCATTTCGCTTTGAAGATTTGTAATTGTCGTATAGTTGTTAGGTAAATGTGTTGTACGGCGCCCAGGGCTTCTTGATGTGGGGTCTGTGGAACCTGTGGTAAGCTAGGTTCACTCTTAAATCTTTGTCACCAGAGTCGGGTGACCCGACTATGGTAATGAAAAAAAGAAGGCTGACTTTTTTCTTTATTGTAGTCGGGTGATGGTACATTTGTACCTTGGGCGGTGAATTAGTGAATGTGCCAGATCGCAAGCGTGGGTCATAAATAGGTATGCGATCTGGGGCTTGTATTACTGCACGTAGTTTGTCTAAAGTTTTAATTACGTCTTGTTTTGGCCAGGAAGTAAGGTTTTCTCCTAGAAAATCCCACTTACGGCCTAGGGTGACCCTGTAGGGCTGTAACCCTGCACTAAAATTGGTTAAAATTCGTGATGCCGTTTTGGCGTATTAAAGTTAAAGTTAACTTTTATTTAAAGTTAAGTTAACGCCGTTTTGGCGTGATGAATTTGAATAACAAAATTGATAAAGAATAACATTCATAATCATACGGAACAAAAAAACGTACATCGTGGTTTTAAGGACTTTTTTCCTGAAATCATGTTCCCTCCCCATAAAAAAATGTTTTTAGCACAATTTTAGAATTTATTTACATAATAGAAAAGATAAGATGGAAATAGCATTGTAAAATAAACGTGAAATACGGACTTATAAAATACAACACAATAAAAAACTTAAACGAAGTTATAAATAAAATTGTTATAGATAATAACATTAAATATCAGAAATAAGCTGTTATTGGGGGTCCTTTTAGTTGTATGTATGTAGAAATACTGAAATTGCGCCTAGTAAGTGATACATTTGGAGATGTTTGATCCGTCAGTGTGCTCCGGACCTTACTGTTACGGTGAATAGTGAATTACGATCTTGTCCACTAAACGCCAGTTAGCACCCTCTTAAACGCCGCTTAGTTTTAACGGCCGGTTAAGAGTTAAGACATCAATAAAACGGCCCGTTGGTTACAAATAACATGGCGTTAATTCGACGGAACTTTGCGATATCTTCAATTTAGTGATATATCGAATTTATCACGGTATTATATATCGAAAACAGACAAGTAGGTGTATAC
This sequence comes from Apotomis capreana, assembly GCA_947623375.1. Classification (NCBI taxonomy): domain Eukaryota; kingdom Metazoa; phylum Arthropoda; class Insecta; order Lepidoptera; family Tortricidae; genus Apotomis; species Apotomis capreana. The sequence continues at coordinate 3,365,752 of OX392515.1, read as the reverse complement.
TATAATATAACGAGCTGTATTGAGTGACATTTTAAAGAAGATTATGCCATACCACAGCATATTAACGGTTCATTAAATCATTGCATAATTATTTTTCGCCGAAAGATTCATTTCGCAGAAAACATTCTTTTTGTTCAGTTAAGTTTCAAATGTTTAAAAATAGTAGTGTGTTAGTCGCCAACGTCACTCACTGGACAAAATGAATGAAATCAGCGCTGGAACTGTGTCGCACCATATACCTACTGCCTTTTCGCAGAATTATTTTTGGTCGAATGTTTCATTCGCCGAATTTTCGCTTCGCAGAATTTTATTCTTCTGTGGTTATAAATTATTCATGTTGGGAAATATCATCCTAATGATTAGGTAAGGTTAGGTTTGTTTTATAGTAGTCCCAAATAGTAATCTATATTTAATTTATTGTTCCTATTACAGGCTACACCCTGTATGTTACTGCTATCTCTACTATTTATTTATCGTATGGCAAAAGTTTATACTGCGTGCTTATCTATTACAATTGCTATTTCATCTTAATTAGAATGAAATTGTTCTTAGCGTAACGCTTGAATAATGCATGTCACTAAAGTAGAAATATAGAGGGGAGATCTCCGATTGACGTCAGTATCAACGTCGAATCGAGGCTTTTGTTGCAGCAACCACATCGTTACTAAATAAACACTTCGACAGTGACGTTTTATGGCGTAGAGTAGGGAAATAAGTACGAGCAGACTCTTAGGCTGGATAATCTGCATTTTAAAGTATTCCTTGCATTTTTTACTGTATTTTTTTCTTGTTGAAGTGTGGAATAAAGAGTAATAATTTTTTTATATTAAGCGGTTTACACGCACGTGAAATTGTCAGGCACGCCCCGACATGTTCCGAACCCGTATGGAGCTCTTCATCAGAGAATGCTACCCGTACAGCGGTTAGGGAACTTCACTAAACCGCGTAACACAAGACTAAAAATTAAAGGCTTGTGTTTAAACGCCTACCAAATATCATTAAACGCCTACCAAATATGTTGATAAATTACTTCCAATAAATTCTTAATGCTTGCCAAAACGGATGAATGCGCACCAAATAGTGTATTCCAAACTATTCTATAAATAAAGCAAATAATTCTTTTTCTTACATGCTATAAAAATATATGAACACCGTTAAAGTTAATTTCAGACCAAATAATCTATATTATTGTTAAATGGATGTCACCAATATTTTTTATTATTACTTCCATGTAGTCATTTTTGCTGAGGCAAAAAACTAAATGCTCACCAAAATGGCTTTTTTCACCAAAATTTCAAATTGGTGCTAGGCGGCTAAAACTCGGTATGGGGGGCTCTCGGGGCTCAAAAATATGAATCTGAAATCTTGTCCGAAAATTCGGTCAAATTCGGAAAATATCGAAAAAAAACGATTCAAAATTTCAAATTGGTGCTAGGCGGCTAAAACTCGGTATCGGGGGGCTCTCGGGGCTCAAAAATATGAATCTGATATCTTGTCCGAAAATTCGGTCAAATTCGGAAAATATCGAAAAAAAAAAACGGTTTGTATGGAGAAAATTTCAAATTGATAGGTATAAGTAGCATAGCTAATAATGACTACCGCACATATGGAGCGTTTTTTAGGGATATAAAGAAAAAACTAACCTAACCTAACCCGGCCGAGTCGGATCTGCTCTGAAAGGTGATCAGGATTAGATGGTTACCTAGCTGAAACACAAATTTATGAAAACAATATTTGGTGAGCAAAAAATCCATTTTGGGAAGCAAAAAGATATTTTTGGTAATAATTTTGATGTTTTGTGAAAACAATATTTGGTGAGCAAAAAATCCATTTTGGGTAGCAAAAAGATATACTGACTAAACATGAAATTATTCTGGTGTAATGTATATCGATTTTGGAATACAAAATGATTTAATTTGGGGAGCACTGTATAGTGGGTTTAATTTATATGGAGGCAATTCATTTTATTTGGAATTTAGTTTTGGGGTATAAAAGCCATTTTGGTGAGCGTTTAAATTGTTCCCAAAATTAAATATGTTAAATATGTCTCACGAAAGTTTCAATAAGATTAGTATTACTTTGTTTTGTTGTATTCTAAAGATTAAAAAAAAACGTTGCGAACCTTGTGGGAAAGGGGCTTTCAGTGCATATAGGATGAAATCTGCCAGACTCAAGGGAGATGAGGCAGGGCATGTCTACCGAATGCAACCGGAACGGTGGGCTAAGGCTAATATCAATACTAAGATATAATTGAAATACCTAAATATAAATAAATAAATAAAAAATATCGGACAACCTCACACAACCCGATCTAGTCCCAAATTAAGCTCAAGAAGGCTTGTGTTAATCGATAAATGTGTAATCGATTCTATTTTTTATTGGGATCAAGTGTCAGTGGAGCTTCCAACAGGTTTTCTTTTTATTCATAAACTAATAGGCGATTGACCTCAGTATCGCCTGATGGTAAGTGACCACGGGGTTGAGGATGTAGCCCGACGGTTCAGTAATAGCCTATTCACTCTTATCTTGAGAGAGATTATAATTTTCTGGAAATGCACGAGATGGGATGGGAGCGATGGGTTATTAAATTATATACGTCAGACACAACACCTGACCATGTTATGAGTCGTCTGACCGTGTGTCGGGTCGGTCCGCCCGTGTATCGTCCATATGTATTACGTGTATCAAGTAACCTGATGAGTTTCGCTTACTGCGGTCTCTCACGGAGAGGAGGCATGACGTGCATTATCTATTATCTTATCTACATTTTTAGCACAAAATGACATATGTTATAGAAGAAAACCGGCAGTTACTGTATTTTATTATTAGATATCTTATCAGTTGGATATCTGAAGCAGATCATTACCATGGGTTTTTCAAAAAGGATTACATAGGTACCGGACCGTAGTAGTCGTATTCTGTGATCTTAATCGCAATTTTGTACGTACGGGACATTGCGTGGTAACTTTTGTCCTTAAAGTTATTAAAGGAAGCAACAGTTAATTTTTCCGCATAAATGCAAATGAACTTGGATACCTATTATCTATTGTATGACATTTCAAAGAATATAAAATATCTGTAACTTGCGTCCAATGGCACATCCCAAAAGTAATTTAAACAGATACCCCGAACTTTAAAAATGGTTATCTCTTCAGTTCTAATTCATACTAATGCCACTCCAAATATTTTTGAGTGAGATTAAATAGTGCAGATATTATCTAAAAAAAGCCGCATAAGATCCGATCCGATCTGATAAACTTGATAAGGTAGATAATGTCAATTCAAATATGAAGAAGTAGCGTTTTAAGAAGATTAATATGACCAACTTAATTATTAGGCGTAAATTACTAGGTGCGTAGTTGATGAAATTAAAATAATAATGATTTTAGTTTACAAAAAATATTAAAGTTTTCCGCTTTTGATTAAAGTTAGGGAATATACATAAGATGCCATAGATATTTACGTCAATTTCCCACAATTTTAACGAAAATGCTGTTAATAGTATATGGATTAATTTAACTGATAAATATTCTCAATAAGTTATAGTCTAAATGTAACTAAAAGAGTTATATAAAAACAATTAAAACATCAAAATTGTGTCAAAATCGTAACCCCACACCAACTTCCACAAAACTAAACCAAAACCAACTTAAAATCCAAAATACTTACTGTCAATTCCGAAACGTAACACAAACACGAAAACGAAACTTGTGGTTATAACTCGCGTGGACGTAACGTGCGTTTGGCCCGACGTGCGTGTCAACATTGCCGGCGCGCGGCGCCCGATCGCGTATATAGCGGGCCAGCGGCGCCGCCATTGGTCGAGCGCCGGCGCGCCCGCCTGACTCACCGGTACGTCACGAAGTGGAAATTTCAAGAGGGAGGCCTTACATCGTCATCCACCTGTGGTGCACTGCTAAACGTAGGCCGGGAATCGTGGAACTCTCAATTCACCTCTTTGACACCCGCCTGACTCACTGGTAGGTACGTAACGGAGTGGAAACTTGAAGAGGGAGGCCTGTCATCGTCATCCACCTGTGGTCCACTGCTGGACATAGAGGAGCGTTTCAACGGTTGCGCGAGATTGTGCTCATAGCGAACTAGCGGCGCTGCCTGACTGATCAGTACGTCACAGATTGGAAACTTCAAGAGGGAGGCCTTCCATCGTCATCCACTTGTGGTCCACTGCTGAAGGTAGGCTGAGAATTGTGGAACTCTCAAGCTATCGTTCTTTGACGGCTCGCCCGCCTGCGTGTTCTTAGCGTAACGCACGGTAGGCACGTCACGGAGTAGAAACTACAAGAGGAGGCCTGCCATCATCATTGATCTGTCATTCACTGCTAGACATAGGCTGATCATCATACCCCGGGGATTTTGGTGCACGAACTTTCAGTATGCTGATTATACATAGAACTCGAAAACTATCGTTTTCTCTAGGGCGCCCGCCTAACTCACTGGTACGTCAAGAAGTGGAAACTTGAAGGCTTGCCATCATCATCATCATCAGAACTACGACAGAAAGCAGTAGACACTGTTAGACATAGGCTTAGGATCTTCAATCTATAACTCTATGCCCCTTCAATTAACTTCAAAATGAGGGCTTCCAGCACCATTATCAATTCATCACCAATTGCAGTTCACTAAGAACGTATGTAGGTAAGTACGTGTATGTAGGTCACCACAGAGCACGATTACTGATGATAGTCAGGAAGACAGTAGAAGTCTCTTATATAGCAGCTACTATCTTTCGTGTTTCATCTATAAAAAAAACTGCGTCCACGTCCCTTATATAGCAGTTACCATCTTTCGTGTTTCATCCATAAAAAAAATCTGCGTCCACCAATGTTAAAGTTTTGGGTGGTAAATGCTCCAAAATATTCCTATCCTGATATAAACTTAAGTACACCATAAATTATCCTCGTTTAATTTCCATCTAAAAAATACCTTCCTGGAGCTGTACCTAGGTATTTCCCATTTTTATCTGATGACAAGTAACATATCAAGTCATAAATAGGCATAATTATAAACCGTCTAGACAGAAGGGACATATAAATAGGCACAGTATATTTCCCGGCGTCCGGCTCCGACGTCCGAGAATTGTGGAATTACAAAGTAAATGCTACAATTATTTTAATTGTTGATAATGTTTCCGCGGAAGGAGACGTCTCAGGTGTCTTATTATATCACGCATTGGTTGAATGGATGCGTTATGATACACTCTATCACATGCTATTGAACTGTTGAGTAATTTAGAAGTCTGCAGGCCTATGATGGTTGCGTTTATCACGTGATAAATAAGTGACAAAGCATCATGTCACTCATCGACGCATTTTGTCAAAAACGTGATGGATGCTTTGTCACTTATTTATCGCGTGATAAAGTCAACCACCATAGGCCCGATAAGGACATACAAATACCGTATTTTAACGTATTAAAATATTGATAGGTAATTGCGGACTGAGTGTTCCAAGTGTTACCTACTTCACTTCATACATTGAAAACCTGAAGATTCGTTTTAAAATGGATCACTAGACTTTATTTACATAAGAATTGCTCAGTTGTCCTAATTAAAATCCAAAGATGTAGCAACAGGTATCTACAAAGGCCAAGCTTTACATCTGTAGATATAATTAAGTTGAAGGGATAATATACTCAATGAGGTAAAAAAGGGTAAAATCAGCAATAGTAAAAAGTAAGAACAAAAATTTTAACCGAGCCCTAGAGCCCTTCAAATTCATTAAATGGTCTGACTAAAAATAGAAGTAGGTAGTTTACCATGATGGTCGGGATCATGATTCATGATGGTCTGTCTAAATGAAGAAGGCACAACTTACTTCCACAACATACCTATCGGAGAAAAATGATATGTGGTCACGATCTTCTACGGGGAAAGGATATAATGGCGAACCTGGCTCAAGAGTCACAAGACCTTTACCATGTGCCCCAATCTGACTTGCATAACCAAATCTCGTTTTAAATGAGGAATATGAAGAAGCTGTAGCTTGTTATCATGAATTGATCAGAACGCGATAGAATGACGTTAGTATTCGTTGGAAAACTTTGTCAGAACATTCCCCGTTAGATGCTAGAACAAACACGGAAAGCCGTTTTCCTAACAACAACAAATAATATTTGTTTTCACCTCACTAGCTCGGAAAGCCCAGTTTGTTTGTTTGATATCTATTGAGAAAATCGCTTTTTATCCACATGTGGAGAAAGAATTTTGACGTCTCAATGCAGCTAAAGTAAAATTTGACATGAGCTTATTTTCTGAAAAATCCCGTTTAAAATACCTACATGAAAGCTAATTAGACCTTAGTTTTAATAAATGGCAAATTGGTTGATTATTGCAGATATTTTTCAAAGATATAGTACAAACCCTTATTCTTTTTTCCTCGCTGTAGTGAGGTGAAAAGTTTTGTGTTATACACGGGCGAAAAGTTATTTTACGTCTCGTGTATTGAAACACTCGCTACGCTCAGGATTCTATTTTGAACCACTCGCTTCGCTCGTGGTCAATCATAGGATCCTTTCGCTAGCTCGTGTTTCGAATAAACACTCGCGGGTAAAATACAATTTTCCCCCCTTGTATAACAAATAACTATTCCACGTGCGATCCTAGAGCTTTGACCCATACAAACTATTTACAATAGCATCCAGGCGGTATTGTGACTATTGTACTAAGTATATATCGGGAATGTAACACCGCGTTGACGTAACCCCAATACTAAACCAATCGGACTTTTACAAAAAAAAATATTGATATCCTGTTTTCTAGAATTTAACGTTTTGTGGTTATGGGTTCATCAAACTCAGGTTTTTTCATGTGAATAATAAAAAGTGTTCCAAATTTGTCCTGTCCATGACGTCAAGTTGAACATAGGCTTTTTTTTCTCTTTTGAACGAATGTTAGGTACGTAGTGGGAACGATCACAAAAGAGACACCTTTTTTTATTATTCACATCACGTAAATGCTATCGTTTCAGAGTAGGATGGACCCAAAGGCGTCAAGTTCTGGAAGAAACAGGGATAATATGTATACTGGTTTTTCTTGGGAAACGCTCAAATTCATCATGTACGAGTATCATGATTAAAATTCAGAACAAAACTTCAATAAAATTTCAGTTATATTAAAGTTATGATTTGGTGTACGGAGTCGGAGGCATAAGAGTTAGAATAGTAAGTGGAAAACAATGACTGCTAAAATTCTTGGTAACGTTCTCTTAATTGATTGGAAGTGAAAATATTAGTACGGCTGCTGTTGAAACGAAATGATCAATCAAGTTATGAAAGCAATAGGTTCCAGTATATTCGACGTCCTCGTAACGTTAATTAACTGGCTGAAAAGTTCACATAGTTGAGTGGAATGGCTTCTGAATGTTACTTTCGATTAATTTGGTTTTAACAATTTCTTATTCGGTTACTGGTTGCTAAGTTATTGTTTTTAAACCCCGACGAAAAAAGAGGGGTGTTATATTTATAAGTTTAACATGTGTATCTGTGTATCTGTGTATCTGTCTGTGGCATCGTAGCGCCCATGCGGGTGAACCGATTTCAGTTATTTTTAAATCGACAGCCATGGTTTGTCGATATGGTTCTTAGATTTGTTTGATGAAAATCGAAGCTTTTGTAAGTATCTAACTGAACAGTCTGGTCGTCTGTCCGTCGACAACTGATGGTTTCTTGTCTTGTCGCTGTCATGTCTAATTTTGAATTCGAATGTCCGTTCCAAATATCTCTGTCAATCAGCCAGTCAGTCAGCAGACACTAACATATTCAGTTTTTAGTGATCAGCTCTCAGCCAATATTGAAGCTAGGAATTCCGAATTTAATTTTCATGTTCAGTTTTAGTGCCATTTTCTATATCATTCATTAAAACAGGGTCTCATGATGACCCACTTGTGTCGGGGGTGTTTGAAATATTTTTATTTAGGTTGTCTATATATGTACATATTTAAGAGGCCTTATTCCTTTTAAAATGCTGATTGTTTTAGACATTTTTCTCTATGGTCAAACATGTTTCTAAACATATTATTGTTGTTACTACAAATGACTCTGTAGGCTGTAGACCTCACGATCATTTCTGAAAATGGCTCAAATATGAATTATTTTCGTTTTCAACCCCCATAGTTCTGCCATTTTGAAACGTTTCGAAAAATGGACTCCCCCTGGAAAATTAAGTCCCCCGGGTCTGTCTTACCCCAGTTGACCTTACTTTCAGGTGCGTCATGCAGGGCACGACACCTGTATGACGTGAGTGCACAAAATGGGGTTTTACGCACTAATTTTCTTTTTATTTTACTTGCTTGTTATTTCCATTTATTTCCACGGCGTTAACAAGATCTTTAGTCCATCTTGTAGGAGGTTCGCCACGCTAAGCCTTTCAGTACGCCCTAAATTTTATTAAGTCCCACGGGTCTGTCTTACCCCAGTTGACCTTACTTTCAGGTGCGTCATGCAGGGCACGACACCTGCATGACGCGAGTGCACAAAATGGGGTTTTACGCACTAATTTTCTTCTTATTTTACTTGCAGGTTATTTCCATTTATCCTCTTGAGTATTTATAGAAGTACAGCTTTTTTGTTATTTTTATCTGTGTAAGTATATGCCTAGTGCTTGGAAAATAGGACGTAATAAGGATAATGGGTTTATGTATGAGTGTAGTGAAATTTCTCGTCTCCAGTTATTGAATATTTCTACATAAGTAGGTACAAGTAAACGGCGATAAAGAATGCACATCGGCAATCATCGCATTTCCGAATACAAACGAATGCAAATTTCCATGTACATCAATTATTAGATTAATCGTTCATCAGAATTTGAATTTAGAACTAAGTACTTTATTGTTGTTTTGTTTTGATTTCACGTGGAATATATAGAGCTGTAAAACTCGATGTAATTATATATAGTTATTGCTATAATGTTCTTGTTGGGGAAAAATAATGCAGGCCCACATTCCTAAAAGGGGTTGACTGAGCATTAGCAACTGATGTTATACTACTAGGATACTTAAATGTGGGTTTAAAGAACGACAAAAAGTGTAATTACTTACATTAACATTTTCAAGTTTTTTTTTTAAAATTGGTCGGCTTCAGTTACAAAATATTTATAAACATTGTAGATAATTTCGCGTGACTGGCAAAGTAACGGCTTACCTTCTTTCCCTATAGATGCCATAGTACAAATTTAATTTTGTGTAAGTTTTAGCAACTCTATATATATATATTGACTTGGATATGCGACTGCACTCTCTCGCATTTGAACCACGACTGACAAAACAAACGTCATGGTGTGTGCGACACAGATATCGCTATACAAAGTCGAAATTAGCCGATTGCCTCTTTCCAAAGATCGATGTGCAAACTTTATCGCCGTTTATTGTACGTATATCGTCGTCTAGTACCCATTAACACAAGCCTTCGTGAGCTTAATATGGGACTAGATCGATTTGTATGAGGTTGTCTGATATTTATTTTATTTATTTATTTTCCCGTCATTCAGTGTAGCTACCTATATAAGCCTATATATTTTTGTACAATTACATGCAAGATACTTTACGAAAAATAAGTATATAAGGCTATTTTGTGATTATTGAATAGAAAAAAAATGGTTGTATGTAGGTGAACGCGTCTGCCTATTTTGCGTAATTTGATAATATTTTTTTTATTTTTTTTGTAGGTATGTTTGAGCGTTACTAATGTATCTACTAGGCGGCGGTGGAAAAATTCATGCCCGAGGCTCTTTTTCGTAAAGTTTGATGGATTATTATTTGAGAAGTTACTTCTATTCCTCATGAATCTCGTCATTAAATGTTCACCAAAATTGTATCAGACCAATTGTTGCATAATGAAAATATACGCTGTACGCTTTACGCCTACGCTCGGATGAAAAAAAAAAAACCAAATCGGATCATAAAACGACGGAATTTGGAGGTACCTAAATGTAATAGATATAGAACCGATTTGGAAACCCTCCTTTTTGAAATCTTTTAAAAAATACAACTAAATTGATATTTTTTTCCTTTTCTAATGTAAATAATGATATCGCGGAATAGCAAAGCAATATTATTTTCACCTCACTAGCTCGGAAAGCCCAGTTTGTTTGTTTGATATCTATTGAGAAAATCGCTTTTTATCCACATGTGGAGAAAGAGTTTTGACGTTTCAACGCAACTGAAGTAAAATTTGACATGAGCTTATTTTCTGAAAAATCCCGTTTAAAATACCTACATGAAAGCTAATTAGACCTTAGTTTTAATAAATGGCAAATTGGTTGATTATTGCAGATATTTTTCAAAGATATAGTACAAACCCTTATTCTTTTTTCCTCGCTGTAGTGAGGTGAAAAGTTTTGTGATATACACGGGCGAAAAGTTATTTTACGTCTCGTGTATTGAAACACTCGCTACGCTCAGGATTCTATTTTGAACCACTCGCTTCGCTCGTGGTCAATCATAGGATCCTTTCGCTAGCTCGTGTTTCAAATAAACACTCGCGGGTAAAATACAACTTTCCCCCCTTGTATAACAAATAACTATTTTTTCATTAATATGGATTTCCGCAAAGTAACGCCTGTTTCAATTAATTACTTTTCACCTCACCAGCTCAAACATGGCGATTTTGCTGTCAGATAACAGTGAACAAAATGCGATTTTGTTTCGAGCGTGAGTAGAAAGTAGCTTTTTAATTTTTTCAATATCTGACCACGAATTGACATTCAGCCAAAGGTTAATTATAAAATTCTAATCATTTGAATCTCGATGCACTCTGTTTCTTTCATATGTATATAAAAGAGAGGGATGGAAACTTATCAATTTGAAATTCGATTTTCGAATCCGACCTCGATTGAGAACAGTTCGGATACGCGTTATACCAAAAATTTCATTAAAAACACCCGAAAAAGTTTTAATTGCAACGTATTTTTTTTTCTTTATTATTTTTTTTATTTAACGACCAAATATTAAAATTATTGTGTCTTTTATATAAAACAATAGATCATTGCTCAAATTAAATAAGATTACAACTTATTACTTATTGTAAATATAATAATAATTTCTAATTTCACCATTTATCATAGATGCATATTCGAAACGTACATTAAAAAATATCGAGTTCATATTGTAATTGTTATTTTCTTTTGCATTTATTTTGTTTGGTGTTTTACGAGTAAAAATATTAATCAATTTTTATAAATTGATTAATATTTTTACTTTATTTATAAATACATTTTATATTACGAGATTTTGTTTATACGTCATGTATCTGCTAAATCTTCCAATTTGATCAAATAATGACAATAACCGTGTTGGTTGGTTGATTATAATTTCAATTAAATTATATTGTTATTCCTTTTTAAGCAGCACTTATCTATTTTCTGATTAATAATATTATTGAAATCAGCAACAAAGAATATAAACATACGTTGGAAGAAAAAGCACAAAATGTCGAATATGTTCTCGCTGATGAGGTGAAAAGTTGTGTGTGCTACACGAGAGCAAAGTTTTTTGCATCTCGTGCTTTTGAGTCCCTCGCTACACTCAGGATTCTAACATAGAATCACTCGCTACGCTCGTGATTCAAACGTAGAATCCTTCGCTTGCTCGGGACTCAAAATCAGCACTCGTAACAAAAAACAACTTTGCTCTCTTGTTGCACAAATAACTATTTCTAATGTGATTGAAAAAAGCATCTACAGTCCGTGAGCCCTATTGCGATTCGGGTTCGTGTGAAAACAGAAAGGTGCTTATCTGAATTACGTATGAGCGAGCGAGACAAGTATAAAACTCGAATCGCTCAGCTCATGCACTGTAGTACTATCGATGGTTTTCGTTTGCTGCTGCACCGCACTGCAATTAATGCATAGTCATACGCAGCTCGTGTTGCATCAGCCGCGGCGTCGCCCGCGCCGCCGCTCACAGACAGGACAGCCCGATTAAAAAGTGCCGCTCGAATTCGATGGAGCTCTCTGATATCCCTAAGTTAGTAATATCTTGGCTGTATTTTAAGTAGATACCGAAAATTAGAGACACAAAATTAGACTAACTAACGCATTGAAGTTGACCGAGCGAGCGAAGCGTCTGCATTTCAGCTTGACCTAAGAATCTTTTGTATATCAAACTTACACGATTTTCACACATTATTATAATTAAATGAACACTTTTTGAACGCCATTAAGTTCAGTTTTGTTATAAAGAGTGTTATATGTATGTCCGTGTTTGGATGGTCGGATATCCGTTTGTCCGGATCTCACGAAATTTTGTGAGTTTATTTATATAGAATTTACTGTCGATTCTGTTTTTCGCATGATTTCATAATGGAGATATTATGGGGAATGAAAACGTAAAAATACAATTGTCTTGAGCAAACCCGTTTGATATGTTTTATTAAGTAATAGTTTCATAAAGAATTATTGGAGGGCAATTTCCTGTAAATTTGTATGTGTATTTACTCGAAATGTATACTCGAAATGTGTAGGTACGACTGAGGATACGTTGCTGTAAAGCAAGAAGAAAAAAAGTTGCTGCATTGCATTCGCGCTCGCAGAGAAACTCCAAGCGTTGTCTTCCATCGTTTTATGGTTGACTTTGAGCTTCACGGTACTTACCTACTTAAGGAGTCTATTCAATTCCGCTTACGATAAAAATCTTCCAAAGTAGTTTTTGACTATGTCAAATATATCATTATTAAGAAACGATACACAACTAACAATATTTGCAGATTAACTAAATTATCTAATAAATAGTTCTTAGTATAATAGGCAAAGACATATACAAAATCTTCCAAATCTTTCAAACCATTTCCTCATTTTAATTTTAATAATGTTTTTATTTTGTGCTATATCCGCAAATATCTACGATCAAATTTCGTCATACATTTATAGGAAAATAATACTCTCTGTGCTGTTCCAGAAAGCCTAAATTCAAGTAACCAGTGATATGTTCAAAAGTATATTAAAATTTGCGACTTAACGTCATATCTACATACCGCATCATTTTCTAAGTAGGTTTTATTTTGTCTCAACCATTTGACTATCATATTAAGGTTGAATCCTGCCCATCAAGTTTTGCGAGTTGGGTCCTTCCTTTCCTGAACGGACAGACATTATGTCACCATTGTCTAATCTGGTAAAATCTCGGCGTCACGGTCTTATCAGTAGTTATCATTGTTATTATCAGATTACGGTTGTGCTAACTGGAGATAAGACGGCGTTTGTTGACTGGTTAACATGGCTGATAAACATTCCCCGAATTTCGCCCAAAACTGTCAATGTCAATGTTAAATAATATTTACCTAGAGTTTATGTTCCCTAGAGTAGCTGGCCGCTATTTTTTTAATTTCAGCAACTGTCGAAAGTGTTAAATTAACACAAAAAGTGTCGGTCTTGCTACAAAGTCGACCAACAGCTTTCATATGGCAGTAAATACGTCATATATTTGCATTATAAAACGTCAGTAGCGATTTCACATCAACCAAATTCAAAACATTGTTTACCGAAATGCTGCTCTATCCTTCGTTCTTCTTCCGAAATAAATTCTGAATTCTGTTACCAAAAATTAGTCGTTGCCAGTAAAATTAGTACTTAGCACTGAAAATCCGCAATTAGGGGTGGGTTGAAAAACGCCCTGTTGGGCTGTATATAGTTTTCATTTAAACCCTAGGGACCCATTATAAAATAAAATGACCGCTTTAGTCCCGCTTCGCAAAGATAATAAGTTTAATAATACGAGTAGGTAGCTTTAGAGCAGGTGAAATGAAAAAGATTTTTAATGATTACTTATATTTTGCTCAGAAGTTCAATCAAAAGCTCGACTGTACAGTTGCCATCTTCTGGATGGTTATTTGTTTTTTATAAATACTTAATGAACAAATCAAAACTGTATTTTTTAAAGTTGATGAAACAAATGTTGTTCAGTTGAATGAGTACAATCTATGTTATAATTTATTGCTCATATATGTTATACACAAGCCACACCCGGTAACAATATAAATAAAAAATTCTAACACTATTTAGCTACATTGCGACAACGTTTTGTTTTACTGCCAATTTTCCGGGCTCTGATAATGGGAGCGGAGCGAGCGAAGCTCCCATGGATCGACTCGAATGGACTTTGTGACAATGCTCAGATCTCAGCGAGTTCTCAACCGATTTTAGAAATTTTTGTTTTAAAGTGCACAAATTAAATTTCGCTAGGTCGTGACGAAGAGAAAATTTCGAAAAAAAAAAAAAAAAACTCCGCTCCAATCTATCCTGCAAGCTTAGCCGGTGGCTGACTCTGCATCGACCTAGTAATGATTAGTGATTAGACTATTTTATTCCTTTTGTGAATAAATATTGTGTCTACTTTGACGTTGGATCTGTTTAAATGCAGGTAGCCAATCACTTGCTAAACAACGTTTCATAAATATTCATTTTACAAACAACGTTAGACAAATGAACGATTCCCAAATTAGACGTTTCATAAAATATAGTTTTACAAATAGATCATGATACAAATTATTTATTGGACAAAACATCATATCACAAAACATTATTTCGCAAATTATTCATTTATTATTCTAGTCAATTAACAAAATAACAACTGATAAAACAACGTTAATAAAATGCATTGTTTGGTAAATATTTCGTTTAATAAATCATCATGGTGTGAACGTCATTCATATGTGTAGTTTTCTACGAGTACAAAATATTAACATACTAAATTACTCAGATGAGCATACAGACGTCTTAGTGTTCAGGTTATTGAGTTGTTTTAGGTAACATGGCTCAAAAACCGAAAACTGTAGGTTAGGTTAGGCTTGTTTTATGACCATGTATAGCGGAGCGAGCGAAGCAAGCGGAGCGTCAAAATGTTTGCTTAAAAAATGGAACATCACTCAATCTAATTTAGCCTAAAAATGGCAAATATTGAAAAAAAATGTTTTTGAACCCCAATATCTCGGTAAATATCGCTCTGAGAGAAAACTTTTAAAGAACAAAGCATGCTTATTTTAGTGTAATCTACACGATTCAATCTAATTTAAGTCCAAAAACAGCAAAAAAAGTGTGAAAATTTATTCAGTCCCAGAAACGGTCCCTCTTTGGTACAATCTGACCGAAATAATTACTTGCTTGTTTAATATTTGGCCCAAGTGTGCTCGAAACACTTGGGCCAAATATTAAACAAGCAAGTACTTAAACTTCATACCGTCCTGCGTTTCGTTACATAGAGAGTTATTTTTAATATTTTTTCACTTCTCCTGCTCAAAAAGTACGTCATTTTAAGTTCGCAAAGCGGGGCTAAAATAGTACATTTAGCCCCTAGGGTTTAAAAGGAAACCATATAATCCCATACAAATTTCTATGACACTGAAAAAAAAATCTTGTTACCGGCCAGCTACAAACTATTTACAAATAAAATAAACCAACCTGCAACCTGATCAGATCGACCCAATTAAAAAAATAAACCAAAAAGTTTTTATTCACAATGTACTGGAATATTAACGGAAATTTTATTTTAGAATCAACGAAACGAAATTTAATTGCTCAAATTGTACTTTTAATTATTTTAATTTTTAAGTTTTTTATTTTTTTCAGTCGAAGTGAAAAGCAGAGTGTTTAACATGGGGCTACAAGCCATTATGACACTCAGATGTATTAATTACCTCGTGATATAATGGCTTGTTTTAGCCCCTTGTCAAACAATCTACTATTATGATATAATGTTTTGCAAAATAACTGATTTTTAAAACGATTTATTCGTGAAGTGAACATTTTTTAAATGAAACTTTGTCATTCAATATTTTTATAAAGCGTCTAAGTTATATACTAAATGTATATTTGTCGAGTAATTATTCGTAAAATAAGCATTTTAAGGAATGATAGGTTTGTGAAATGAATAGTTTGTATATCGTTGTTTGTTAAGTGATTATTTGTAAAAAGTTGTTTAGCAAATGATAATAAACCTCACATGCATCATCTTGACTTCTTCGCAATTTATATCAGTGATCTATGTAGGCCAAATGCATTAAAAAAAGGTTCCATTTAGTACAGTTCAGTTATCTTCTACTTATACGGTCTAGACTCTCCTTCCGGGTCATTCCTGGTGCAAAGGTTGTCCATCGCGATTCAGCGCGGTAATGCGGCGAGTGTCATGGGAACCTTTGCACGGGGAAGTCCGGGAATGACGGAAAAAGTGTATTGTATTTATTTATTTTAAAATTGTGATTATTGACATTGACTCTGTATAGGTTTTACGGAAATAAATATTAGGTATGTGATTGGGTTATCTACTTAGTTAAAATCGATAATACGAAAATTGTCAAATCAGTCGAATCTATCAATCCCGACTCCAGGCACTCGTCTGACGTATCCCTAGAGTGTATATTATTATAAAAAATATATATATGAAAGGATCTTCATCTCCCTAGGGTAGCTAGCCCCTGCCCTGCCAGCTGCGGCGTTTTCTTACGCAAACCCTGTAAAAGCTGCACTTTTCGTTCTTTGCTAGTCGGAATTTGTGATTCAGAATATCAGAATTAAGTTTTGTGCCTGCATAAAAAAGTTGTTTATTTGAAAGCGGTTTATTTTTTCCTCGTACCATAGTTTAGTGTTTTTCCTTTAAATAAAAATAAGGTAATTATTTTGTGGCTTGATTATGACGTCCTGGCCGCAGTACGTCAATGTACGACATTGAAAACCAGTTCTTTTACTTCGTAAAATTTATTTGTAAAAGTATTATCCTGTAACAATTTTTGGAAATCCAGCTATGCTTGTACAATAAAAAAATAGAATTATGTCTATCCCTTAGAACACGCCAGATATCCATCCCGATGCACTAAAATTAAAAAAAAGTATGGTTTTTAACCACAACTCTTAACTATATCCAACTCCAAGCAGCCGTTAACATTCACCGAATTTTTTCAACCCTCTTCGAACCTGGTTCAAAAATAGAACTATGACGTCACTCGAACGGTGATTCACCTGCACTCGATGTTATGTTGGTTCAATCACGACCGTGGGCGATTATGTTATTAGTTGCAACGTGTGGGATAGCGATGCAATGTTGTTGGGACGTCACTTGTTCCATCTGGGAAGGAGTTCGGTTTAGTGGAGCGCATCTTAGGCTGCAGCCACGTGCATTGCACTCTCGAGCACCAACTACGATACTAACACTCTATGGACATTGTCTGAAATAAATATTTTGAATTTGAATTTGATACTCCGGCCCTCACAATTAAGGATTGAGGGAAATCTGCGTGCGGCATTAACAGTATTTAGAATATAACCGAGCGTACAACCCGGTTACAATATCTGTGGACCTGGCGTCGATGGCTTCACATACCAGCGAGGTCCACAGATATTGTAACCGGGTTGTAGAGTCAAACTACGCTAACCCTTCCAAGCAAATGTACTGTGAAACCATACAAACTGACTCACTTTGTATGATTTGACAGTTAATTTGCTTGAAAGAGATAGCTTGGTCTGATTCCATATTCTGTTCACATGAATATCAAAATTCCGCAATGATTATTTGCATTGGCATTGCCATCCAGCGAGGTAACGCGGCAGCCTTACGGGTACCCTACCCAATGGTAGTGACCTAGGGGATATATGTACGAGATATAGTTTAGGTCCCAATAGGTTAAGTTAGGTTTAGATCAGAAGGTTCTTATTTTGTGTGTTTTTTCTTTAATAAAGAATAGTTATTCGTTATATATATATATCTACTTGGATATGATTATACTATATTGTCAGTTAATTAAAATAGAAGTCGCGATCAAACATACCTAACTATAGGTAATGATAGAAATTTTCAAGGAAATCATTAGACATCGAATGAGAATAAGTAGAATGATCAAAATCATTACGGTGGCTGAGGTTATGTAGTTCAAAAGTATGTGTAGTTGATCTAACCTATCCATGACTTGCGGATCCTAGGACGCTGCAAACGCCATACATTAAACATCAAGAAGGAAAACCAATATCTCAATTAAAAGATCTAAGAACCATGACGTGACAGTGTCCGTCCGTGACCGCTTGCGTAACTGGGCTCGAGCCAAGGCGTGTGATGACGACCTGCCCGTCATTGCATCAGTCACGATGACAGCGACAGTATTGGTAGTAAGTAACGCTAGTAACCATCCATTGGCCTTTTACATCTATAACAGATGAGTTAAGGAGCGTCTAATAAAGTGCGGCGTTTACGAAGTTGGCTGGGTAGCCCGATACGAGAGCGACGGCCACGGCCGCATAGTTAAATGTTGCGCCTATCGATGAAGAGCTGCACGCTGGTGCCTCAGGTTGCGCTTGTGGGAAAGAGAATCAAAGACAATACCGATATGTGTAAGTATACATTGTTTCACGCTTTTAGTGATTTTTAAATAACCAAATAGTAAAAATAAGGAAGGCCAGTATAGTGTAGTGACGTTAACAACACGTTATTTTCTCTATTTATTAGTTAGGTTAGGTAGTTGGTTTGGTTTGTCAGTAAAAATATTTATTCGTTTTATTTGCGTGTTTTCAGCAGAAACTGATTTTCAACCCCGAAAATGAGATATAAATTGTCGGATAAAATTATTATTGATGACGGATTATTACAAACGACACAATGAATAGCAAAAAAAAACTTATAACAATTGATGGGAAATGATTATAAATGATACGAGTATAAAACTTACACACCCCTCTGCCGCGAGCAACTTCGTCATTAAAATGTTGGTCATTGTAGAATTGTACGCCTTGAGACCGTCCGTGTGGTCAAGTTTGCGTCAAATATTCGACATTGCTTAAACGAATACAGCCATAAACTTGATCTTTACCACTCTACATAAGTAGGTAGGTACCTATCGAAGCACGTCAATGACCATTTTAACCATACACAGGAAAAAAATGAGAGGAAACTTCCTAATTTTTTTAGAGCAGCAGTCCAAAGATCGACAAAATCCCCGTCATTAAATTTAACCGCAAAGAGTTTAAGAATAACATTTCAATGTCATAAATTAAAGTTTGATTAGCACCTGCATCCATAAATAACTTACGCGGTTGTTTACTTATGAGACACGAAAAATTTTTAATTAGTTCTCGCGAAAGGAATATAGGTACATAATTTATTTGACGGCACGTTTGGCTCGGTTTGTAGACACCTGCTTACTGAGCCGGCGGTCCCGGTTTCGAATCCCGGCCAGGGCAAATATTTGTATGATGAACTCGAATATTTGTGCTTAGTTCATGGTTGTTCTATGTATTTAAGTTGTATATTTGACGACACGGTTGGCGCAGTGGTTAAGCAACTGCCTACTGAGCCGGCGGTCCCGGGTTCGAATCCCGGCCGGGGCAAATATTTGTGTGATGAACTCGAATATTTGTGCTTGGGTCATGGTTGTTCTATGTATTTAAGTATATATTTATCTATATAAGTACGTATATCGTCGTCTAGTACCTATGACACAAGCTTTCTTGAGCTTAATTTGGGACTAGATTGATTTGTGTGAGGTTGTCCGATATTTACTTATTTATCTATATAAGTACGTATATCATCGTCTAGTACCCATAACACAAGCCTTCTTGAGCTTAATTTGGGACTAGATCGATTTGTGTGAGGTTGTCTGATATTTATTTATTTATAAAAAGAGAACATTCAGTACAAAAGAAAGAGGTGATATTTAGGGCAATTTAGGCATGAATGAATTCATATCAGCACTATCAGCAGGGCGTTTCTCTAGCAGAGCTTTTTTATCCGTTGCTTAGTGCTAGAGCTGAGCCGTTCTCGAGGGGTACGTATTACAATGCCGAAGTTCAAAATACCGAATTTCATAAGACCTATGGATGGAAGGCCGAAAATTAAAATGTCGAATGTTTATTTGACCGAAAGTTTAAAATCCCGAAAGAACGTTTGAACGAAAGGATGAAATCCCGAAGACTGTAATCCCGAAGACTGTAATCCCGAAGACTGTAATCCCGAAGACTGCAATCCCGAAGACTGTAATCCCGACGGCTAGAATTCCTACAGTTCACATACATACGTATGACAAGTACAACAAAAGGAGCGTTTTTAGGGATATAAAAAAAAAACTAACCTAACCTAACCCGGCCGAGTCGGATCTGCTCTGAAAGGTGATTGATTCACCTCAACCTATTCTCAAACTTTAAATGATTCACCTTTCAAAGCAGATCTGACTCGGCCGGGTTAGGTTAGGTTAGTTTTTTTTTATATCCCTAAAAAACGCTCCTTTTGTTGTAGTTATGATCATATTCTTAAAAGAAAAAAATATATTTTTTCATTGGCATTTTACTGACAATGGTTGACTTTCGGGATTATAAAATTTCGAGATTTTAAACTTTCGGTATTGTAAATTTCGAGATTTTGAACTTTCGATCTTTTCAAAATAGGTCTTTTGAGTATCGGTATATCGAATATCGGCTTTTTCTACGTCCGGTATTTTGATTTTCGGTATTTTGACCATCGGTATTTCAACTGTAGGTATTATGAACTTTCGGGATTGTAATACGTACCCGTTCTCGAGAATGTTCTCGATGACATTCTTTCCCCACACAAATCTGGAAACGTTCTCAAAATTGGCACATCTCTATATCTCTATTTATTTATATATTTATTTATAAAGAGAGAACATTCAGTACAAAAGAGGTGATATTTAGGGCAATTTAGGCATGAATGAATTCATATCAGCACTATCAGCAGGGCGTTTCTCTAGCAGAGCTTTTTTATCCGTTGCTTAGTGCTAGAGCTGAGCCGTTCTCGAGAATGTTCTCGATGACATTCTTTCCCCATACAAATCGGGAAACGTTCTCAAAAATGGCACATCTCTATAGAGCACCACGCGGAGCTTTCGAGCTAAGACGCTGTAAACGAAGGCGTAAGCAGGGCTAGATTAATGCGACACCCAGGGCCACTCCACCCTTATAGGTATTAGCTGCCTGACATTATGGATAGGTAAATTACCTATCCATATAAAATAACTTGCACGTGTATACAAACAGCGCTTAAAGCGGTAAGCCAAACCCGAATTAACCTGATCGAAGAGATTAATGAATGAATGAATGAAAACCTTTATTTCGGACATAATAAAATCCATAGCATATTAGTAGGGTCTTAATGTAAGGTGAGTATGTGCTTAAAATTAAACAAGATATTTATATATTTACGTTACAAATAAAGCTACGCCTTTAACCTGCTCTGTCCACCATATTTGTATAGGGCAGTCATATCTCCCAGCAACTGCTTTTAGAATGCTGTTGGGACTTTATCTCAGGTGGCTCCAAGTTGAGACTATCCGTTTCCTTAAGATGGCTTGGAAACTATCAGTGCGGGCTTCCGCGAACATGCCTGAGCCACTACACCGACTAGGGAGTCCCATCAGCATTCTAAACGCATTGTTATTAATGTGTTATCGCATCCACTGCCAGCGAGACATACCTATACACGTTGACCGACATCGTACAAGTTTTTTACTAGGCCAAGCCCCCGGGCAGCGAATGTATTAAGGGATAAGCCTAAACGCTTACCGAAATATAGGGGGTTAGAAAACCCAGCGTTATAAGAAACCCGTTCATAACCCCAAGGTATACGGACACGGGTAAACGGTTCCGGTCCCTGTAGGTAATACGGCCCTAGACACAGGCGAGAGCCAACTCTACTGTCACCTAGCTAATAGTATAGCCTCGCTACAACCCTCTGCTGGAAAAACCTTGGCTGCACATTCCACATTCACATCCCAATTCGCGGTTGATATGAATCATCCAAGTTGATTAATTAATCCCCTTTTTCTTTTCACCGCACATCCATCACTCCAATTCTCATAACACGAATCTTCCAAACCGTCAACTTTTTGCGTGGCAATGCCTTGACGTCATCGTCTGCGCGCGAGCCCCGCGGCGTCAGAACCGCTACACATTTCAGGACTGAGGGCTATAATTTATAATGAGACCATAAGTATACAAGAATGAAATTTATTTTCGAAGAACGGCCAATTTGTAAGTCCTTTTGAATTAACTTAATCTCCTAAATAGCTTTATACTTAGGTATTAGGGCTTTGTTTAATTGGTTTTGTGATCGGAAGTATGCGTAAAAGTAGCAGTGGCATTAGTGAATGCAGTCCCGGCTCGGGATTGCGAATTCGAGATCCCGCGGGATTAGAAATATCAATCCCGCGGGATCCCGGAATTTTCGGGATCCCGACTAGATTTAAAGAAAAGTAAAATTCGATTGAATTAAAACGATAATAACGGCATGTTTGCGATGGTTGCGTTAATAAAAATAACATATTAATAGACCGAAAACAAAAAACCTTTATTCTTTAATATTATTAACTAAATCATCGTCAGTTTTCCTTGGAAATTAACAACCGTAATCAAAACAATAAGTATAATAACTGTAATAAGAATCAAAACAATAAGGATGCTCGGCAATAATAGGTGGCCGCGCAACAGACGACGACGCTCCAGTAGCCCCTGACGAAGACGAAGGTAGTGATACATCATCCGGCTCAAGTGTACTTGATGTTCTTCCGGCTCCCGCATTCAATTTCATGTAAATTTTATGAATTGACATGATATGGACGTGTAAACCTTTTGTAGACCCGAATGCGGTTTTGAGAATCAGCTTTACACAAGTTGCATTGAGCAGACAAATTATTAACTGATCTGGGTTATTTGTAGACATTTTAAGGCCCTGATCGGACGTGTGTAGCGTCGCTGCTGACTGCCGCCTAATCCCGTCAATCCCGAACGGGATCCCGTCATATTATGCGTCGGGATTGATCCCGAAAAATTACACGGGATCTCGCGAAATCGGGATCCCGCGGGATCGGGATTGCATTCCCTAAGTGGCATATACATATAGGCCGCTAATATACCATGTTAGGTAGTTTTAAGTTGGTACTAGATAAAACAGGCGGTTGGCAGTCGTTGACACAACATTACCTTATAGAATTAGAATAATTAGATTGAAGCTCACCGTTACTAAACCGGTTCTAATACTTACCAAATGTAACGAATACTTAGGTATGTAGATTAGATTTCGCGTTAGTGACGCACGAAGCCCCGTATGACATCACTTGAACCCAGATTTCAGACTACGTCATATTCATATAAAATATCACAGCCATAGCCGAGTTCTCAAATTCTCAAAACTAGCTTATAGGTACCCGTCCCTGCTACTGTATAAGTAGTCGGGGATTCTTTGAAGTGCCGAGCATAACGTACGGAATGCCGATCGATTCAACGTTCATTCTTACTAACATTGAAACAGATACTTTTCTAGAACGCCGTCGAGTCGAGAAATTTTCGACTATAAAGTCGACACAAAGAGTTGAAATCCATTTTGAAACAAATGAAGTTCAATAGGTGCGTAGACGCGCTGTCTGCGAACGAAGTGCGTGTTCCAAATTTGAATTACCGACTTTTTATAGCACTGGCTTTTCATTGATGACATCGAAGGGGAAAGCGACAATTCCCCCTGTAGCTAAGCGTTAATGGATTCGGAATGATCGGTATTTGCGTGGAATTTGTTGTGTAAACATGGCGCGATGGGCCATTGAGGGATTCCTACAAGCGGGAGTGTAAACAGGAGCGGGTTAATGACGATGAGACAATATTGTTTTAGATGGATTTGAAGCGGGCATTCTTAACTTCTTTCGTAGTAGGAGATACAGCCGATAACAGTTTTATATCCTCTTTCATTTTCAACCGACTTCGAAGGTTCTCAAGGTTCTCAAAGTCTTCAAAACTCTGAGACTTATTTAGTTGGAGTTTGGAGTCGGCTGTTGTTTTTATTCCATTTAAAAGTCTCACTGCATTATCACAGCTCTCTAGGGCGTTTACGAAGTTGAAATATAGCACATTACTGCCGACGCCGGGAAATAAGGGCTTGCCGGCTGAGTAGGTATATAGACGGCCAAGAGGCAGTTAGTGATTCCAAGCCGGCAACCCATTTTCACGACTAAGGCATGTATAGTGCTTTTCTTAAACATATGCAATGAAATAAAAAAATACAGTACTCAAAAAACCATAATTCAGCTGTTTAGCCCGTTCATGAACACAGACGCCATGATTAAAAAAAAATGTCTTTAATTTTGTATGAAATTCCTTTACAGTTCTCTCGAATTGTTCCACCCGAAACGTGACACTTCGAAGCCTGTTTTAACGCACGTTATGACGTTATTTCATTGCATGCTTGAGAATATGAATGTTATATTAGTCGCGGAAAACACAGAACTCAGGTTTGACACATTTTTACGTCACCCTTGGCCGTAAGTGGAATACGCGGGGAGAAATTGTCTCTTCCCGGCCCAAGCAAGACCTAAAACTTTAGACAAACCACGGGCGGTAATTCGAAAAGCCGCAGATCGCATATTTATGGCCCTCACCTTCGTTACGGGCCACAAACACCTGTAACCCAATCATTAACTAAAAGAAATATGTGCGCTTAAGCTTAGCCACTTTTGTCGTCGACTGTACAATGTTTCGGTACATTATAGGTAATATTTAGCGTAGCATTCCAATGTCATGACGTGTATTGAGTATAATGTACTATACGACTCAATAACCCGGTACAGTAAGCAACAGAAGCTTCTATGTAGACCAAGTGTTTAAAACGATCTGTACTAGTGCCTTTATTCTGTGACTCAGTACAGTTTATCTTTTCGTTAGAGCAATATGCACATGCAGTGCTTTCATGGTTCGTACGGAACTCTCGGTGCACGAGTCCGACACACACTTACTTGACCGGCTTTTTTTCAATTATGACCTGGGTAAGGTAACTGTATCATAATTTCATAAACTTAGTTTTAGTAGTATTTAGTCCTCACCGGAAGAACCAAAAAATATCGACCATTGTAAATGGTTGCAATATGTCAAAAAAAGCATTCGGGGTCAAAATTACCGTTTTGAAAGTACCACGTTACCGTCCACGTGAGTGAAGGTGAGTTTTTGTTATTAATTTGATGATTTAATAATAAAAAACTATTGAGAACAAGTCAAGTCCCGTATGAGACCTCGTACTCGTAATAGAGTGTGATAAAGCACGATGGACAGGGGAAAAAATGTTTTCAGGATAAAGAGTAGTTTATTTTCAGATTGAATAAATAAATA
Organism: Apotomis capreana; assembly: GCA_947623375.1. NCBI lineage: Eukaryota > Metazoa > Arthropoda > Insecta > Lepidoptera > Tortricidae > Apotomis > Apotomis capreana. Next base: position 3,340,665 of record OX392515.1, on the reverse strand, counting down.
AATAAATATGGGACAACCTCACACAAATCGATCTAGTCCCAAGTAAAGCTCAAGAAGGCTTGTGTTATGGGTAGGTAGGTACTAGACGACGATATACGAGATTTTTTTTTTATTGCTTATATAAATATGTGTATATAATTTTACGCCAAATCCGCAATTCCTGTAGGCATAAGCTTGCTTTCTAGTACGGCCAGTATCTATAGTAGCTGTAAATTTAATGCTCGTTTATGTTAAATTGCAAACTAAAATTGACAGTTACTTCTGATGCCAACTGTAGGTACCTATTACACGAGTACGACAGGTGTCAACCCGTCAAAAAGAACTCGGTTGCCTGGGCCCTGGCTCTAATTGATTAGATTATAGACATTTCTAATTTTCAAAAAGTGTAAAATCTAAACGAATTTCATTACTTTATTATTACAGAACCCAAAGCTATTATTTTTATTTGTATTTAGAGCAACTCACGAAGCTCTTTTATTTGATATGCCACATGATGCATATCAAAATAAAAATAGAACCAAATTCTATGCTAACAAAATATGACGTCATAACTTCCTAGGTACACTAAAAACCGAGATGATATAAAGCAAAAGGTTCGTCAGCATCGTTAGCCACCTTGGCTAAAGACCGTTTTCGGGTGATCATTTAAGCGTTTTAACCGTCGCATTACTCTACCCCTAATAATGACGAACTATGTACCTATCGGTCTCACTTTTCGGTATAAAACTAGCTGCGCCCCGCAGAGTTACCCGCTCATCCCACGGAAACACTACAATTTTCGGGATAGAAAGTAGCCTATGCGTTAATCCAGGGTGTCAGCTAACTTCATACCGAAATTTATCAAAATTGGTCCAGCCGTTAGAGCGTGAAGAAGTAACAAACATACACATAAACACTCGCAAACTTTCGCCTTTAAAATATTAATGTGATTATGTTGATTGCTTTTATGAATTGGCCAATATGCGGACAGAGTAATAGACGATTCGCTTTTTGCATTCGCAGCCTCTGTCCTCGCCACGGGTTAATACTCTGTACTACTCTGTAGTGACCGATGCGAGTGATGCGCGGCCATGCGCAATGCGCACGCGTCGCCGTCGGCGCGCCGAGTGCCGTTGACGTCGACTAACGGAATTGCGGCTGCGCACTTTGAACTTTTCTGCAATACCGATATCTAATCACTACATAGTATTAAAACATTGTCGCTTCCTGCTGTCTGACTGTCCCTATGATCTTTAAAAATAAGTAAAGTGAAAACTAAGTGACGCAAGAGGAAGGTTTATATGTATAACATGAATAGTACATTTAGTATCAACATTGCACCCGTGCGAAGCCAGGGCGGGTCGTTAGTACTATAGTAATACCAGCCCGTCTAGCACAACTATGCTCACCGACTTCAAAAGGTGATTCAAATGTTATCCGTACATGAACGGGTTATTTTTGGCTTTTCAGTTTTTTTAGCCGGTTTTTTTTTGTGTCCTACAAAGTAACCACCAGGTACGCTGTACTATTTATTGGTGTACGGTCACGTTAAATCATGGTAAGGGTACAGAAGTATAATTCAGCAGTCTCTGATGTGATGATGACATGGATGTTGATGAATAAAGATACTATCTTTTATTGGTGTGCAATAGTCTTGTTGTATTGTTTATTGATAACAAAAAAAAGAACCGACTTCAGTAAAACTAAAAAACCAAAAATAACCCGTTCAAGTACAGATTACATTTGACTCACCCTTCGAAGTCGATCCCAAACCACTCAGTTCTTAATTTATAGTTATATTATAGTTTACGTGAGGTTTGGCACCGACTTCGAAGGGTGAGTCAAATGTAATCTGTACTTGAACGGGTTATTTTTGGTTTTTTAGTTTTACTGAAGTCGGTTCTTTTTTTTGTTAAAAATTATTTTTTTTTTGCTTTTTAGTGATTCATATAAAAGTTTTAGTGGCCAAATCCTATTTACTGAATGTAAATTCTTGACTTTATCAATAAATTACCGAAAGCGCCGTACATGTCCCTATAACATTTGAAGAGTTCCCTCGATTTCTCCAAGATTCCATCATCAGATCCCGACTTAGTGCCAACGGGACCAACTAGGAGTTATACCCTTTCGATAAAAAAAAAAAAATTGAAAATCGGTTCACGGTTCTCGGAGATATCGAGTAACATACACACAAAAAAAAAAAAAAATTAGTTCGAATAGAGAACCTCCTCCTTTTTTTGAAGTCGGTTAAAAACAGGTTACATAACATTACAGTTTACACCAATGCGTCATGAACCGAACAATGTTTATTTAGACGGCTAAACGGCGTGGCCCCGTTGTTCCGACATCTCGGATGTTGGATTTGGTAGGTTGCCCCGGAACCGACGAAACACGACACCTTTCGGCCAGAAATCAGCACACGCGATGGTCTCCTGGAGCGGCCGCGGCACGCGCACTACACACGAGCTGAAGTGCACGCAGTGGCGCGAATGCAACTGGAACACCCTCAGCGAGTAGCCGGTTTTCTGGCGAACATACTGCGTCACTTCTTCAGCGGTGGCAGTGTGATGCAGGCGCGACACGTACAGCGCCTTGCTTGGTCTGGAGACCCGTAGACCACAACCAACCGTATTGTACTATCGTAACCAATTGTATTGTACTATCTATGTATCAAATGAGTACCCCGGGGATTTCGATGCACGAATGATTTAACACTAGGCCGACAGGAGGCGTCAAGTCATTAGTGCACCAAAAACCTCGGAGTATGCAAATGACTAGGTATACATATACAAAGCGAAGCTAACCAAACAGTAAACATGGCATTAAACACAATGACTCGCTACAATTAAAGCCTCACGCCATATATATCACACCATATTGTGCAATGGTTCCTTCAGTCCTTCACAGCCGCCTACGGTCCTAAGCTTCTGACAACACAAACAACCTATTTCAGTACGAAAATGTAGGCACTTTCGTCATTTTTGAACTGGGAGCAAAAGTATCAACGGCGATCGCTTCATAGTACAAGAGTGATAAAAATGTATTAACCTCAAGCACACTTACTACCTTTTTCATTTGGACAATGGATAATTATAAAGGAAAACGTAGTACCGAGAAAAACTGATCTTATAGCTTAATCTTGATGTGTAAAATCCCTAATCTGTATGATTAAGGCTTAGTCAGTTAGGTAAGTAGTTAGATTTCCGAAAACAATGGCGAATATTTATGGCTGACAGTTCCGGGAAGTGTGGAAAAATGTACTCTTTCCATGAGTTAACGCGACCGAATGGAGAATTGTAGTTCTAAAACTAACCACTGGGGGCGCCGTACATAACTGTTCTCCATACAAATCGTTCGTTTATACGCTGTCACTGCAAACTCATGGTGAGTGTACTACTGGGACATATCGTAGTGGAACGAGGCATATGATCAAATCAGTAATGTTTTGTCTTTATCACGGCCATAAAACGTACATAAGGGCCATGTTTTAGATATCTGTATATTATATATATTATGTACTACCATTTAGGGTACAAGTAAATACTTGTACCCTAGATGGTCTCTGTACAATTCGATCTCTGATTTGCACCAACTTCTAGTAACTTTTGGGCCCTACGGTTGACTGGTAAGGAATGCAATTTGGCATTAAGTCCGCCATTTGTACTGACTTTTGTTTTGTGCTAAGATAAAGTTAAAATAAATAAATAAAAGTGAAAATCAGAAGCGTTTTCTCAAACTCAAGAGCTAACTTAGTTTCGTTACGAAATTTAGACAGACTTATTATTTCACCTATAGTAGGAAATATCTTTGCCTGATATAATAAGTTGATATTTTAGAACAGATATCGCTCGATATATCAAATCGAACGAATTCGTCGAGATGTTATCGGTTTGGTTTGGTATTTCGAATAGACATATAATATAAGAATAGAGTTCGATTACATACAGCGTGTATTGTTGATACAGCCACAAACTGTCCATACGTAGATTTTAAAGCGAACTGCCCGGCTTCGTACGAGTGCAATGCTGATACTAAATATACTATGCATGTATTGTACATATAAACCTTCCCCTTTCTTGAATCACTCTATCTATTAAAAAAACGCATCAAAATCCGTTGCGTAGTTTTAAAGATCTAAGCATAGGGACAGACAGACAGACAGCAGAAAGCGACTTTGTTTTATACTATGTAGTGATGTAGTGAAGCTGTACTGTGGACTCCGCAACAAATCGTCTATAATTACAGGTTACCTATGATTTCCTCCTATGACACATATTTTTCCAATTTCCACGATATAAATTTCTATAAATTGCATTTATAACATTCCATATTAAAAGGTAAATATCAAGATAGGTTACTATCAAGTACCTTAGTACCTAATCTATATGCTTACCCATAATTTAAAAAATTCGACGGTATCTTTGTTACTCATACATATATATTTGTATATATACGTATCTTTTTAATTTAGTACCTAATGTGGTATTTAAAATACATTCCACATCACAGATATCAATGCATTGTACAAATAAAACCTTTTCAATTCGTATTTCTAACTTGCAGTTGGTTTTACAACTTTTAGAATTAATTTAAGGTATTTTTTTTTAATAATCCTTATGACAACAAAGTATCAGAACTTTGAGAAGTCTTTTTAGTTCACTTTTCTACACCTTAATTGGTTTCATTCGAAAGTTACCTAACGCACATTTCCCTCATTTTTAGCAACGTGCAAATATCGAGTGACCAAAATACGTTTTAATTGCCAATTACAATGTATACGACTTCCCCTTTATTTTACCTGGAAAATGAATTTTCGTAAATGTACAGAACTTTTGAAATATACGCCTCCTTCTAGTTATGTAATGAAAAACATTGGTAGAAACAATATTTTAAAAGGGTGACCAAGATGTGTAAGAATTGGAAGGACAATTCAATGTACCGAGGATTATTTTAATTAAGTACGTAATGTGGCAGCGATCAGAGTGTCGAAGAACATAAAAAAAATTACATGTATATTCTAATTAAGTATTGAACTATTAATAGATATGAATATGAAGAAAATACAATAAAATTTCTTATATTCGTATTATTAATTTTTGCGCCATCTAGCGGAACTCTTACAGACCAATTCGTACGGAACAAAGCTACTTACAAAGTGAATTGTATGAATGACTCTGAAGATGGTTCATTATCAGTCCGAGTCCGAGTAGTAATTATTGGTGATAGGTACTACAATATAAACATTATGTACTGACAAAGTACAACTGCAAGCTGATAAGTGAATAAATAAAAGTATTTCTTATGAAATTATTGTATTATTATACAAACTGTCGAAGTGGTAACGTGTTAGTGTCGTGTTTGATCATAACAACAGGATATTGAGGTTATATGTTGGAGTTTTACTTTGGTTTCGTGAGTTAGTTTTGAGTTTGTAAACAACATAACCTCTACACGAGTAAGATCAAAGGTATGTATACACGTACGTTACGTAAATAGTTACCTTATAAATGGCTATTTCAATTAATTGTTAATACTGATATTAATATTTGCTAAGAATACACTTAGTAAATAAGACGCCGATTTATTATGTATATTTACAGATGCTGTTTGTATCTATAGATTAGGGAATTTTCCTACGTCTATTGTTATCAACATAACATTGTTGGTAGCGTTGTAGCTTATAGTGATAGAATAATGTTTCTAGGTCACGCAGAAACTTTAAATTCTTACCATAGCTGCGGCATAGATAAATCAGGACAGTAAAACCACAAGAGATAAAAAACGACACACCTGTTCACGACCGACAGGTAAAATATCCATTAAACTGACCACTTTCCACTAATGGCTTCCAAAACACTCACCTAAAACGTTATCGCATCAAGTAAATGGAACTGTGCGACTGACTCAGTAACTGAGCCGGCGAAAGTGACTTCTTTTTCTTCACACTTGATGCCAGCCGTCGGAACTTAGGCATGTCCGTCACTCTGTACACAGCACTCAACCTCCTATAGAAGACACTGGCGCATCCTCAACACTGCATCCGTACACTGGAGTTCAGAGAAAGCCACGGGTAAATTTTATCGTTTTCGTTTTTCGTACGCGCACATCGTTCGTCGCCGACCTACGTCGGTCTCTTAGTGTAAAGTGGACGAAACTCCCACGCAAGGATGTCGTTAATTAACACGAAACGTGATCTCAACTTCTGGAAACACGAAAAAACCTCTAGAAGTGAACGTACAAACGTAGAGGAGCGAGAGAAGCGAACTCCTGACTGGACTGCGCTTGGGCCGTGCAGGATGCGACCCATTAGGCAAAAAGAGCGTCCATTATTGTATTGTCGTGGGCTTATCGTAACGCCAGTGGTTCTGTCTCAAATTGCCGACCGAGAGCGATAAACGCGTAAGTCGCACTAAATTTGGGGGTGAACGTATGTCCTTTGCAAAAACTTATCATTAAAATTTAACCATCGTGAAGCAAAGCAACACGTCTACTTGTACGTATGCATACAAATGGAAACATATAACCGGGTTATATAAAATAGGAAGCTAATTAAGTGTTAATGAGGTATATTTTGAAATTGTGTCCAAATAATGAGCATAAGAACCTATAATAGTTAAGCAGCGAAGGGAAGAAGCCCGTCACGAGACCGGATCCAGGGTTACTCACGCTCGTTTGTTCAATTGGACAGTTAATTTGAAGCTCTGAAGCCGGCCGCTTCCGTTCGTGGTTCACACAGGAACCAAATCGAATTTTATGATGGCAACGACAAAACAATCTGAGAAATCTTAACTGAAGACGTGTCCTCGATTACAAGCTAACGTTACGGATGGAGGAAAACATTGTAGCATCCTATAATAATCCTTGCTGTTATCAAGCAAATCTGTTTTACCTGCAATAAGGATGCAAGCTAAAGATTTCTGTAACTCAAGACGATTCAAAATCGGCGTCTCACCACACGCAACTGGTTTTAAGTGGAATGGGGTTACTGTTTAAAACTACCTATTCGTTTTCTATCCCTCTTATGTATCCCTCTTATGTATCCCTCTTATATATTTGGCGTATGTTTTTATTAGTGAAGCTGCAATAAACTGGCATCCATAGGTTCATATCTGATAGATTGTCTAAACTTAATTCCTAGTTGTAATTGTAACATATACTCGTTAGTCCATTGAATGAGTCCCTCCAAGGGGGGTCTAGAGTGCGTGAGTTAGTAACGTAAGATGTTTCTTCGGAAACATGTCAAGAGTCCCTAGGTAATAAACATACTAAAACCCCGGGACACTAGGAGGAGCCCCGGAGTGGGGGGAGGGGGGGAAAGGGTCCATTTTTTCACTTTTCGCTTAAATCTCAAAAACGGTACATGTTAGAGAAAAACTTTCAAGGAAAAGTTGAAAGGCCATAAAATTATCTACAAATTGTACCTAAATATTTTTTTTCTATTCGCAGCCGTTTTCGAGCTACATCCCATGGAAGAAAAAAATAAAAAGGTCAAGTTGCGTAACTACTCTAATATAATATTTTGACAATCAATTCCTCCTAAAGGCTTCCATGGAGGAATGTGTTTTTTTTACCAATGATAGACCTAATTAAGAGCAATCTATCAGTACCGGTCACAAGTTGCACTTTTGAGCTTTTTGGAAGAAAAAAAATAAAAAGTTCAAGTATCGTAACTACCCTAATAAAATTCAATTCCCCGTAAACGCCTCCGTGGTGGAATCTGGTATTTTTATCAATGATAGACCTAATTATGAGCAATCTATCTGTACCGGTCACAAGTTGCACTTTTGAGTTTTTTTGGAAGGAAAAATAAAAAGATCAAGTTCAGTGACTCAAACTACCCTAATATAATATTTTGACAATCGATTCCTCCTAAAGGCTTCCATGGAGGAATGTGTTTACTTTACCAATTATAGACCTAATTAAGAGCAATCTTTCAGTACCGGTCACAAGTTGCACATTTGAGTTTTTTGGGAGAAAGAAATATTTTTTGATCGATTGATGTGATAAACATGGGTATGTAGTATGGGGAAATTGTTTGAGCCAAAATCATTTTTTACTGCGTGTAACTCAGAAACGGTAGGATATAGGAAAAAATTATTTAGGTACAACTTGTAGATAATTTTATGGCCTTTCAACTTTTCCTTGAAAGTTTTTCTCTAACATGTACCGTTTTTGAGATTTAAGCGAAAAATGAAAAAATTGACCCTTTCCCCCCCTCCCCCCACTCCGGGGCTCCTCCTAGTGTCCCGGGGTTTTAGTATGTTTATTACCTAGGGACTCTTGACATGTTTCCGAAGAAACATCTTACGTTACTAACTCACGCACTCTAGAACTTTTTATTCAATGGACTATGGCAGAACGATTACATAGATTCTATATTATCTAATGATAGATGCGGTTTTCACAACTTGTAATTTTGTAAATCGAACAATCACTTCACTTTCCAATGAGACGGGATCTTATAGTATCGTAGTTGTGCCACATCTACTTTGTAAGTAGGTAAATTGGATTTTTACAATAATAGAAACCTAAGATATAACAATGTACTTTCAGAAGTTTATTAACTTTGTCAATTTTCGTAGTAGGTAGTATTACACGTATTGAGATAGGGGCTCCTTAGTAAGATGGGCAAATTGGTGTTTTGGAGCAGCTGTTATAGGCCACTGCCCGATTGCTCCCGATCGAATGTGAGCAAGGATGCCCCAACGAGCTTGTAAGGTCACCGAGTAAGATGCTCATTTATATCAATACCTGAAGACATATTGAGAGCATTGGTTCCTTTCTTGGATGTTAATAGCTTCTGACGAAGACAGCATCCCAAACCGCGGTACAGTGGACAATTTTGATTAAAATATATATATATAAGACACCTAATAAGAATAAAAGAGCCATCGCAGAATTTAGACCTTGTTCCTTGAGTCGATAGTTACTTCGCTGTGTCTAAATAAGACATAAAATTAATGAGTTTTCTTGCTACTAAAATATTGCAGTTGTATTGTATGTAGTGTCATCGCACAGGCTAGACCTTGTTAGTCCCAGAGTCAAGTCCCAAGTTACAAACAATGTGATCATCATTCTGATCTATATTTCATACAGTTAGCAGCTGGCGTTCTGACGTCTATGGACCTAGCTTATTGGGATACAACCTGAACTCAACCACATTTGCATACCATTTTGCTTCGACGTTGTTTAGGGTAATATTTAACCTAATATTATGAGGCTCTGTTTCCAAAGTAACTGTCTAAAGCTATACTGCTCCACGCGAGTTGATGTTGAGAAATTCGAAATCAGCATTAGATTTGACTTATTTCGGTTATTTACCATGTTAGTTAGTGCCTCCCATACCTTTTTTTAGTTAATTAAACATGAGATGGCCTTGTAAAAGCTCAGCATTGTCTTAACTGAGTCTAACTCTTCTAATAAAGAAAAGAAAATAAATAAATAAGTAACTAAAATGTTTTATTCTACTAGTATTAAATTTGTGTCCAATTTTTATCATATCTAACTAGTCTTCTTCCCCTTCAACTTTTTACCTAAATAACAAGGCATATCTAAACTTTCCGAAGAAGTAAGAAGGTTGTTACAATGCTGTACCTGCATTAAGATTACAGGTTAATTAGTTCTAGCTAATCGGGTTTCAAAAAACAAGGTGTGTGGTAACGGTGTTCGTCGCAGCAAGGCGCGGCGGTCACACCACCCGTTTCCACCAATCAGAACAGAGGTCTCTGGTTCTAACATTTTACGATTCACTTTCCTCATACTTTTACATCCACTGTCGAAATACTTGCACCATGGTGTGTCTAACGGATAGCCATAAAATTGTGAAAATTCCAATAACAGAAATATTGGTAAACTACTAAGTACCTTCCTCAATTTGAATGTTTCGAAGTGACGCTAAATAATCATGAATTAGGAATCATGAAGAGCTATAAACATATTCCGCAATCTACATCATACTGCTTTTAATTTGATTAATGCATTTCCAGGAGAGCTAGAATTTCTACTCTTTAGAACTTTTGGTGGGAGATAAAATTCAGATTTGCAAGCACATCTTTGGTGTAGTTATAGATCCAAAAATGACGACCAAGTGTCCAATACCTTTGCTAAAGAATCATCAAAGCCCTGCGCGCCTATGCTTTTATCGCGAGATAAATAAGTGACAAAGCATCCGTCACGTTTTGACAAAATGCGACTGTGAGTGATAGATGCTTTGTCACTTATTTATCACGTGATAAACACAACCATCATAAGCTCCCTGATTTAAACATGAATGATGACATATAAAACATTCCAGTAGAATATAGATGCAGTTATCCCTTAATTTGGCAGAGACTCTGGTGTCATGAAGTCATATATTTGACTAAGTATATTGGATAGGGTATGTTTTAAGAACTTCTAAAAAATATTTAACTTAGGTACGTTTAGTTTGTGTTGTGTGTCACGGTCACGGGGTAAACTATAAAATGATATCTACAAGATAGACATTCAGCAAACGCGGGTCGTTCTTTGTTCCAGTTGCATACTTATTACCTAATGACATTAGCTTACTAAAACTGGTTAGAGCGATAACATTTAAACTCTAATAACTTGTCTGAATCGCTTAAAATTAATATTAATACAAATATAGTGAACCGCTTTGAACTGGTATTTAACTGGCCAGGTCACTCAATACACTTGGTATCTACGGACGTGTTGCATTCTAATGATACGTAAATTCATTTTATTTTGTAAGACACCTTGTGGTTTAATTTAGTAAGTCTGGACTACAGTATGTAGAAGTAAGAGTAGAAAAATAAGTAAAAGCTATAAATTACTAACTAACGATTAGAGCATACTTAAGGTAAACTAATTCTAAGCCATAAAAATAAGCACATAGGTTTATTAGTAGGTATGCTCAGATACAGCAATTGCCTGACTGATTATTAAATAGAAATACTTACAAAATGACGAGCTTGATAGTTATTTATTTGTTATCTAAACTTAAACATAACTATTTTATTTTAAGGCGTATTCGATAAGCTTAGATATTGCTATAAAAGTGATTAACGTAATAATGATTGTTGATTGGAATTTGATTTTACGCAATATAGATAAATTAATCAGAAGTTAGTAAAATTATTAACGTTCTAAAAATATAATGAATACGGCCATTTTTGACTGACAATTAACACTGTTTACTGATCTAATTTTTTCATTAATGTCATTGCCATTATTGTGAATCACAAAGTTAGGTGTCCTCGTAATCGATTTGTGTCATATTGTCAATTCAATATTTAGGGCGAACGACCGACCTGGTTGCAATAACATTCTGATAAGATATAAATAGCAAAATATATTTTGGATAGAAACATAAAAAAAAAACACTCGTATTATTGTGGTGTGTTATCGGCATCTTCTACGTAAGATTAGGTATGTAAATAATTTATTCATAATGTACGTAATAATGTTCAAACTATTTCTATTTACTTAATGCAAACATGATTCACTAGTTTCTTTTAGTTGCGTAAGACGAACAAGAAAATATAATAAATATGCATGTTGTCCTTGTTTTATCAAAAGAACGATTGTCATCCTGTTGTCTGAATTCCAAAATGGCACAAGTTCGCCTAAATTATCAGTTGCAGATACTAAGTTGAAATTTCCACGAGTCTCATAAGCCTTCGATAGCTCAGTTGGTAGAGCGGTGGACTGTAGTGGTTAAAACTGAAGTCATCCATAGGTCGCTGGTTCAAATCCGGCTCGAAGGAAACATTTTTGTTTTTTTTCACCCAGGCGCACTATCCTTTTTTATTTATTTTGACCAATAACATTAACAATCATGGATTCATACAGTAAACAAATATCTTAAATAAAAACCAAAATTTCACTGATAGAATGTATAAGTATAGCTCCGCTTTATTTCTGTCGTCATCGTAGTAAACTATAGGAAATAACGAAATGTTTGAAACAAAAGTAAATGTTACTGACCATAAGTTTCCCTAGCGGATTTTTAGAACGCATGTAAGAAAACGTGACCGGGCCATGAATGATGGCAGACCAGGCGGAGGAGTTAATAAGGAACACGATATTTCCATCTTATATTACCATGCCACGTGGATTTAAAAAAATAGTCCGAGATATTTTAGATTATTTAGCGGGCATTGTTATTATTTTTGAGGAATTTTATAATATAACAGTATGACGTATCGGACCTATATATCTATCCAGACTATTCCAGGCCAAACATAGTACATATAACGAACAATAGTTAACATCAAACTTCAATAATATTACATTTATTGTAGAAAAAAAGCAAAAAGATTTATCTGTTTCCGCCCGGGATCGAACCGGGGGCCTTGTGCGTGTGAAGCACACGTGATAACCGCTACACTACGGAAACTTGGTAACAATGATCGAAATTGAGTATCAGGTTAATCTGCTTCTAAACTACCAGCTAAACATTTTTATAATGTTAATAAAAAAAAAAACAAAATTTTTAAATTACACTACCTTACTCATTAAAAAAAAACTCACCTTTATGGTTGCCAGAGCGTCAAAAAATAAAACTACTGCGAAAAATAACAAAAATAAGACGAGCCGCGAGCGCCCTCAACGACGGCGCTTGGAAGGCGGTTGGCTTGTCACGACGCACTTTTCTTTTATACCCCTACAAATTGTATGGTGCGGTGGCCACCCGCTGAATATGTTCATTACATTCGTATTATGGGAGTGGTTTATGTTCCGCAAATTCGTAATAGAGATCGCGCCCTGTCTGTCATCTTTCTACTCTGTACCATGAACGCAACTGTAACACTCACGCATCGAGGCACGCCCTTTCCATTGACGCTTCAAGCAGAAAGTTGTACCTATAATGCTAAGTAAAACCAGCAATGGATTTTCAATTGTCGAAGTTGTAGTTAAAGTTAGTGAAGTGGTGCGGTCTCAAGGAGACGTCCTGCGTCAACAAACTGATTATTCCATGGCGGTCAAAGAAATGTGTAGCAAAATTACTTTTCATCATGTTTTATTCTCAATCTCGTACATTTTGATGCGGCAAATTGCTTGAATTTTATGGCACAATTTTCTATGAGACTATGATCATAGTTCGTCGACGAACGAACGGTCATTTATGTTTAAAAAGAGATATGAAATACGAAGGCCCTTTTTAAGTCCCGACGTAAAAAAGGAACCAACGCTGTAAGTTTACGTGTTCGTGTGTATGTGTACCTATATTCGTGTCTCTCAAACGTCTTAAATGTCTTCGTTTTTTTTTTGTTGTTGTAGATAATTTATGAATATTTGTTCAGAATTTAACAATTCTATTAAAATAAAAAAATAAAGCTTTTCTTCAAATAAACATTAAAAAAACTAAATGTAAATAAAGATTACGTATGCTGCATTTACACAGTACAGATTGCAAAAGAGTAAACTAGCTGATCACTTTAGTACTTTGTCATCGTAAACGTTTCGACAAATTACTACAGTGCAGTACCGATAGGTTAGAGTGACAAGGTACTAAATTATCCGGCAAGTTTTAGCGCCGTCTGCACAATTCACAATATTAACAGTACACTCGTTGGTGGCGCCACTGTGTATGGCTAACCGCTGCGTCAGTACGCTGAACCTACAGTTCCTCATGTGCCCGCCTGCAGAGATTAAGTGGTAGTTTGAGGACTCCACAGTTTATGGGCAATTTTAAATTTTTACTGGAATGACGGATATTGTGGCGTCCTCCATGTTAAGGTGAAGTTCCATTATGCTCTGACAAAAAGAGTTGTACATAGAGGAACCGAGATAAAAGGACCTAAAATAAAATGTTTTTTTTTGAGGCAAGATTTTATTGCTGACTGTATTTTTGTTGTAAAATTCAAGCTTATTATAATTATTAAACATTTTCGTCCATATCCCATTTTATTGTCATCTCTACCTAACCTGACCTTAAAGTGTTCCACGGGGTCTACTGGATACTGGATGAGCGTTTCATATGACAAACGTAATCCATAATTATTGTATGAAAAAAAATGTCAATAAAACAACCCCCGCTAAAGGTTTGATGCCCGCACGGGTTCGTTCCTGGTGCTCCATCAAAAAAAAACAAAATTCAAAATTATTTATTGCTTAAAAAACACGTCTTATTATGGTCTAAACACGTCTTATATCTTATGCGGTTATTACACTTTCCAAAATTAGTCACTAACGAGAAGGATACAGCAATATGTGAGACAAGTATGGAGATAACTCCATCTCACTCCTTCGTATTGCTGCATCCCTCATCAGTGACTAATTTAGGAAAGTGTATATCTGCATAAGATAGTCTTAAGAGCTTGTGTGGTTATTTTATGACAAACGATTTTCTGACAAACATCAACAAAGGGATTCGAAACATATGGGAATCTGGCCAAACAACGATGGTTTGCCTTAAGCTATTTATAAACACGGGATCAGCTGACATTCCGTCTTTTATTGTCTAATGCCGACAATGTGCGCGCTAGCTGGAGTGGAACCCCTACGCCTTTCCTGAATCCTGGAGAATACATTATTAAATTACAATCTATTCAATATTCAAATAAGTTAATACACAGCATTACACTAATCAAACTGAGGCACCGTAAACTACCTACATATAAAGAACCTTAAAACTAGTTTAATTCGTAATGGAGATGCCACTACTTTGCGCGACCAGCGGTGCGGCGAGCGGTTGAGCGAAAGATCCGAGTGCGGCGCCCATACGAGTGAGCGGGACACACGTACAGCGCGTCGCTGCCGCACATGTCGTGGCAACTCCGTAACTACCTACGTGGCTCTGTGGCGTTGTCTGATCTGGCGTAGGATTCGGCATATTGCCTCGAGGGATCACAATACAGAGATCATATTATCAACCGATGTCTATCCACTGCTGATTACACTGCTGGACAGAGGTTTCCCTTAAGGTTTTAATCTTCGTAATGAACAACACGAGCCGCCTATTTTTGCCGCTGACTGTACCTAATTTAGGAGGATGAGACATGGTTGTCTCTCTTTCAATTCGTTTGGCAACTCTTTGCGATGTCAATATTCGGTAGTTTACTATAGTTATGAACCTTTCAACGCTCAAACGGTTAATTAAATATCTATGGCGACACATATTTTATAACTATTTTCCAGCTTCAACCATGTCCGTGGAAGGTGTGATGGTGTCCTACAATTACTCAGACGATGGTGAACACGCCAACATCATCACAGTCTCGGCATCAGGAATGAAGTTCTCCAATCGCTGGGTCCTCACCCACGGCTCCATTCTGTCTCCACTCAAACAGGTATTAGTTTAATTTTTCTCCAACAGCATAGGATTTTTTCCGCAGGGGAGGCGAGACGAGGCGAGGTCGCGTGTGCATGTGTGTTGTGTCCGTGTGTGTGTGAGTTTATGTGTTTGAGTATGTGTGGCTGGTTGTAGCTCTAGCAGAAATTTCTTCGAGCGCAGTAACTCTCATTATTTTATAAATTTATGAAACATGTACCTAATGTCTCATTTTTTTAATGTGGGTACACCACAATTTTAATTTAAACGATTCATACAAAGATCAAAGCTTAATGAAAAATTTAAAAACTGAGGAGCTACCTGGTAGAGGAGGCCGGTAATCGATCTCGGTACCTCTGAATTACCGGTCCAGCGCGTTAACCACTTCGCTACCCTAGCTCCTAGAAGTGGTTAACGCGCTGGACTGGTAATCCAGAGGTACCGGGATCGATTACCGGTCTGTTTCACCAGGTAGCTCCTTTTTAAATTTTTCTTTAAGCTTCGATCTTTGTATTAATGGTTCTCATTTTTTTTCATTTAAAAGAGAAGGAATGGCCAGATTTCGACGATAGTTTCGCCAATTGTCATATTCTCGTAAAGCCGCATAACAAACTTTTCATTATCAGGCCCAAGCTATCAACCACGCAAGAGGCAACCCTATCCTGAAAGAAGAGTTCTACGACAACTTGCCCGAGATATACGTCACGTGCGAGAAGGAGACAAAAGAAGGGGATGTCTACGATGACGTGGAGAGGTTGAGTCGGGAGAGAGGCGATGATTTGGAACATAGCAGCTATCAGATTAGAGTTCTAACTGGAAGGTAAGGATGCTTTGTTTTTTCTTTGCCAAAGGCCAGTCGATCTATCTTCGATCAATATTCCTACTATTAGCCAACGATCGTAAGTGGGATCTATGTGCTTTAAGTTGTGCTAGGTTAACCAAGTCTGTCGCTTGCCAGTAAACCTGTGTCTGTGCCCAAAAAACCTAGAGTGCTAAGTAGATAGCCTAGTCCTGACACCGGGCAATTATTCGTATGTTCTTTGTGTATCATGACGCCTAAACAGCTGAACAGATTTCAACTTTATTTTTGGTACTCGTGTAGCTAATCAATTTAAGCATTCACAAACAATTATACGATACTTAACCGACTAAGGAGAGTCGAAAAAGATGGATGGATGGATTGGTTGCAGACGAAGTTTTTTATTCCATTTATATTCTTGTCAAGAGGAAACAAAACTATACGAGAGTGAGATATCCGGTATTATCTGTGCAGAATCTGCCACGTGTGGCAGTGCCCGATCCTGAGCCGCTGCGTGGACGACATCCTGTACAGCTGGACCATCGGCCACCGCGACGGGGACATAGAGAAGCAGACGCAACTCGGCAAGACGCTGCTGTCGGTGTTCGTGCTGGTCGACTTGGAGAGCGATGACAGAGGTCAGTACACTCAATCAAAGGCCTTTCAGTTGCGACGCCCGTAGAGGCGCGCAACGACCTGACCCGCAACTCGCACCGCTGGGCGTCAACGGGCGCCGCGCGCGCGGGGTGCAGCCAGCCGCCGGAGCGCGTCATCACCGCCCGCGCACCGACGGAATAAAAGCCGCGACTCATTGGACCGGCCAGCATTCGGAGGTTAGCGTCGGTGCCGTACGGAGCTCTAAGGGGTTTCCGAATAGCAAGACTCTGATCTCTGAATGTCCCTGAGGTAGGAGCGGTGCGCTGTTTCAGCATCTTGCACTCCTCAGGACTCCGGGCCACGTCTGAGTGCGGTACGAGCCTGTATCATAACAGCACCGGACGGGCACCTTAGGGCAAGTCTAGGCGCGGTGCGTTCAGCATCGCACTGACTTGAATCCAGGGCTCTAGTATCTCGGAAGCGGTACGACTCCGTATCGCGCCAGTTACTAAAGCTCACCCGCTACCGTTACCGCGAATCCGAAATCCTACGGGAACCGCCGTTAGTATATTTAAAAGGCCCGCGAGCCTATAGCCAGCCGCGAGTGATCATTAGGTTTAGGTTTTAATTGTAAATAAATAGTATTTATTAAGGTACTCCGTTTGTATTACTTACTCACCTCTAACTAAAGCCCCTCTGTTTGAAAGTCCCACCACTGAAAGCTAGCTAGGAAACCCTCTGCGGTCTAGACTTGTCTAGGTCGTCGCGGGATATATGGTGTGGTCTAAACCATCACATCACACAGTCTTTTACAGACTATGCAAAACAGTGTCATGTAGGAAAACAACGCTTTTCACGGCTATGCAAGCCAATACGAGAACGACACACGCGACCACAAGTTTGGCAGATGTAAGACTGGCCTGCGCGGTGAGCAAGGGCCGAGCCGATGTCTTTTGGCACGCCTGGTTGCGAGAGTCCTATACCTCAATCATCATCATCATCATCATTTCAGCCATAGGACGTCCACTGCTGGACACAGGCCTCCTCAATTGACTTCCACATGGGCCGGATAGAAGCGACCCGCATCCAGCGAGTCCCCGCAACCCTGACCAGGTCGTCCGACCACCTTGCGGGTGGCCGTCCTACGCTGCGCTTGCCGGTACGTGGTCTCCACTCGAGAACCTTTCTGCCCCAACGGCCATCGGTTCTTCGAGCTATGTGCCCTGCCCATTGCCACTTCAGTTTGCTAACCCTGTTTGCTATGTCGGTGACATTAGTTCGTCTACGAATCTCATAATTCCTGATTCGATCACGTAGAGAGATCCCGAGCATAGCCCTTTCCATAGCTCGCTGAGTGACTCTGAGCTTCCTTAAGAGGCCCATAGTTAGAGACCACGTCTCGGCTCCGTAGGTCATCACCGGTAATACGCACTGGTTGAAGACTTTTGTCTTCAAGCACTGAGGTATCTTGGACGAGAAGACACTTCGCAGTTTCCCGAACGCTGCGCATCCGAGTTGAATCCGTCGATTGATCTCTTTCTCGAAGTTGGACCTGCCTAATTGGATCGTCTGACCTAGATAGACGTATTCGTCGACAACTTCGAGGACCGAGTTCCCAACCAATACTGGGGTGGGTGCTACATGGACATTCGACATGATCTTCGTCTTGTCCATGTTCATCTTAAGGCCTACCTGTTGGGATACTCGGTTGAGATCATCCAGCATTATACCGAGATCCTCCAGCGTCTCCGCCATGACCACGATATCGTCAGCAAACCGAAGGTGCGTGATGTACTCGCCATTTATGTTGATGCCAAGTCCTTGCCATTCCAAGAGCTTGAAGGCGTCTTCCATTGTGTTGGTGAAGAGCTTCGGAGATATTACATCTCCTTGTCTCACACCTCTCTGCAATGGAATCGCCTCCGTACACTGGTCTTGTACTCGGACTGACATAGTGGCGTTGTTGTACACACTCCTGAGCACCTCGACATACCGATGGTCAATTCGGCATCGCTGGAGGGACTGTAGTACTGCCCATGTCTCGACGGAATCAAAGGCCTTCTCATAGTCCACAAACGCTAAGCAGAGTGGCAGATTATACTCTTCGGTTTTCTGTATAACTTGCCGCAGCGTGTGTATGTGGTCTATGGTACTGAAGCTTTTTCGAAACCCGGCTTGTTCGGGAGGCTGGAGTTCATCGAACCTGCTTGAGAGACGATTCGTGATGACCCTAGAAAAGAGCTTGTAGACATGGCTCAGAAGCGAGATGGGTCTATAATTATACCTCAATACTATTATATAATCTGTGCAGCAGCCACGTGTGGTAGTGTCCAATCTGAGCCACTGCGCTGACGACATCCTTGTACAGCTGCCCGTCTAGCACCGCGATTCGCGACTCTTTTGTTGCGCGAGATAGCGCTACCCGCCTCTCTTTCACATTACTGCACAGGACAGGTATAGTTGCCGGCAAACTTTTAGAACAAAAATGGCGGGTCTGCGCATGCACATTTGTACGTAAATCGGCTAATGCGCAGTCAAGGTTATGCTCAAGAAGTTTGCTGTGGCAGTTGTGCTAGAGGTGCTGGTCCATTGGCCATCGTGAAGGCGACGTAGAAATGTAATCCTAACTCGGCAAGACGTTGTCATCGGTGTACATGCTGCTCGCCCTAGAGAGCGAGGTTTGTGTAGGACTTGACATCAGTGTCACCCACATCCCACATACGACAGTTGCATGCAACGGAAACATGGAGGAATAAACACAACTGTAATAGCAATGCTCCTAAATATGATACCAGTTCTGATGTAGTTCCTCGCCTGACAGTAGGCACAGTCATGTCACTTGAAATAAAAATCATTATTGTGTCGAATATGATTTATTGAATAGTACTTTAAAGTTGCCAAATGTTTTACTAACATTATCTAAAGCTAAATCATCAAAGCAACGATCTTTATTTTTTTTTATTCTCCTTGCAGTGTTTTTCGCAATTCGCCATCCACTCTGAAATAAATTAAAAATTATTTATTCTCCATGGGTGTAAAGTTATTTAGTGGTAGCTTTGCGTTGGAGTAGGTGATAAAAAGGCTTAGGATAAAACTCTGTTTCTTGAAATATCACTTTTCTAAAATGTTTGCAGATGGTTGCACAATGTCTACATAACCGGCTGTCTACATTGGCGGCAACAATAAAACTTATTATTTATTATGTACAGATTTCAAACATCTACGGATTAAGTTCTTTATTAAAGGAGTTTCATCGGAAATGATGATGCCAGCCACGGATTAAGGTTAAAAGGGTAATATAATAAACTAATTACGAAGCCGTATACTTAGGATCCGTAAACTTCTAAAATGGCCTCAGTTTTTATAGCTCGGTTCTGTTTCGCTCTTGTGTGGTCGAACTCTCTGATTTCACCCGAACCAGCACCTCTAGCACAACTGTCATACGCGACTATTTTTCGCGCGAGATAATTACCCGTCTCTTTCTGTGCAGTAATGTGAGAGAGTGACGGGTAGAGCTATCTCGCGCGACAAGAGTCGTGCGAAGCATAGTTGTGCTAGATATCCTGAAGCTATTCTAAGGCCTCATGGTCTGTACGACTTACCGAATTTGTGTCTTCAACAAAAGAGTAATCCATACACCACTCCCTAGGCGTTTCCCTGTGGGGATGTGCGTCGGTATAAGAGTGAAGCGGAAGTCTACGGTAATCCTCTTGTTCACCCCCGCAATGCCCAACGCCACAGCGGAGCACTTATCGGTTGAAATTTGAACCTCTCTGATTTCAAACGAATCTAAGATAATTCTAAGAGCTCACAGACTGTCAATTACCAATTCGGGTCTTCAACAATGGATACGCCACAATCCATACGCCACTCCCTAGTCATCTTCCTGTGGGGATGTGCGTCAGGTATGAGAGTGAAGTGGTTATAGTCCACGGCACTCCTCTTGTTCGACCCCACGATGCCCGCAAAGAACTTATCGGTTGAGATTTGAACCTCTCTGATTTCAAACGAAGCTAAAGATCCTAAGAGCTCACAGACTGTAAGACTGCGTTTCCACTAGCGCGAGGATGAGTAGCGAGAGCGAGGGTTGTGTTTTTGTTAACCAATAGAATTAACTCTGCTAAGCGAGGTAAGTAAATAAAGTTTTTGGTTAACAAAAACACATCCCTCGCTACGCATCCTCGCACATCTCTAGTGGAAACGCAGCCTAACTTACGGATTTTCGGGTCTTCAACAACGGAGTAAGTAATCCGTGCGCCGCTCATACGCAGTTTTCCTGTGACGATGCGCATAAGGTACGAGAGTGAAGCGTTTGTCGACTGCATTCTTCTTGATCATCCCCGCGATGCCATACTTTAAGGGTTGAGATTTAAACCTGCGATGGCAATCAAACCGGAAGGCTATTCTATTAGAGCGACACAAATTACCGATTTTCGGGTCTTCAACGAGTGAATAATCACCCCGCCAATCCCAAACCGTTTTTCTGTGAGGGTGCGTGTTGGGGATGAGTGTGAAGTGATTGTCTACGGCATTCTTCTTGATCATGCCCGCGACGCCCAGCGCCAGTCCGCCGAGGAGAACGGCGTGCTTCGAGCCAAGGTATGCAGCCAGGATAGGGCCGCAGGCGAAGCCTCCTGTAACCATTCCACGCAATCAGTTATTCATAAGAGGCTTGCCGTCAAATGAATGCCTGAACCAGAGCAGAATTAGCGTATACCTCTTCTCTAAGAGCAATTCAGAAGGATCCTCATGTACCAGCTCGTGAGGATCGGGTTTTATGGACATTTCTCCGCCAGCATTCACAAAACACACAAAAAGATTAAAATGTTTTTTTCCCGCCTTGTATGGGCCTGGTAGGTACGGACCCCACCTAACCCAGGTGATAATTTTTTCGACTTGGCAGGGGTGCTGCTATTCTCCTAGATGTCTATTTAGGAGGTATAATTGAGGAAAATCATATGAACAGTAAAAGTAGCTTAGTAATTGCAATTTATATTATCTAGGAACACAGCATCGTTTACGCTGTAGCTAGCGAGTACGATCACGTCAACTCATGTTAAGCGTACGTGACAACCAAAACTCACAAAAAATTCTGACATAGCTCGTCAAAACCTCGTATCTAGTAAGTAAATTGGCACGGAGATACGAGCTATGTTTTTAAGTACGTAGAAGTGTAAGTAAGGGTACAAGCGAAATGTGATAAGTACCTAAGAAATAGTTGAGGGCGTCATCCTTCTCTCTCGCGATGACCGCGGCGTTGGCGACGCCGGCGAACGTGGCGCCCATGAGCCCGAGGGGCACCGTGTGGACCGCGTACCTACAATCAAATGTTCCTTTTCAGGGTTCCGTACCCAAAGGGTAAAAAATTAAATTAAATAAATAAATATCAGACAACCTCACACAAATCGATTTAGTCCCAAATTAAGCTCACGAAGGCTTGTGTTATGGGCACTAGACGACGATATACATACCTATATAGATAAATATATACTTAAATACATAGAACAACCATGACCCAAGCACAAATATTCGAGTTCATCACACAAATATTTGCCCTGGCCGGGATTCGAACCCGGGACCGCCGGCTCAGTAGGCAGGTGTCTACAAACCGAGCCAAACGTGTCGTCACCGAATGAAATAATATTTATAAGTCAGATTGTGAAACTACCGGCATATCCTAAGAGGAGATCGATGTTGAGAAGAAAGCCAAAGGAAACTCAACAGTAAGTAATTTTTTCGTAAATAATACTTAAAAGAACGGGGTCTAATTACTAAGCCTTTCGCTGTCCGTCTGTATTTCTGTCTCTCTGTCCGTCTGTCACCAGGGTGTATCTGATGAACCGTGATAGCTAGGCCACTAGGCAGTTGAAATCATACATCATCAATTTATCATATGCATTTGAGCATTGTCACGATTTTGAAATAGGCGTCAGGATAAGAAATACCTAGGCATCAAAATTAAGACCTTTCAATACTTCATAATAGAAATAAATCATCCATGTTTTCAAATCATCCCCATGACTATCCATACTAAAATTACTAAACCCCGATTATGAAGGTGTGAGAAAACCCCAAACAACATAATTTTGGATAGAATACCAAGAAATGTGTCGGGGATACCGTAAATTGCATTAATCTGCCTCGTACAAAGCGGTATGGATCTCCCCGTCTGCATGGAGTATAAGACATTGTCTGAGTGCACATGTTATTTATCAATGCTTACAAAAAATTTCAACCGCTGTGCAGTGATATTTATATTCTGAAATGAGCAAAAAATTACGTTCCGCGACTATGGATGAGATACCTACATAAAAAGCAAAAAAAAATACATATAAAAAGAACCGATTTCAAAAAACTCGTTCGGCGGTTCTTTTTTTGTGTATTTTTTCTTGCTTTTTAGCGATTCAACCTTCTAAGTGTAACAAATACTTGTCTGAAAACCGCATCAAAATCGGTTCAGCTAAACACGAGATAATCGCGGACAAGCATACATACATACATACATACATACTATACCTACTTACAGGTCAAACTGAGAATCTCCTTTTCTTTTGAACTCGGTTAAACAAACTTGTCTTATTGACATCAAATGCGGTTGTTTAGCGTAGTTCGTCTACGCGACGGTAGTGTCGGTGTGATTTGAGCACTAACCTCTTCAAAACTGGGCCAAGCCCTGAAGCGTGGGAGTACATCAGGACGTCGTACGTTGAGAGCACCACACCCACGAGGACTCCGTAGCGCGTGGTCACCATCATCTGCCATCGAACCATCTTCGTATTAATTGCCTAACACTGCAAAGACCACTATGATGTCCATGGGCGTCGCCAAGGGGGGGCAGGGGGGGCAGCTGCCCCCCCCTAGAGATACAAAATGAAAATATGTCCAGTCACTTGACTTGTCTGATCGATCATTCTTGCACATCGAAACTCAAATGAATTCAGTACCAGGCCAGGTCAGGGGCTAAAGAAAGATCGTTGGGCTACCGTCAGTAAAGCTCACGGAAAGTGACTCTACGAAACGAGTGGCTACGTGTCTCACACTGACAGGTTACACTTTGTAGAGAGTACCGAAGAAGAACTGGTCTATAAAACATAGGTACTAAAATAAAATAATAGAACTACTCTAGTGGCTCTGTGAGCTGAAGACCTCGCGAGTTTGTTCCGAAATCACTGAAATTTGTTTTTTTTTACGTTTCCAGTCCCATTACTACCCGTCATTTTGACAAGAAATGCGACCGGTAGGCGAGAACATACGAAAATACGAAAGAATGTTTGGCCAAGTTGTAACGGAGATGCTTCACTCGCTCGGTTGATGAAGCTTTGTGATTTTGCGGTCTATTGGGCAACCTTGAGTCTTTACTCGTCGCGTCCAGTGGATCTTCGGTTCGTGGCAAGATCTCTCGGTCCCATGACTCGTGATTTTCCGCACTTGCATCAAAATGTACCTACTTATTCAATGATTGTCTTTCAATATACGTTATTGCTAACGAAAATTTTCGCGCTCGCTGCGTTCGCGTTCATTTCCATCTGGATTTATTTTGATCCTTCCTCTCGAAAAATGTCACGTTACGCTCGCGTTTGATCTGACCATAAGTATTATTAACCGTCCCCTTCCAAAAAATTGTAGCGCTCGCTACGCTCGCGTTTTATCTGTCTATAAGTATTATTAATCGTCCTCTTCCAAAAAATGTCGCGCTCGCTACGCTCGCGTTTATCTGACTAAAAGTGTTATTAACGTTCCCCTGCCAAAAAAATTCGCGCTCGCTACGCTCGCGTTTCCATGTATATTATGACAATTTTATGTGCTAGGTGCAGCTTCCTATCCTCTAGCAAGGCTGTACCTTCCTTCCTTTTTTTCCTCATCCTGCATTTATATCAACTTGCCCCCCCCTGGACCTTCGGCTGGCGACGCCCTTGATGATGTCGCCTGAAGGAAATGCGGATGCGGAAACACCTGTGTTAAATATGTTTAATACTCAAGTGTCAATATGGGGAATGGCAATTCTTGTATTACCCTGAACATGTATGCTCTCCAAACTAGAGTAATATCCTGTTCTGATTGACCGGACTTGAACTTGGGTTCACATATCTTCCACCCTTGCCCACACGTGTCAGTTCACAAATCTTATCGCACCCGTCTAAAGCACTAAGTACATTTCGTTGTAAACAATTGAAACATCAATATGTGCCGATGAACTTAGTTATAGGGAAAAGTTATTGTTGTAACAGTTCAGCGCTCTCAGAACTAGATAAACAAATCCGGGTATTTGATCCCGAACGCATTCCACCCTTCCCCACACGTGCCACCAGGTCACATAATACCTCGTCACACCTCACGTGTATATAAAATTCATCCTACTAAGACTGATTAACCACTACCCTCCGTTCAAAACAGTTCAAACTTAATACTAGCTAATTAATTTAGTTCAAAACAAGGGTAAACAATGACGGGTGAAGGCTTTTAACCTTTGAATTGATTCAAAGTTTGAGAAACGTGTTGATTGTTATTGAATCGTTACTCAAAAGCCCACGAGTTAGTTACTTTTGAGGATGTTGAACATCTTAGGGGGTCCCGTAATAGACGGTGTTTTGACCCTGTTACGTCAGCCGGAAAATGTTTGGCAACAATAATGAATAATCAACTTGGCATCCACTTTATGCTTTTGTTATAAGCGCGGGAACTATACAGGTCCACCCTATGGCGGCTTCTTACGAGTTGTCACCCTGCGACGGAATCCGGACCGACGAGCGGTGCTGCGGATTTTTAGTTTGAGCGGAGATGCGGTGTCAGTGTGTTATACCATGCGACTTTTGTGTACAAATCAAGATTCTACAGTACAAAGTTAAAAACCGCAGCACTGGACGCCGCTCCGATGTGCGGAGCAGTGTGACAACCGCCTAATAAGCGTGACAGCCGTTAGCGTATGTAGAGGCGAGTTGATGGCTTCTTTTTAAACATGACTTGAACTGTACCAGGGCTGTTTAGCCCTCACTACCCGTTAGTCGGACTTTGTCTAGGAGCATAACCCGCTAATGAGATTATCTCAGCGCCACAAGGAGTAGGTAAGTTGATGCCGTTGATTTGATAGTTGTGCGTTACAGATTGAAATGTCATACACATAATACTGTACGAATCGAGTTAAGGCGGTGCCGATCGGCAGTTAGATGAGCGACAACCTTTGTATTTGTATTAAACTACGCAACACCCACCTTGTTCTGGATATCGCAGCCATCCGGTGCATCGTAGTAGCGGTGGTAGTTGGCGGGGGTCGTGTAGTAGGGAGGTGGTTCTTCCGGTGGTGGTTTCATTTTAAATGAGAATAAAGAATATCTTTATCAAACACGTTGTTAAATGAGACGCATGTGAAACACTAGGAAATGTAACAGGCTTTTGACAAGCTTTTGCCTCATGTCAAGATTTTTAAAGGAGGTTTGTTTGATTTAGTTATCATTTTAATTGTTTCATTTCGGAGGTTGTATGTGAAACAGGTTAAATTCTACGAGTTTTTAAGATTGTTTATAACCTATTTTTTTATTTAATAGATGCAGGAATTTTATTTGTACACATACACATTTAAATACCATTTTATTAAATTGGAAAATTCTTAGTAAGGTACTAATAGTACCTTATTTTAGTGATAACATCCTACTGATTATAGAGCAACTAGAAGATGACCGCGAACTTAAACCACGCGTTAAAAAAATGGGTTGCAAAAAAAATACAAATTTGTTTTTTAGTCAATTAAATCAGTTGTTTATCACGAGTGTGATTATTATTATCCTTCAACACGGTTTTCTTAAACCTACTTTGTTTCAGGTTTCAGGACTCTAAGGCCGCTGTCGGAGCTGCTAGACCTGGTGCGTCCGCCGCCGGACCGGGGGTCAGCGGTGGAGGTCCATTCCACGCCATTCGGATGCGAGGTAACTCCACGGTCAAATACTACCCATTTGATTCATGGGTCAAAAAAAATAAAACGTGTTACTGCTAGCGAAGCGTGACCGTTTGGCCAAAAAATCTTTAATATGTCCGGATGTTTGTATTTCCAGCGGTTCTCGCCTAAAGGCCGCAGTTTTCAACAGGTTCTCAGATTGGGTCATGGTTGTTCTATGTATATAAGTATATATTTATCTATACATATAAGTACGTATATCGTCGTCTAGTACCCATAACACAAGCCTTCTTGAGCTTAATTTGGGAGTAGATCGATTTGTGTGAGGTAGTCCGATATTTATTATTATTATTATTTATTATTATGATCTCGTGTAATTTTGTGAGCAGATTCCATAATTATTTTTGACAGGCGAGAATTTTTGCGAGGATGTCAATCGATTCAATTTTTATTGGGATCAAACTAAGATCAAATGTCTATATGGAACTAACTACACTTGCTTATGTATAGACTAGACTGTTCTAAAAGTCAAAAATGACAGTCAACTTTCAACATTCCTATGGAGCGCTAAAAACGCTCCATACAAATGGCTACCTACATGTAACGCTATTTGTGTGTTATTCGGTACCAATATTTGTATGGAGACAATAAGTAATATACCATTAGAAGAATAAGAATATTTTATTGAATAACTGTGTACATAAGATGGAAAAGTGAATTTGATACAACAGTTTACCGACTTCGGGCATACAATAGTTATACTTAAAACCTAACTTATAGCTAAGATGCGAAATATTCACCAAGAACACTCTTTGAAGCAGCCAATTTTTTAAATTAGTTTTAAATGCAGTTCCTTCCAAGACCTTTTCACCGTAAAAAATGCCTTTTTTAAGTTCATGGTTGTCATACAATTAATGTTTTGTTAAATTATGAGGACTGAAAATATTTTGAAAATTTATTTTGGATAAAAAAAGATAACATAAAGTTTGCATACATTTGAAGTCAAGTGTTTAAAAAAAATATGTTTTTTAGGGTTCCGTACCCAAAGGGTAAAAACGGGACCCTATTACTGAGACTTCGCTGTCCGTCCGTCCGTCCGTCTGTCACCAGGCTGTATCTCAAGAACGGTGATAGCTAGACAGTTGAAATTTTCACAGTAGAAGTATTTCTATTGCCGCTATAACAACAAATACTAAAAATAAAATAAAATAAATATTTAAGGGGGGCTCCAATACAACAAACGGGTTGGTTGCGTTAACTTTGCACCTCATTTGTATGGGGCGCTATACATACCAGGTACAAACTTAACTTAACCACTTAAGGATGAAGTGTTTGTACGGAACCCTTGGTGCACGAGTCCGACTCGCATTTGCCCAATTTTTTTTGTTTCTTGACATATTGTTTGTTTTTGTTCCATACACACCTACTTTTTCATTGTTTATTTTTGCTTATTCTTCCACCCAATGGTTGTCTGGAAGAGATCGCTCTTTAGCGATAAGACCGCCTATTGTCTACCATTTATAAATTAAGGTTTCAATTGTAAAAAAAATCTTGTTGGTGTGCAATAAAGAATTGTTGTATTGTATTGTATTGAGCTTACATTGAGTGTTACATAATTCAATTGTATTCAGGTGTTCCTGAATGCGGTGACTCGGGGCTCGGTGTGCGGCGTGGTGGGGCGGCGGCCATCGCTGCTGCTCACCGACGTAGCAACAGCGCTGGGGTCTGAGGGCGGCCCGGTGTTCACCGAAGGACCCAAGTAAGTATTCTATCTATCTATCAGACTCAGACGTCCACTGCTGAACATAGGTCTCCCCCATCACTCGCCACAAAGTGCGATCCCGTGCAAACCGCATCTATTGATTTCTCGCTATCCTGACTAGGTCATCCGTCCATCTAGTCGAGGGCCGAGCCACGTTTTGCTGCCCCAACGGCCGTCCATCCTTTCCGTCCGACCGTGTGGACGCAAGTAAGTAATTGGTATCCCAGAATTAGGATATCTCGAGTCACTATGTGTTGAAGAAATAAGGTCTTTCTGCTAGGATGGTAATGATGATCCAGGTTCCCGAGGAAATGTTCAGCGGAACCAGATGGAGGGGCGCAGCGTGCTCAAGTCCTCCTTCAAAAGTATTTGAGTCCGCCCACGATCTTGTACAGTACGACATAAAAGAGTAAAAATTAAAAAGTGGCAGTACTGCAGTGCATGTGGTCCCTTTGTAATTAGAAAATAGTATTTCCACTTTTTAATATCGACACTTTCTTGTCGTACTATAGGTAGGTATAACGTACAACTACCCTTAGTAAAATGAGTCCCTATTGTACCATTAATACTGAAAGATATATGTTTTTAGGGTTCCGTACCCAAAGGGTAAAAACCCTATGACTGAGACTTCGCTGTCCGTCCGTCCGTCTGTCACCAGGCTGTATCTCAAGAACGGTGATAGCTAGACAGTTGAAATTTTCACAGATGATGTATTTCCATTGCCGCTATAACAACAAATACTAAAAATAAAATAAAATAAATATTTAAGGGGGGGCTCCCATACAACAAACGGGATTGGTTGCGTTAACTTTGTACCTCACTTGTATGGGGCGCTATACATACCAGGTGCAAACTTAACCACTTAAGGATGGAAAGTGTTTGTACGGAGCCCTCAGTGCGCGAGTCCGACTCGCACTTGACCGTTTTTTTTTTTAATTAGGCCCTCCTGAACTGAAATGTTCCTGTGACATCCTAATGAGAACACGCTCATCTTTACTAAATAAGTACCTACAATTATATTTAACGTGACTTCCAGCAAGGAGCTGATTGGCGCAGTGGTATGCAGTGTGTCTTGGTGGCGCGGAGAGTGGGTGGGGCTAACTCTAACTGCACCATTGGTGTCGGTGCTCTCGGCCAAGCTGAGGGTGTCTCCGCCCAGCTTGCCGCGCCAGCCACCCAAGCCGCGATACCGGGAAATACTCAGTGAGTAGAAATACTATTAAAGTCGTAAAAAAGATTTTTCTTGTGGTTATAAATGTCTACCTATAATTCTTTAATCATACAAATACCTGCGTTTGTCGTTATTCACACCCAGAACTGCCAGTTCTGTAGGCCGTTGTAAGGTTTAAGATCATTTGTACCTACAACTGACTCAGCTAACATGTTGTCACATGAATAAACGATTAATGTTACAGACAGGATAGACCGAACGACGGTGCTCGTCCGCTGCGGCGCCGCCTGGGGCGCCGGGGTCTACCTCGGCGGCGGATACGTCGCTACCTGCGCACACGTCGTCAAACACGTACGTTCTCAACGAGCGGCCATTGCTGGACACAGACCTTCCCGATGATCTCCATAACTCACTCGTTTAACAATTTGTTTGAAAGAAAGAAGGAAAGAAATGCATTTATTCGTGACGTGACTAAAATACATAATTTAATTACATAAAGGGTGTGATAGAAGTGATAAATATATATATATATATATATATATAACATCACTATGGCTGTGCCACGAAAAAGTGCTAGCTCGAGTGCCAGCGCTGATCTTCCGGTGGGACCATAGGCGGCGCCACGGAGCATTTAGGATCATCACACCCCAAAGGACAGACAGAAAATCGTTGAATGAGGGAAACGCACGACCAGAATCCTTGTGGTACCTTTCGTCCAGCATTTGACGTCTTTCGGCTGATATACTAAGATATACGATCATGAAGTGAAGTACCTAAGTAAACTTAGCGCTATTTTTTTTTTCAGTACCAATCCCACAAAGTGTCGCTATACTGCCAAGGCGTAAGGGAGACGGCTATAGTTCGATTCAAGACGCGGGATGATCGGGCATATGACTTGGCGTTGCTGTACACCAACCCTGAGAACTGGGAGCATCTCCTGCCAGCCGTGTTCGCAGACAAACCCGCCGAAAAAGGTTAAGTTTCATTCCTGAAAACAGCCTCAGCGAATATCATCGCCATCTGTTGCTAGTTTCTGGTAATTTAGCTGCACAGGAATCCACTTTGGTGTGATAGATGTACTTGCAACAGATGTAACTGCTAGATAAAGAAATGTGCTTGCAGTTTATTTTTGACAGATAGCTGAAACTGTTTTTCCCCGCGACCATGCATGAACATTATAAAACGTCCGAATCAGCAGAATGTAATGTTTACTCGTATAATTTGTATTTACCAATTACCATTCTGTAGATGCACGATACATTTCCGCTTATTTTTTCTATTGAAATCGGCTTTTTAATTTTTATAGGTGAATCAGTGCTAGCGGCCGGGTATCCATACTTCAATGAAAATATGCTGGAGAACCTCAAGCCGAACGTGACGTCGGGACACGTCAATAGCGTATCGCCTTCCATGATACAGAGCTCTTGCTGCGTGCAGTCAGGGTTTAGGTACAAGACAGTAACAACCACATACACTTTAAGACCAAAACAGGATCGTTAAAGTTTTCCCTTAGGCAGTCAACTTGACTTGTTTTGTATCTAGGAAGTGGCATTACCTTCTTGCCTAAAGGGAGACAATAAGAAGTGTAAGGATGGATAACATAATAGAAACATTTGGTTCACAGTGGCGGCCCCATCTTCCGGATAAACGAGTCGCAAGTGGAAGTCCTGGGTATAATCGTCAGCAACGCGAAGACAAACACGGGAGCATGCTACCCCTACATCAACATGGCTGTGCCAGCGCGCGCCTTCGTGGAATCCATGCAAAATTACATCACGGATAAAGGTATTGTTTACAAAAACTGCCGCTAGGTGTCACACGGGAGCGCCGCGCCGCGCTTTCGTCGAGTTCATGCAACACTATAACACAGATCAGAGTACTTTTTACAACTCCCGCTAGATGTCGCTATAAAAAATATCCTAATGGTATTTTTTTTTTCATAAAACCTATATTTGAAACCGCGACTAGATATTAATGTACCTACCGTATTGATCAAAATCTGATTTTGTTTACAATTTTTAAATTAAATTATTTCCCAAAATATCTGCCATACAATGTTCTTCGAATTACTGAGATAAATTAAGTTTTTTTATATGTTTAGATGGCGAACGTTTGAAGTTGATCGAAAACCACCAAGAAATGATCCAGTCCCAGTGGAGGCTGCTCCCGTATCGATCCAAGATCTGATGTTTTATTATAATGATATAGAATTCTAGAAGTTGTAATACTCATTAGTGTATTATGCAGTTTATGGCTAGGCTGTGCTGGTAATTTTTAACTATTTTATAATTGTAGGTAGTTGGTAGTACTTATGGTGCTGTACTCGTACAAAATATATACTTATTTGAATAGTACATTGTTGTAGAGGCTGTAAAGTACCTAAGCAATAGATTAACGAGTAAATTTCGAAGGCCTCCCCTGCGGGTCGGCCTTCGATAGCACGAGTTAATCTATTGCACTTTCAGCCGAGGCTTGTAGGTACTTAAACATAGTGCTTTTCACGACACGAGGAAATATATGTTATAATACGAGTTTTTCATATAAGTAGGTCATTAAACTCGGCGCCTTGTTGCAGCCTCATTGTTGTAAAAATCAGGGCTATTATAAACATAGAGCTGATCGTGCCCCAAGATTCAAACGACATAAAGACGATTTTCAACCCTGTTATGAAGAAATAACAAAAATATTCAAACTTACGCTCACTTTCAACTTAATTTAGACATTTAAATATTTAGTCTAGGTTACACTCAGGTAAACAACCCTACGATATATTATACACTGAAGGGTCATTGTAACGGGTAGATACGCAATATTAACATTCGTTCCTAATATTACGTAATATTTCGTGAGTCAATGTGAACATTATTGAATGAATCACATTATCACATTACAAAACCGATTTTAATATTTAATTAAATCCAGGAATGGCAACTCGTGGCTTTTGCCAATGTCAGTTTATAATACCTAATATTCACTTTATAAAGAATAAAACCATGAATAAAAACAAAAATTAAATTATTAAAACATGAGATGAAATGAACATGAACAAAGATGGCCGATGAATCAAATATATCAAATAAATTAATATTTACTAAACAATACATTTTTTAGGGTTCCGTAGCCAAATGGCAAAAAACGGAACCCTTATAGATTCGTCATGTCTGTCTGTCCGTCTGTCCGTCTGTCCGTCTGTCCGTCTGTCTGTCCGTCCGTATGTCACAGCCATTTTTTTCCGAAACTATAAGAGCTATACTGTTGAAACTTGGTAGGTAGATGTATTCTGTGAACCGCATTAAGATTTTGATGCAAAAATAAAAAAAATATAATAAATATTGGGGGCTCCCCATACTTAGAACTGAAACTCAAAAATTTTTTTTTCATCAAACACATACGTGTGGGGTATCTATGGATAGGTCTTCAAAAATGATATCGAGGTTTTTAAGATATTTTTTTTCTAAACCGAATAGTTTGCGTGACAGACGCTTCCAAAGTGGAAAAAAGTTGGTCCCCCCCCCTCTAACTTCTAAAATAAGAAAATGAAAAATCTAAAAAAAACATATGATGTACATTACTATAAAAACTACCAACGAAAATTGTTTTGAACGAGATCTAGTAAGTAGTTTTTTTAATACCTAACTTTGCACCTAATTTATATGGGGCGCTATACATACCAGGTGCAAACTTAACTTAACCACTTAGGGATGGAAAGTGTTTGTACGGAACCCTTGGTGCGCGAGTCCGACTCGCACTTGGCCGGTTTTTTATATGGCCGGCTGCCTCGTAGCGCTTGCGCGCTTCGCATCTCATCGCAATGGAGTTGTGAGTATTATATTCTTTGCAATGGAGTGATAGCTTTTCAGCCGAATAAAAAAAAATGAACTCAATATTTATACAGGTAGGTAATTAAAAGTGTTTATTTGTTAAAAACTGTTTATTTGTTGAGAAATTAGTAATTGTAGAAATGAGCAAATTGTTTTATGCCCCATAACTCATTTTAAAATATAAATGTTCACGATTTTCAGAGTAAAACCTTTTTTAACAAAAACTTATTAAAAAGTATACCTGAGGAGTATTATCTTACTTATGAAAATAAACTCGTTAGTGGGTATTTATAAGTTTAACAAAAAAATACACCTCATAAATGACGCATTCTCATTGGTCAATTTAATTTGACATGCAGCAGACGATTAAGCTTTGATTGGTTAAATTGTCGTTTAAGCCGGCCGAGAAAATTAGTCTGAAATATTTTCTAAAAAGTCGTATCTTACTATGAAATTCAAGTGTAGATACGAACTGTTACCGTAAGGTCCAACATTGTTGTCGTGTTGGGAGCTAACATAGATATACAGTTTACAAATGAACATATATAAGCAGTTTTGTGTACTGGATTCAGGTAATCTATAACCACATTTTCGAGCAGTGTCGTGAAAAATATTTTTTATGATGATTGATGATATGATATTGGCTAATGTGAAAATATAAGTTAATAATAACACTATTCGTAGGTATAAATCAGCGGGTTTCAGAATAAAACTACAAAAACTGATATTTGAAAGACTTCTATGCATTACACACGATTGTTGTTATTTTATGGGACAAAATGGACAAAACCATAAAACATAATTGTTTTTATCTCTTTATATAAAAAATGGAAGTGTTGCCCAAAGATTCAGTTATTATGTTATTAAATTATGTATTATGTTACTATGTAGAATTAATTAATTTCTAAGTAATTTATATTAAATATTATATTAGGGTGGATGTAAGAAACAAACAAATAAATTATTGTATCTCACTATCTCTGCATGTTCATTTTTAATTCACTGCCCTCAAAATTTAGCAAGTAAAACTGGTCCAGAAAAACATATAATTATCACAAAAATCATTCAGTTTTAAACTTAGCAAGACGATATACATAACATAATATATAGGTATCTACTCAGAACACATCCATGACTCGGTAACAAAAATATTCGTGTTCATCACACAATTATTTGCCCATACCCGGATTCGAACTCAGGATCGGTGCGACTCTACTAAACCGGAGCGCAGCGAGGATGTGTGGAGTCGACCAATCACCTGAGTTTAAATTTACATCTGCCCTGCCTTAGTTCAGGAAAAGCTGCAAAACCTCGAACACCGCAGGAAAGTCGCCTGTTTATCGGTTTTCTACCGGATACACTTTGGTGAGTGTGCACTAGGACTGCATGAATTAATTCCACCGTCCCCGTTCAGACAATACAGTACTCGGCGCGGACTTGGATTCCACCCTTATGTTGTCGATATACCACTGATTCGTACGAAACGCTTTGCGTCTACTTTCCTTATGAGGACAGCTAAGGAATGGAACTCTCTTCCTGCGCACCTGTTTCCTGAAAAATATAACTTGGATCTCTTCAAGTCGAGAGTGAATAAGCATCTTCTAGCCAAGCATGCTCCATCTTAGGCCTTATTGTCACTTAACATCAGGTGCAATCGAGGTTAAATGCATGGCTATTTTGAATAAAAAAAAAACATCTCGGCTTCGCTTCACAAATTTCTTTTCAGTGGAGTGGTACCCTCTCAGACCATAGAAATATGGTCTGAGGGTACCCTCAACAGCATGCGCATAGTTAATTTAAATATTTGAAGTCGTACATTTAATATTTGTTGCCGTTAAATAGGTGCTTTCATGCTAGATAAAATTACTTGCTTGGCTCGGATCTAAAATTATCTCACGACTTCTATTTTATATAAAAAAACTCCCGTGAATCTCAGACATATTAAAATACATACTAACCGGGTTAACTCACGTCGTAGAAGTCGAATATCGCTCGACATGTTCCGAATCGGTACGCGATTCATCTTCAGGAGCTACGATCAGTCGTGGCGGAGGCCATTCTAAAACTGCGTGCTCAAGTATTTTAATACGACTTCTATTCTAAACATATTCTAAAAAACATGTGTTTCAAGACTTTTTGTAGGTACATTAATTTACGTTTTTGATGGAAATTTTGTATATCTGTGGGGTTTTGTAGCTTACCACACTAATTTGTACTATGGCAACACTTATTCTAGTGATGTTCTAAGATCTAAGATGGCTCGTATTCGTATTGTGAAGTTCAAACAAATTACAAGTAAACCAACTTTATGAGATTAAATAAACTTGTATTACTACTAACGACAAAAACAAAGATTCTATGTTAGTATATTAACAATATTATTGCCAATCAAAGCTATTATATTTAAGTTGCAAAACAGGTTTGCCATACAAGTTTGATTTCTGAATGTACCCCGTCGTTTTCAGGGAGGGGATTTAATTTCAATTCAGCTGTCAAGCTGACAATTGAAACCAATTGTTTTCCATATACACTTTCGTCGCTTTCCGATGTTCACTCTGTGTTTCTGGGAATTGTGATTCATCTTGTTGTTATTAAATGATGGACAATACTTTATTTTAAACACTGTTATGTATAGTGCAGTATAGTTGAAATAGTTTGTGACGTTTAAGTTTCGAGTATAAAATTGTTGTTCATAATGGCAGAAAGTTTATACTAATTGGGCCATTGTCCCTATTGTAAATACAATAAGTATTTGGTGATTTTTATACGTGTATGTGAAACAATCTGCTACTACCATGTGGTCGGTTTGGGTGTTACTGTGGAAGCACTGCCTCACCAGAAAACGGCGATATTTACGATCTTTATTTGATTACTTATCTCCTGTATGTTTTTTCGTCCTCGTACACCTCATGAGCAATCTAGATTATAATAAGAAATATGAGCAGGTCCATTATACAGTAAGTTTCTGTTTATCATATTTAGAATATTACAATTTCAATCAAAATATCCAACAATATCCACATTTGTGCCTTTACTTTAATTATTTGGTCAGTGTTATACACAAATTGCTTAAACGTATATACTTGCATATCAGTTGTAAGTACGTAAAAACCTTGAAACTTCAGACTCATACCTTGGAATGTAGCTAAAATGATACATATTGCTAAACAATGGTATAACATATATTTATAAGTTATGTAGCACACTCATGAACATAAATCATTTGTTGTTTGTTCTTATCAATTATGGCCTCCATGAATGAAACTTGGCATGTCATTTCAATACTATTTTATGAAATTATTATCTTCAGTCAATTAATAACTAATAGTATTTTTAAATAAAAAATGCACTTGTTAAAAATTATGGGGAAAGCAATTTATATATTTTTTTGGAATGCACTTAGTTTGTTTTTATTTGATTTACTTTTCTATGACTAAGGTTATCTGGACATAAGGTTATTATAAGGTTATATATAGATATAGATGAAAAATAAACAGGATTTTAATTTAAGAAAATTTTTGGGTATTTGTGAACCATTCGCAAGTATATGAAATGGCTGAAATTTGTAATACGCTTGCAACAAAAAATCAGTTAAATGAAAAATCGATTAAGAAATGTGATCAGTAGATAAGAACAGGTGGAAATCTGGATATCAATGGGCAAGAGGCCTGCCCTCCCCCCCAGATGCCCCTGAGATGCTATTGCTGATAGGGAGAAGCCTTGAATTTCTATCGATAACCCAACATCCTGAAGTGGGCCCTAGACCATATTAGGGTGGGTACAACACACCCGGCTACCCTCCTACGCCAATGCAAACATCCGGCCATACAAAATAATTGTATGTCAAACTGAAACCTAGATGTTTGCTCAGTTAATTAATTTATTAATAAGTATTTGATTTAAGCTCATGACAGAAATGCATGGAGATCTCAGGAGGGACCCTTATCTTGTGTGTGTAGAGAATGTAGTGATAAACTAAATAATTACATAGTAATAATAAATAATTATTTTCCAATTAGTTAATTTTAATTTATGAAAACTGTTATATTATTTATTTTTATAAGTATTTAATTTTATTGTATTTCTGTCACATGATTTACTCTCGAATATCCTGTCTCATAATTTTTATTTTATTTTAGGAGCCATTTAATTTTGATGCTATGCCCCAAATACGCTTGCTGTACACGCCTGAAACGGAGTTTACCAACCAGCTGATGGAGCAGGTTGGCGCCAAATTAAACCTCAAGCGGTTGGATCATCTACCGCGTAAGTGTTTCCATCATTTACTACAAAAAAAAAGGATGAAAGTCGGAGTTTGTGGCATCACACATATGGTTTGATCGCATTTATCGATTTATGTACACTGGATATATATGTTTTTGTTCATTAACTGACCAGCGATTGACCTCAGTATCACCCGATGGTAAGTAAATAAATAAATATTAAGGGACAGTCATACACAAATCGACCTAGTCCCAAACTAAGCAAAGCTTGTACTATGGGTACTAGACGATGATATACATAATATATAAATACATATATAGATAACATCCATGACCCAAGAACAAATATTTGCACAAATATTTGCCCCGGCCGGGATTCGAACCCGGGACCGCCGACTCAGTAGGAAGGTGTCTACAAACCGAGCCAAACGCGTCGTCAAAGTGACTGTAGGTTGCCGGTTCAGTAATAGCCTATGCACTATTACCTTGAAGAGTTAGAATTTTACTGGAAATAAACACGATGGGAGCGAGTTCCATTCCTTAGCGGTTCACTGGTATCCACAGTTTTAGAACAATCACTCCTGTGGCGCGGAGATAATCCCATCCCAGAAAGTCCGACTCACCGTAGTGAGGGCTAAACATAGAGTTCAAGTCTTGTTTATAAAAAAAAATGTTGTAGAACAGAAAGGAGAATTAGAAAAAATAAATTTAAAGGTAGGAAAAAATGTAACGGGTGTCAACTTTAAAATAATGTTGTTTAATATTTAAATAAAACATTTTAAACGGATCAAATCTCTTAATATTCATTATTTGAGCCTACCAATGTTGAATTGGCAAATGTTGACTGAGAATGACATATATTTACTAGTAGACCGGGAGATAGTGACACAATTTTCTTGGTCATTTGTAACAGTATGGCGGTTCTTCAGGGGTCTTAGTACGCAATGACAAAAAGAAAAATGATGGTCATAGCACTGGTACCGGCGGCCCAATCGCGTGGGCGTTAGTCGAACTCGTCGGATAAATTACGAGTGTCAAACGATTTGTACCATAAAAATTTTATTATTTTCCGATAGCCCATAAAAAACATGTAGGCGGTAGTGTCATGCCATACTTCTCCGGTGTGACTTACAGCCCGCCATACCGACGCGAATGCTTTATTTAAAATTTAAAAAATTCAACCATTTGTACCAGGCTAATTTTTGCACACTTAATTATCGTCGTGCAGCCATTTACGAAAATCACCATGCCATACTTTTCCGACGGTTCTAAATGGCCGCCATACCGCCGAAAATCAGCAAATTTTTTTTTCGCCAAACGATTTGTACCACCCTAAAGTTTTTTTCAACAGCTCCTGAATATAAGATGATAAATAAATAAATAAAGCCCGTTTATTTCCAATCTACAATTGTTACATGCTTTTTTTTAAATATATATATTACAAATATCAAAAAAATGTATTTATGTATAAAAATAAAAATTGTTTTCTTTTTTCTTTTACTCGCTATCATTACTTTCTTCAGTATCATTGATCGGAACCCCTTCTCGGGTAAAGGCCTCCTCCAGCATCTTCCAGCCCTCTCTATCCATAGCTTTCTCTCTCCATTTACTTCCTGCTATCCCTTGTATATCATCTATCCACCTCTTTCGAGGGCGCCCTCTTTTCCTTATTCCTTTCGGACCCTTCCACATAGTTGACTCTAGTGTCCATCTTTTGTCTGTGCATCTTGCTACATGTCCTGCCCACTGCCACTTTTGTTTTAGGGCATATTGTAAGGCGTCTATAACTTTCGTTTTTCGTCTTATTCTTTCACTTTTTACTTTTTGTATTCTTCTTAATTTTAGTACACTTCTCTCCATTGCTTTCTGGCACACTACTAGTTTAGTTTTTGTTTTAGTATTGTATGTCCACGTTTGGCATCCATATGTAAGAGTAGGTAAGATACATGTGTCCAAGACAGTTTTCTTTAGGTGGACAGGATATTTCCCCTTTAAGATTTCCTTCAGGGACCAAAATTTTTTCCAGCTCATGTTAATACGCCGCTCTATCTCTAGTTCTTCACTTTTGTCTTCGAATGACAGTTGTTTTCCAAGATATATATAACTGTTCACATATTCAAGCAGCTTCCCGTTGAGGTTTATAGCGTTTATGTGGCTGTTTGTCAGTATTTTAGTTTTATTCTCATTCATTTTAAGGCCCACTTTTTCGCTTTCTTCATTTAGAGTGCTTATCATATTTTCTAATTCTTTGCTTGTATCAGCGAATAAGACAATATCGTCCGCAAATCTGAGGTGTGTAAGTCGCTCTTGATTAACTTTAATCCCTTCTGACTGCCAGTTAATATTGTCAAAAATGTGTTGTAGTACCATTATGAACAGCTTGGGTGAAAGGGGGTCTCCTTGTCTTACTCCTCTGCAAATCGGTATCTCAGAGCCTCGTGTCTCTAGTTTGACTTGACTTACGCTACCCGCGTAGATGTTTTTGAGTACTCTTGTATAGTTTTCATTTATGTGACATTTATTCAGCGCTTCCCAAATAGCGTCATGAGAGATCGTGTCAAACGCTTTGGCGTAATCTATGAAAGCAATGTATAATGGTCTGTTGAACTCCTTGTATTTCTCCATTACCTGTTGCAGTACGTGTATATGGTCCGTTGTAGAAAATCCGGAGCGGAACCCTGCTTGTTCGACTGGCTGGTAGTTATCAATCTTTCGGCTCAGCTTGCTTTGTAGAATAGAGGTGAACAGTTTATAAACACTTGAAAGTAGACTAATAGGACGGTAGTTAGAGATGTCTTGAGGGTCTCCTTTCTTGTATAAAAGGATTATATCGGATCTTTTCCATTGTGCTGGTACCTGACCTGTGTTCAGAACCTCATTGAATAAATACGTAAGTGGGCGAGTTAGCAGGGTAGCACCGGCTTTTAGTGCTTCATTTTGTATGCCATCTGGACCAGGGCTTTTATCTGCTTTGAGTTTTCTGATGTGGTTGATAACTTCCTTCTCATGTACTAGTGGCAAGTCGTTCGTGTTTTGAGAACTTGTTTCTACTATATTATTTGTAGCGGTGCAGGAAATTGGTTTTGCATATAATTCCTTGTAAAACTCTGTGGCGCAGCTCATAGTTTCTCTTCTGGTTTTTGTTTCTTCTGATTTATGTTTTAAGTTTTGAATCCAATTTTTGTGTGTGATCAGTTTCTTGTAGGCTTTTTTCGTGCTTCTATAGGTGGTTAGATTATTCTCGATTATTTTGTATCTGTAGTCTTTGTAGTCCTTATCTATTGCCTTACTTGTAGTTTTAAATAATATGCTCAGCTCCTCCTTCATTTCTTTGGTTTTTTGTTTTGTTTTCATAAGTTCAGTTCGTCTTGTGAGGAGAGTTCTAGTAGACTCACTAAGTATTTTATTTGTGGTTTTCGGTTCATTATTTTTCAATCTGCATACAAGGCTGGTGTTGATGATATTAACTAGTCTATTGTAATAAGTTTGAATATCTTCTTCTTGTTTTGTTTCCAGTTGATGTATGTTCATTTCAAGGTTTTTTAAGTATGTTGATATATCCTCATCTGTCCTTAGTGGCTTAGGTTGTGATTTGAATGATGTTCTGCTCTTTTTTTCTTGATCTAGCATGTACGTAGCTCTGACTAGTCGATGGTCAGATCTGAATCCAAAGCCATGCAATACTTCTACATTTCTGATCCTCTTTGGGTGGTTTGACAGTACAAAATCAATTTCGTTTTTTATTTTGCCACAGGGGGAGAGCCAAGTCCATTTGCGGTTATTTCGAGCTTTAAAAAAGGAGTTCATAATTGTCAGTTTATATTCCAATGCATGTTGAATTACTTTCTCTCCTCTTTTATTTCTGTTTCCGTATCCAAAATTTCCCAGAACAAAGTTTTCACTATCTTCTGTTACGCGTTGGCCGACTTTTGCATTAAAATCACCAATAACAAGTACGTTATCTCCTGCCTGTCTGTGAGCTACCTGCAGAGTTTCATAGAATGAGTTAATTTCTCCATCTGTAGCCTTTTCAGTGGGCGCGTATACTTGTATTATTGCAAGCAGTTGGTTATTGTATTTCATTTTTAATAGGGCAACCCGATCTGAAAATGCTGTAAAGCTTACAATGTTATTTTTATGTTCTTTTCTTATTAAAAATCCAACTCCATATAAGCCGGGTATTTCCCCTTTGTAGCAGAATATAAATTCTTCATGTTCTTCAATTGCGTAGCCCTTTCTTCTAACTTCTGCCAAGCCGAGTATGTCGATTTTTATCTTTTGAAGCATATATGTTAGTTCTATAAATCTTTTTGTTGTTGCTAGTGATCTTACGTTGAATGTTCCAATCTTGAGAGTTTGTTGTGGTTGTTTTATTTTTCCAGTTGCTTTTTCTAACCTTGCTGGAGGGTTGTAGTCATTTTCCCCCACGGGGACCAGCCGGCTTGGGGGAGAGTGTTTCCTTTCTATTGTTTCTTTATGGGTTTTAAGTTGTTTTTGTGTCCGATCGAGATGACTGAGATTTGTAATATGATGCTGTAAGTTCCTTGATTGCTATTTTTTCGAATTCATATAAGCTCTTGCACGCATTATTGCAAAGGCATCATCTTGCGTTTTGTTTATTTTAGGAGTCTCTTCTTTACTTGTAGATGGGGAGGGTGACATCTGGCGTTTTTTGTCATTTTTTTTCTCTTCAACCACTAACTTGTCATATTTGATGTAAGCCTTTATTACCTTTTTCCCTCTCTATAGCCATTTGTTCCTTTAAAGTTTTCCTAACCTCTAAGATTTCCTTTGGGTAATCAGGCGTAGCAAATACATTTTTAAAGGATTTTCTGTTTTTCAGTATTTGATTTCTTGTTTGTTGCTAGGTAAGTCTCAACCGTATTGGCCTCGGCTTGCCGTTTTTGTTGTTGGTCGCCGAATCCTTCTTCCCCATTCGGTAAACGCAATCAATGTCCCTTCTTTTAAAATTTGGGTAAACACCATTTTTTACAATTGTTGTTATTGTGTCTATTAAATCTTCATTTTCATTTTCCGTTTCTTGTATATTGAAAAGTATGACATTATTATTTCGTTTCTCACTGTCTAATTGCTTTAATTGTTGTTCTAGCACTGTTATTTTTTCCTTCAGTAACGAATTTTCTTGTTTTATTTCATCGAATCTACACTCAAGAGTTTCTCGAATGTTTTTTGACACTTGTTCTGTCACCTTTTTGCTTATTTCGACTGATTGTGTATTGAGATGACACTTTAATTTTTCTAACATTTGCTCGAATTGGGCTTCCATACTTCCCAGTGACACAGCAGCTTAAAATGTAGCTCGAACAGTCCAGTAGTATTTTTCTGGGAGTTAATAGATATGCTTTTTCGTATGGCAGCACTCCGCTAACTTCCGCTATTTGTGGGTACATTCACTTTTATCGTAATTAATCTAACGTAATTGAGAATTTTTGCCGTTGATTTTCGCACTGTTAAACTTCGCTCTGCACCGAGATAACGATTTCACAGATTATTTATAGTTCGTTTTTCTTGATTATACACTGCGCTTACGGATATTTCGGAAAATTTCACGTTTTAGCAATTTTTTATTTGGGAGCACTTGACAGCACGTATGTTCCTTCACACGACCGGAACCGGAACCTAGAACCGAAGATGATAAATAGAAGTGTGATAATGCCATACCTGTGGGAGGTGGCGAATGTG
This sequence comes from Apotomis capreana, assembly GCA_947623375.1. Lineage (NCBI taxonomy): Eukaryota > Metazoa > Arthropoda > Insecta > Lepidoptera > Tortricidae > Apotomis > Apotomis capreana. The sequence goes on along the minus strand of OX392515.1, from coordinate 3,297,465 downwards.
TATAATATTTTTTTTTTATTGTAAGATTTTATTCGTATTTTGAACGATTTGTAACAGTATGGCACTAATTTTTCCTGTAAGTTTGAGGTTCAACGAATATAAATACAAAATTTCAAAGATCTAGGTGGCGGCAATCTTGACTTATAATCAGATGTTTATATTGTATAATATTGAACGGCTACCACCGCTCGAACGATTTCCCGAGAGATCTCGGCTCATCGTGCTGTGAGACACAATGTCTGGCAACGCAGGTATACGGCAGCTGCAGCGGCGGATTTCGGCTTAGATGACCTCGAAAGTCTGTAAATCTTTCGGAATAAACTGCATTAATATTGATATTGCATATAAAAAAAATTCACATGTACGGTGTAATCTTCCCAAACCATACTTTTTATTCAAGTTTCGAAAATTTGAAATGCCATACTGTAACAATTTGGTCCAATTTTTAGGGTTCCGTACCCAAAGGGTAAAAACGGGACCCTATTACTGAGACTTCGCTGTCCGTCCGTCCGTCCGTCCGTCTGTCACCAGGCTGTATCTCAAGAACGGTGATAGCTAGACACTTGAAATTTTCACAGATGATGTATTTCTATTGCCGCTATAGCAACAAATACTAAAAATGAAATAAAATAAATATTTAAGGGGGGCTCCCATACAACAAACTTGTTATACCTATATATACATATATATAGGTACGGAACCCTTCATGCGCGAGTCGGACTCGCACTTGCCCAATTTTTTATTAATTTATATCTTGCTCGAGTGTGACAATCTTCCGCCCCATGGTTACAGTATGGGATAATTATTTTTAGGTAGAATTTCATCCAAACGAACCGAATACAATGATGCCATACTGTAACAAATGATTTTATGTCTTGCACCTTGAAAACCCGTTGAAAAATCAAGTTTTTCAAGTATGTTGCCCCTTTTTCCCTCCATTAGAAGTATGCCAAATATAATAATGGTCCCATTGCATCATATAATTTTTGTAGTACAAATCGTTTGACACTCGTAATTTATCCGACGAGTTCGACTAACGCCCACGCGATTGGGCCGCCGGTACCAGCGCTATGACCATTATTTTTCATTTTGTCATTGCGTACTAAGACCCCTGAAGAACCGCCATACTGTTACAAAACAAATGACCAAGACTATTGTGTCACTATCTCCCGGTCTATAGGGCTTCTGATATACGTGTTACAAGCGGAACCGTAGCTCCGTGTTCTTAGCACCGGCGGTACTAAGATCGCGTACTACACGGACACGTCAAAGATACGTACCTAGCCCTGTCTGCGTTCGGCTACGGATCGGCGCATCTCGGCTCCGCTTGGGTATTGAATGAAAGCTTGTCAAACCGACAACGTCACGGACGGATCGGATCGACGTGTTAAGAAACTTTAGAAACGCATCTCCGTGTAACACGGAGCTACGTATCTTAATTACACGGAGCCTAATTATACGTGCCGAACGGTCCGGATCTCCGTTGCCGTGTTCTCCGGCAAAGCCCTAATATTTACACATGCAGATATTCAAATTGTACTGAATGTCCATTTGATTACATCCTTGGGAAACAGTATAATTATAATCACAACGACTCACACCGACTTAATTGCCGGAAATTGCAACCGTATTTAATAACAAGTCAACGGCTGTTTTTTTGTGAATTAAATGCAAACAGGCAGATGACCCGTCTGATATGGAGTCATCATAATTGCCACATGAAATTTCAACTTCAAATCCTGGTACCAAATTTTCCCGCCCTTTTGTGAACTACTTTTTATTATTTACGAGTAACTTTTCTTTCTTACAAGTAATTTTTTTAGCTTACATCATCTTGTAAGATTCATAAAATTACGACTACAGGGGAAAAAAAATCGACAATTTGTCTGGAAAACAAGCGGATACCATTTTTAAGTATACGTACAGTCAGCGACAGAAGTCGCTCCGGATGATATGCACATGGACTCTATTATCTAGAGAATAAGGGTTGTATCATCATTGTGAGCTCTTTATAATGGTTTTTGCTGCTGACTGTACCTACCACAAAACGACTGTATATGAACAATGGCGTGGCGTACATTAAACCCGATCCCAATTGGCTATGGTCGGCTTGTGTACTTAAATCAACCGCTCTTGGAAAATATATAAACAAAATCTGCTTTGGCTTTACCAAGAATATGTTTGACGTCACCTTTCTGTAAGACAATTGTTTCATTCGTATTCTGTAAAGCTGCCTGTACACTGGAGCGAAGTGGAGCTATGTAAAATGAACCAATTACATTCCTCATATTTAAATGCGCTTCCTTTGGGCTCCACAAAGACGCAGTCTGATTGGTTCATACGCAGTCCATGCGCCCAGTGCGCCCGCGCAACGTCCCCAAATTACTCCTGTGCAGGCCCGGGCTTAGAGGGCCAGGGCACTAGGCATTGGCTTCTATTTCACAATAGCGATTGCTTACGGCAGAACTTTGGAATCCACAGCGTGTGCGCGCGTATTAAACAAGATATTTGTGTTATTCAACCCAACTGTAAATTTCCTTCAAAACAGTAACACGATGACTGTTTGAAATTCTTTATTACCTTCGGTTTCTCTTTAATGCCCACATATGAAACATACGAATGCTTTGACATACTTACGTGTATTTTGCTGTGCAATAGAGCGTATTTGTATTGTATCGTAAAATTGTATCCTCCCCATCGATTTCGATAATGATGCCGCTAAGTTAGGGCTGCCATCTCTAAATTCGCCGAACTCGGACACTCGGACGTGTCCAAAAATAATAATATTAAAAAAACAATCGCTTTATTCTTATTAACCCCCCGGACGGCCCCGGACGACCTCCAAACTCGGAAAAATCCGGCGAAGCCCGGACGGATGGCAGCCCCACGCTAAGTAAACAAAACATAATGGACTTCGTCTATTATGGGCTCTGATGGGCTAGAACAAATTTAGTTTTAAATACTCTCTTACACGCGTGATGGTAGAGTTGGCCAGCCGAGTTGGACGTGTATGTGTAAGAGGGTTTCGGTCTTTCTTTGCGAAGCTGACGTTTTGCGTCTAACATTGTGAGGCGGTTTTCTTTAAACGATTTAATACGCTCAAAGATGGTGGGTCGCCAAGATGAGCTTTGAGAAGCACGCTCGTCCCAGCACGAAGGATCGTATTGTAAAATAACAAGGTGCTGGAGATATGATATGGATATACGATAAAATAATATATACTGGAGCACTGTCTCACAACTTCACAAGAATCTGCAACGCGAGCCATTATTTAGTACAGTTTGCGCGTTAAAGAGAAGTGTCACTACAGTTACAGTGATAAAAAGCGAATCATATTTCGTGCATACCTGTACACGGCAGGATACAAAAGTATAAGCATAGAGATATAGTAGGCTATACCTAAAGTCCTAAAAGTCCTAAACCGAGTACACTACAATTCTCCGAAGTTTCAAGGTCCGAATGCATCATCATTCCGGATTTTTATAATTCCGAAACCTATGTTCTGATCAAATGTTTAGTTTTTAGGGTTCCGTACCCAAAGGGTAAAAACGGGACCCTATTACTGAGACTTCGCTGTCCGTCCGACCGTCCGTCCGTCCGTCTGCCACCAGGCTGTATCTCAAAAACGGTGATAGCTAGACAGTTGAAATTTTCACAGATGATGTATTTCTATTGCCGCTATAACAACAAATACTAAAAATAAAATAAATTAAATATTTGTGGGGTGCTCCCATACAACAAACGGGTTGGTTGCGTTAACTTTGCACCTCATTTGTATGGGGCGCTATACATACCAGGTGCAAACTTAGCCACTTAAGGATGAAAAGTGTTTGTACGGAACCCTCGGTGCGCGAGTCCGACTCGCACTTGACCGGTTTTTTATGGGATTTTCACTTTCGGAATTTAAAACAAACGGAATATTGATGGTTTCGGATAAATGTTACAGTTGCCGGCAAACTTTTAGAGCATAACCTTGACTGCGCAGTCGATTTACGTACAAATGTACATGCGCAGAGACGCCATTTTTGTTCATAAAGTTTGCCGGCAACTATACCTACTTCGGAATTTTTGAGAGATCCCTCCTAAACCACTCTGATTTTGTTGACACGCTGACAGTAGGCAACATTCGTTGTTTTCCTTAACCTGGCCAGCGATTAACGTCAGTAACCTGATGCTAAGTGACTTGTTATCTCTTTGTTTATTTTTCAGGTCATAAAGAGAAAGGTTACTTCCCGTTTTCAAATGCGTCGGCAATGTCTATATTGGAATATTCAAAGGACATGACTCCATCGGACGCCATAGTCATATTTGAGGTAAATATAATTAATATAATAAAAGACGACGGTCACAGCATATATATATGATATGGTCTCTGGTGTTACTCAAAATGTCTCATTCATTCTCATTCTCAGCTCAGGACCCAACAGCATAACTCATTATGTTGTGTTTTTTGGTTAAATATTATGTCATTTTGTATTTTTTTTATTTTTCATACAAAATTCAACTATAATATAATAATATAATACATATTACATAATATCTATATAAACACATATACATAATATTCAACATAAATAAAATATATGTATTAAAATTACTAAGAAACCCTCGGTGATGCGTTCGTGCCGATCACTGCTTTAAGATAATGTAGGCTATTTATTACACATCGCTTGTGGCTCGTTATACATACTTATAGGTACATGTATGTAGTAACTAATCAACAGTATAGTATTCTTCCCCGCGACTCAATCTCTAAGCATGTATACCTAATCACACGTAAAAAGAGCGGTCTCAAACTCATTGCGCAGTATAACTCAATACTCCGTAATAAGTTCGAAAACGTTTATTTTTAGATTAGGTACAGCAAAGTTTATCCAACCAAAACCATTCAAGCGTTATTGCGTGAAAGTAAGAACATCTAAACCCCTTCGTACGCTCATTTATAATAATGTATCAGTAGGGTTCAATGGAAAAGTAATGTACCTGCACCTCTAGCTTAACTGTGACACGTGGCTCTTTGTCGCGCGACACATACTACCTGACACTTTCCTTTCAATACCGTGCGAGCATGACAGATGATGCTGAGTCGCGCGACAAGGGAAAACGCGGTAGGATATGCTAGCCCTGCTGTACAGTCAACCAATTTATTTCTAGGCATCTATAGAACCATAACACAATGACAATGATATGAGATTTCAAGCGGCTTTCATATTGACGTTCACTGTGACAAGGTACGAAATGGCCTAGGAATCAAATTGGTTGACTGTACTTATATAGCATACATACAGTCTGACCAAAAAGAGTAGACATTAAAAAGTGGCAATACTGTAGTGTCGTCTCCGAATATTAAGGCGCAATGATAGCTCAGGATTAGGGAAAGGTGGAATTTAGTCACGAAATCAAAACAGCTGGACCTTAGAGATGCAAAACTATTTTATTGACACAAGCACAAGACAGTAAGAAGACAAAAGTAAAAGAACAAAAGCAAACATCAAAAAGGCAATAATAGACAATATAAAATACACATAAAAACTAAGTATATACAACCCCAACATTAAAGGGACGACACTACAGTATTGCCACTTTTTAATTTCTACTCTTTTTGGTCAGACTGTAGATAGCGGGTTAGTAACGTGAGACTGTCTAACGGAGATGCCACGACTTTGCGCGACCAGCGGCGTGGCGAGCGGTTGAGCGAGAGTTCCGAGCGCGGCGGCCATACGAGTGAGCGAGACACACGTACCGCGCGCCGCGCCGCTCGCCGTTAAGGCGGAGTTCGTGGCATCTCCCTGAGCGAGAGAGATTCGAAGCCTGGTAAAATTAAAGTTAACGAAATGTTTAAATTGCGAAATGCTTCCTCAAATTCAAGGCCAGCTAAGAAATTGGCCAACAATGTTGGTAACGATATTTTTTACCAGGCTAGGCCATGACAAAAAGGTTTCTTAATTTTTTGAATAGAATAGCAGTAATAGTACATTACATCAGAGGCCGGGAAAATGAGGATTTCCGGCCAAGTAGGTATATACCGGATAGTGATACGAGGCCGGGAATCCGTTTTAACGACGAGGCATGTATAGTGCTTTTCTCAAACATACAATGAAATAAAAAAAAAATCTCAAACATGCAATGAAATATCGTCGTAACGTGCGTTAGAACAGGCTTCGAAGTGTCAAGTTTCGGGCGGAACAATTCGAGAGAACTGTAAAGGAATTTCATACAAAATTGAAGGCCTAAGCCGGGAAGTAATTTGTTTTTAATTTTAATGTAAACATGGCGTCTGTGTGTATGAACAGCTGATATATATTTTTTTTCTAGTAGCTACCTAGCTACCCATTCAGCCATCGGACCAACAATATCCGTGTTAATGCCTAGTACACACGAACTGAAAATACCGTCTATACGTAAGTCACCAGAGACCATAGACAATATTAAAAATCCTCTGCCTTTATTTTACTTATTATAGAAACTAAGATTCTTATTATCAGGTTGTGTATAATGGCCCTAATATTCGCACACTACACACGTGGACTTATTAAAGAAAAAAATATATAGAGGGATTGGAGGGAAAATTAAAAATACTTTTTTTAAACATTTTTTTTTGAACTGGCTGAACAGCTGAATTATGTTTTTTTGAGTGGTGTATTTTTTTATTTCATTGCATATCTTTGAGAAAAGCACTATACATGCCTTAGCCGTGAAAAGGGCTTGCCGGCTTCGTATCACTAGACGGCCTCCCTTACGGTCGGCCGTCTATATCTACTCAGCCGGCAAGCCCTTATTTCCCGGCGTCGGCAGTAATGTACTATTACTTCAAAGAACAACATTTTATTAATCGACAAATAGGACATTTTAGTCTAACAACCAACCTTTAAAAACAAAACCTGCTTTTTGTCAAGCCAGCCAGCTGTGTGAATGACCTTGTTGTTGAAACCAAAAAAAAGTTACTTTGCAGGCCTAGGCCTGAAAAGCAGTATGAAATCCCTTTACAGTCCACTCGAGTGGTTGCGCCCAAAAAGCGATAATTCCGAGCCTAATATAAGGAACGTAAAGACAATATTTCATTGCATGTTTGAGAAAAGTTGTATTTACGATACGTATTAACTAATAACGCCTGTTGTCTATTATTTTCAATACGGTATTTCGGTTACTGCGGTATTTGATGACAGCTCAAATCAGCTACTCTTTATGAAATCCCAAAAAAAACTATTAGTTAGTATGAAGTTTCTATGAAGATACTTGCTTATGACGTCATAAACATCAGTGGTCAAAACACGTCTTCTTGTTAGCTTTTGCGTAATTTAATAACATTAAACTGTCCAAAAGTTAGTCGTAGTTTATGTATATTTGATCCCGTGTATTTTTGAATGTATGTTTACTGGTTTCAATGACATAGTTAATTTTCACTGTAGTCAAATCCCGCATTGTTGTGTATTCATGTTTCTTGTATAAATGTGTTTTGGTTTGCAATAAAGCATATTTGTATTATATGGGGATCCTCTTATTTTATAGAAAAACACTATACCGAATGCTTCATTTCCTTAACAAAGTTTTTCTCGGAAGTCATATTTTTTTCAGAAATCTTGGAAATTTCGATCTATAGACATTATGTTAGGTAAGGTTTGTGTTATAACATTCAAAAATTGTATGGTTTCAGAAAAATAATGCTTTTGGTGAAATTAAATGTCTATGAAATGAGAATTCGATATAACGTTTGTTTGTTTATACACCCCAGGCCAAAAGTGTGGAAACAAGCTTAAATTACTATAGAAACCTGTGATTTCCTTACGGAATAAATTACAATATCACAATATAAAAATTATTATAAACATTTTAAAAGTCAATAATGCAAATTCTGCATATGAAAATTGCCAGTGCAACATTTTGTAGAAAGGCAATAAAAAAACGACCACATGCACGTCCCGGAATTAGGTACGTATATATATATATTTATACTAGCTAATGTCCGCGGTTTCGCTCGCACAGGGTCTGTAAACGTTATCTGTGTAACATTCCACCCGTTTTATTTTTTCTTAAAAATGTATATACAATTTCTAGATCACGTCGTGGTATTTTCATGACGGGACAATTCATTTTCCGATGAACCGAACAAAATCATAGTCAAATGTTTAATCTTCTTACGGATAGGAATTTCCTCTAACGTTTAAGGCGGGCTTTTCCCAGTAGACGCCGAACTCACTCATTTTCAGACTCGTCGTAGACGTTTAATCAGTGTTTGAAGATTATGAAAAACATATATCATACTTAAGGATCTTCTGAATATGAAATCGTGTTCAGCAACATGATTGGAAAAATTTCGGTCGATAGAAAACGATCCCAAAGTTACCTCTATTCGTAATATCTTTTCTATAGAATAGCTAAAATACGAACCTTTTTTACCCGTTTTTTGCGTAAATGTATAGATACTAACATTATCTAGTTGAAGTGGATGGGATTTTCTGAATAAAATTATTTATTTAATCACTAGAACGAAATATCTACTAAAACTATGAGGGCGATAGCTCGCGGTGCCATTTCAGTCGCGCTTCGGCGCTTGAAGGGGTTGGACCTGTGTCAATTTGTTCCGCGCGACCACGTGATCGCATTTACGAATTAGTGTTCCAAAAAAATAAGAAATAAAGCAGCACAACGTATGCAAAAAGCTTTTCATATTATAAAACGAATAAAAAAAGACAATGCTCGAGCAAGCAATGCCAAAAAGTAAGTTAATGTTTTATTTATAATAAATTAACAGAACCGAACATAAATGTCAAAAAGTGGCACGGTTGACATGTTCAAGTATATGCTAATAACGCTTTATTCATAATTTAAAACAACATAATTACTTCCTACAAAAGAACTCATTGCTCAAAGCACTAAGTGTCAAATTGACTTACGAACTTATTACCACAAATATTTTTCATCTGAATTAAGTTTTTTTGCGTATTCTGACTTATGTCTCTTGTCAAACTCGGAACATGGATTTAGTACACAGTTAACATATATCAGTACTTTAAGTCCCTGCCTGGGGAAAAGGCATGATTATGTATGTTATGTAACCTAGATATAGGTAAGTAAAAAAAACTGTACTTTACAAATGCTCCTCAGTACTTGTTCTTTCTTAAGGCCTTTAGCAACAATCGACTCCTAGGTAAGGTATGTAGTATATTTTTACCCGACAGCGCGACGCAAAGGAGGGTAATGTGTTTAGCGCAGTCTGTTTATGTATGATAGCACCTTTGAGATTATTTCACATTTAAAAGTATCTAAAAAACAAATAATTTTATTAATTGTATCTAGAGGCACGCCATTGCCCCCTCCAACTCGAGAAAACGCGCTTACAGGCACACCGCAACATCCTTTTCCTTTTTTCGAAGCCATTCAGACCATTTTCAAACCCCCTGTATTTCGTCGTGAACAAAGCTAGAAGCCTGATTTTTCAGTAACTAGGTGGGCATAGTATAACCTAGGCATATTCCAAGTTACATTCAATGAAATAGTAAGTTAAGAATGATTGCGAGTCAAAGTTCCTTAATTTTGTCACTCACTAATTCACTGGCTCATTTACACACGATCATACGAATTCTAAGTTATTTCCAGCAGACACACAAGCTTGAAATTTTGAACTCTATTACTGTTTAGTGTACAGTTATGCGACCTGCATAGGAAAATTTTATTACCTTATGAACCCTATAAAAAATACTCGATTACAAAGTTGATTTTGCGGTTCATATAACCTTCGGTTTAGATACTAAAACCTCAGGCACAGAATTTATACATACAGAATGGACACGCACACCCCCGTGCCGAATTGAGTTACCTCACCCCGCAGGGGCAGTGAGTTGGAATCGTTTTTTCTGCGTAGATAATTTTGAAATGGTCGTGTGCACATGCATACGTAGAACAATAATGATGACTCGTCAAATAATGATGCTGTTGGTGATAGTAATGATGATAATGATGATGGTGGTGTTGTGGGTCATGCTTATGAATCTTATGATGATGATAGTGGTGGTGTTGTTGATGATTGTGTTGTTGTTGATGATTCTGATGATAATGATGGTCATGACGATGATGGTGATTAGCAATGATGATGGCGGTGTTGATTCAGATGGTAATGGTCATGGTGATGACTGATGATGAATAATGACGATGATTGTGATGACAATCCTTGTGGTGATGATGGGTCATTATGGATCATGAGAGTGATCATGAGAGGAATCAAGAGACAGATCATTATGGATGCTAAGAGGGATCATGAAAAGGATCTAGGGGCACGACAGTGCCTCCGCTAAGTCATTATTTACCATGAGATCGTTATGGATCATGAGAGAGATCATTATGGATCATAAGAGGAAGTGACAAGTCTGTGCGGTTTACATCTAGTTCACGTCGACTCCTCAACTGCAGAGTATAATAGAATAAGAAGTATTTACCGTCTTGGCTTGTCAAAAAAAGGAGGATCACTTAAAAAAAATGAGATCCCATCAAAAACAACATGCATGCAAGTCTCACAACCATCTACCGCAAAAAATTGTGATACAATATAACACCAAGTCGGTTAATTTATTTATTAAGTGACCCCCGGCCTATATTATAACATTGACATACATTTTCACAGAATTACATAACTAAAAACATATTGCCGTAACCGTTTTAGTGCCCGCATTAATAATGTAATGTATTAAACATTTTTATCTTTATAATAAAATGTAAGGACTTGGCAATCGCGCACGGTAATATACTCTAGATATAATGAAAACATCTACCAAATATCATTAACGCTTTAAATGTCACGCTTAATTTATATGCGTAAATTCCTACTCATTGTTTCATCTTGGCCGTCCTTACTAAGATAAAAGATGGACCTGGCCACACGGGCAAAAGTGGACGACAGAAGATAATAGAGGAAGATGAGATAGTAAAAGCAGCTGAAATAAAATTGGGCAAGTGCGAGTCCGACTCGCGCATGAAGGGTTCCGTACCTATATATATGTATATATAGGTATAACAAGTTTGTTGTATGGGAGCCCCCTTAAATATTTCTTTTATTTCATTTTTAGTATTTGTTGTTATAGTGGCAATAGAAATACATCATCTGTGAAAATTTCAAGTGTCTAGCTATCACCGTTCTTGAGATACAGCCTGGTGACAGACGGACGGACGGACAGCGAAGTCTCAGTAATAGGGTCCCGTTTTTACCCTTTGGGTACGGAACCCTAAAAAACGGGAGGAGAAGAGCTCAACACCGAACGAAATGGCCAAACTATCTAAGTTGTAAACTATTAGATAAAGCTAAAAATATAATAATCACTTTAAAAGGAGATTTACTCGTGTTCCTATGTACTGTGAGGCTCATTGTCGAATGACAGCAGGACTGGCAACTAGCTTTTACATTAAAAATATATTTAAATATTTAGAATTATGGCCGTCTCTGTCACTCACCAAAAGGGCCGGGCATTCGTGTAATAGCTCTGTATCGTGGCTGAACGCTATAATAAACTTTAATCAAAGTCCTATCTTCTTTTAATATTCCTCTACCAGGGTTACACCTCCCACAGTACTTACAGTGCGACACAAAAGAGTAGAAAACGGATGATAAAGGAACTACAATTTTTCATACAAAATTGTTACCATATTCAAGCACTTTACGTCAAAAATGTGACAGTTGCGAAGGAAGTGGCGCCCTCATTTATTTTCTACTCTTTTGTGTCGCACTGTATGTTGCTGTGCGATGGCCAAGTCATTACATTTATTATAAAGATAAAGATGTGTGATATTAATGCAAACACTACAACGGTCATGGTAATATGTTTTTAATTATGTAACCCGGTGAAAATGTATGTCAAAGTTGTCATATAGGCGGAGGGTCGCTCTGATAGGGACTGAATAAATTAACCAACTTGGTTTTATATTGTAATCTCACAACTTTTAGCGGTAGAAGGTTGCGATGCGAGACTTGCAATTTTTTACATGTTATGTTTTTGGTGGGATACTTATTCCGTAATTCCTCCACAAAACACAGTCACAAGTAAAAACTATAAAAAATAAATTAAGTTAAAACAAACATTTAGTTAAAATGAAAAATAATATTTAGTACTTCTATAGCAAGAATTCGCATTTCACTTTGAACATAAATTATAACCCGCTTTGCACCGGCCACTTAAAAAACTGCCGACTGATATCACTGTATTGTGACACCCCTCTACAGTGTACATTGCCATCGCAATTTCGCGTGAGCGAACTCGGCGAGCGGGGTCGGGGCGCGCGGGCGGCGCTCCGCGTCTTGCCGCGCACCTCACCCCCTCAATTCGGCCGTAGGGCCGGACAATATCGCCTTAAATCAGTATTCTCAGTAAATACAAATAGCCAGACACATGATGGGACAATTCATTTTCCGATGAACCGAACAAAATCATAGTCAAATGTTTAATCTTCTTACGGATAGGAATTTCCTCTAACGTTTAAATCAGTATTCTCAGTAAATACAAATAGCCAGTCAAGTGCGAGTCGGACTCGCGCACAGAGAGGGTTCCTTACGAACTATGAAATCACTGCACATTACTACGGAAAAGATAAAATGTACTAAGCGGCAAACTTAACATTACCGTTGGAAAACTGTTTTACGTACCTACTTTAAATACAGACTACTTTTTTATTTAATTAGAAATGTATAGTTTCAGATTACTCCCTATAAGTACTTCTAGTAATACACGGTATTACTTGCCAAATTCATAGTTTTAGTTCAACTGAAAATATCTTAGTACTTGCCTTATAAATTTTGATTACCTTGAGAGTATCGACGTTTGTTGTGGCATAGGTAAACAGCCGGATCTTTTTTTTACGTTATAACTTATAACATAGAAGTTTGTTTTTTTTAACAACTCCAAAAGACTATAGTTCTGAGTACTTATATGGTTTTTATTTCCATTTTATTCGATAGACGGACAGACAACCAAGTGATCCTTTGAGAGTTGCGTTTCTTCTTTTTGAGGTATGGTATACACGAAGTTTTGTCACTCAATCCTACGTTTTGCTTATAAAGTTTCTAAGAGGCCTTATTCCTTTTAAAATGCTGATTGTTTTAGACATTTTTCTCTATGATCAAACATGTTTATTAACATACTGTTGATGTTACTACCTAGAACAGGGCTATTGAGATTTTTTGGTATATATTTGAAACCTACAGTTTGAATTTTTCATTGATAATTTTTGTTTCAAAAACTACTCGAAATTGACAAAATTCACGCGGAAAATTAGTTTTTTCAACTTATTTTCGACTGCACGCAATAAAAGCATGAAATAGCTATATGTTACTACCTAGAACTCGGCGAAAAGTATTATTCATTTCAAAAAGTTGGCTAAAATTATCAATATATCTGTCGTAATATGAAAAAAATAATTTTTAAAAGGAATAAGGCCTCTTAAGGAAAATCCCTTCTTAGTGCTTGCTTGCATCGTATACTTGATCTATTCCAAAAATTTGAAGTTCCTAGGTTCAGTAGTTTCGGCTCTACGTTAATGAGTGAGTCAGTCAGTCAGTCAGTCAGTCAGGACTTGTCCGTTTATATGTATAAATATATATATTTACAATATGCAGATGTTTTAATAGTGGATGTTCTATTTTTTTTTCTTGTGGGGGTTTTGAACGGAATAATTATTGAAAACTTTAAATATTCAAAGAATAAATTTTGTTTCCATACTTTCGGCCTGGGGTGTAGAACAAGGATAATATTTTCTTCGGTATCCGCGACTGTCACACATTTAAATAAAACAATTTAAGTGGATTATATCTTGTATATGTTTCGGTAGCTTTCCAGTTACCGTTTTGGAAGGTTGACTAAGAAAAACACAATTTTTCTCTATCAAAAATTACATTTATTCCGTTTAAATTGTTCTATTTAAAATATAATTTCAAATTCAAATAGCCTTTATTTCTGATACATTACCATTCTATACATTATGCAGTTTGAGTGCAATTAAACTTATTAAAAATATATATATATTTTATTTGACATGTTACCTGTTCATTCGTTATGAATGTACAGTTTTTGACATATCTATCACTTTAAATAGAATTAAAGCCTGACCAGAAATATACGAGGATGCGCCATATTGCGGAATTTCACTGGAACTAATTTCTTACACTGGCAATGATTTTATGATGGTTTGTCAACAATGTCAATGTCATTCGTGGTGATTCCATTAAAAGAAAAATATTAAAAAATTGTTCAAAGAAAATGCCGAAAAATATTCACAGTTGTGAACGTAAGATTATAAATAAAGTGTACACGCGTTTACTACACGATAAACAGTTAGGAAAAGAGTGCATTCCATTAACCCTTTGACCGCCAAAGACGGCAAATCACGTCATCGGGAATTCGTGCCACTGACGCCAACGACGCCTATTGACGTCAAAAATTTCAATGGTCAAAAACATGCTAATTCAAACCACTATCTGTGTTTTTCAATCTCTGTTGATTTTGGAGCACTTTTTTTTTTTGGTTTGGCGTCAGTGGCACGGTGAATTTGCCGATTTGACTTTGCCGCTTGGCGCTCGAAAGGTTAAATGATATTACGAGGTTAACATAGTGGAACTGACAGGTTTTTAAAGTAATATCATTGTAGTGGGTTGCGATTGGTTGCAAAATTGTTGCCATATAAATCTTATAAATAGCGCCCTCTTGACAATCCTCATATATTTCTGGTCAGGCTTTAATTACAATTTAAATATATATTTATTACACTTTGATATATTATCATTTATATAATTTATTTAAATTAAATATTCCACCAGTCCGTAGAGAATGGAGACCCTGCGAAAGTATGGAAATTTCTCAAGTCAATTGGAGTTGGAAAGCCACGTCCGAATTCCTGTACCAATGACATTAACTTCGATTCGCTTAATCAACATTTTTCTACTTCTAGCACATTCTCTGGCGCTATTAAGGGCGACACCCTTGAATTTCTTTCATCACTTTCCACTCCAGATTCACTCCCTTTTTCTTTTGTTCAATTTACTGACAGTGATGTTAAGAAGAATATTCTATCTATAACGTCGAACGCTGTAGGTACCGATTGCGTCAGCCGAAACATGATCATTCCTATCCTTGACCTCCTTGTTCCCATTATTACCTATATCCTAAATTGTTCTATTTCTTCTGGTACTTTCCCGTCACTTTGGAAAGATGCTAATATTGTCCCAATACCGAAAAAGTCCAATCCTTCCTCCTTTTCTGATTATCGTCCAATCTCCATTCTCCCACTCCTTTCTAAAGTACTCGAGCGTCTTGTTTAACATCAGTTATCATCCTATCTGAATAAATATAACCTTTTGAATCCATTCCAGTCTGGATTCCGTCCTGGTCATAGTACGGCGACAGCACTAGTTAAAATTACAGACGATATCCGGTCGGGCATGGACTGTCGGAAAGTTACAGTGTTAACACTGCTGGATTTCAGTAATGCGTTCAATACAGTTGATCACGACATCTTACTTGGCATATTAAGTTCTCTTAACATATCTCCTGCAGTAATTAATTGGTTTCGTAGTTAGGTAAGTGATCGTCGGCAGCGAATAAAGGTGGATGACTCCTTTTCTTCTTGGTGCAGCACGCTGGCTGGGGTTCCTCAGGGTGGAGTGCCGTCGCCTTTGTTATTCTCTATCTTTATAAATTCCATTACACATAATCTATCTTCACATTATCACCTTTATGCCGATGATCTTCAAATTTATTCACAGGGTGTTCTCGGTGACCTCGCGTCTGTTATTAGCGACGTAAATGGTGATTTGGAGCGCATTTTAAATTGGAGTCATAGGTTTGGTCTCAAAGTCAATCCTGCTAAAACTCAAGCTATCGTAATTGGCAGTTCTAAGCTGATCTCCAGGGTTGACTTTGATAATGTCCAACCTGTATTATTTGACGGAGTTCATATACCTTTTTCGCATTGTGTAAAAAACCTCGGTGTCATTCTTGATCGCACTTTATCTTGGGTGCCACAGGTTAATGAAGTAAGCAGAAAGATGTTTGCGGCAGTCGGTTCTCTCAGAAGGCTCAGTAATTTTCTGCCTATTGCCACCAAAATTGCACTCTCTCAAACTATACTTCTTCCTATATTGGACTATGCTGACATAGCTTACCTTGACCTCGCGGAGGAGCAGCTTAATAAGCTTGAGCGTATCCAAAACATCTGCATTCGGTTCATATTTGGGTTACGCAAGTATGACCATGTATCCGACTTCCGGTCTCAGCTCAAGTGGCTCTCAATCCGTTCTCGTCGTCACTCCCATATTCTGTCTCTTCTTTATAATGTACTATTTAACCCCACAACTCCCCGCTACCTCAAGGAGCGCTTCAGCTATTTGCGTTCTGTTCGCTCTGCACAAAACTTAGTTCTTACTGTTCCCCCTTCATCTTCTTAATTTTATAACGGTTCTTTCACATTCCGGGCTACTTTACTGTGGAATTCGCTTCCTCTGGATATAAGGCGTGCCCAATCTCTTGCAACATTTAAAACCCTCGTCAAAAAACAGTATTTGTCTCTCCCTTAGTACACTGCAATAATACGAGGGCTGCCTTTTAAGTTGTGTCGTTTGGAAAAACTAAAGATAATTTAAGTGTTAAATGGTATTTATTGTTTTTCAAAGTAATCACCGTGATATGTAATACACTTTTTCATTCGATCGAACCAGTTTTCGAAACACTTATTCCAGTCCGAAGTCGGGGTCTCCAAAATGGCCGTTTTGTATGCCTCAACTGCTTCTTCAGGCGTCGGGTACCGTTGACCACGAAGTAGTGGCTTGATTTTTGGAAAAGTAAAAAAACCGTTAGGGCTTAAGTCTGGACTGTACGGCGGGTGTCCCAGAATTTCGACGTTTTGCTTTTTTAAAAACGCAATTGTTTGCCGGGCGGTGTGTGAGCTCGCATTATCGTGGTGCAGTCTTATATGACGTCTTGGGTTATTTTTTCGAAACTCGCCGATGACTTCCGGTAAACAGACAGTGGTATACCAGTCAGCACTAACCGTTTTACGATCCTCGAGCACGATGGTGGCAACGTGGCCACTTTTCGCCACAAACGTGGCGACCATTTTTTTCGAAGTGCTCCGTGAGCGTATTACTTTGGTCGGTTTTGGCTCATCTTGGAACACCCAAACAGTCGACTGCTGTTTAGAATCGGGATCGTAGGCATATATCCAAGATTCATCACCACTGATAATGTCGTAAACATGTTTCGAGTTTCCTCGGTTGAATTGCCGCAGAGTTTTGCGACACCATCGAACGCGAGCCGTTTTTAGGGTTCCGTACCCAAAGGGTAAAAACGGGACCCTATTACTGAGACTTCGCCGTCCGTCCGTCCGTCCGTCCGTCCGTCCGTCTGTCACCAGGCTGTATCTCAACAACGGTGATAGCTAGACAGTTGAAATTTTCACAGATGATGTATTTCTATTGCCGCTATAACAACAAATACTAAAAATAAAATATAATAAATATTTAAGGGGGGCTCCCATACAACAAACTTGTTATAGATTATATATATATGTATAGGTACGGAACCCTTCATGCGCGAGTCAGACTCGCACTTGCCCAATTTTTTTTGGTCTTCACTGAGTAAATGTGGTATCCAGCGTGAGATCAACTTTTTACGCCTAAGTGATCATGCAAAATACTGTGAACACTGGTCCCTGAAATACTTAAGGAAGCTTCTATCTTACGGTATGTCGCATGGCGATCTTCGAAGATCAGTTGCCGTACAGCATCAATGTTCTCCTGGGTTACGGCTGTTTTTGGTCGACCTTCACGATGTCTATCACCAAGACTAGAGCAACCACGTTGAAATTCTAAATACCAGCGTTCCACAGTCCGAAGGCATGGTGCTTTATCATTGAAAACCGTAGTCAACTCTTCGAAGCACTGAAGTCGCGTTAAGCCCCTTTTGAAGTTGTAAAAAATTATCGCACGTAAATTTTCCTTCGAAATTTCCATTTTCACAACTGACTTGTCAACTTTGAACGAACGCTGTACTAAAACGGTTGGGCCGATTTCGAGTCATTCTTTTGTTTTCGAATTCTAAATTCAAATATTTTAAGATGACACTAGTTCTTTTTTTATGCAATCACGGGAGGTTTGCAAACGACAGAACTTAAAAGGCAGCCCTCGTAATAGCTCACAGATCACCTCCACTAGATAGCTAATGTTGATAGTAATATTCGCGACTCAGTTCACCGCGCGGCGAGGATCGACGGGGAGAGCGGGTGGGCGTTACCTGCGTCATGATTGGCCAATTCCTAAAGCGCACGTGATCATAGTGATGCGACACATTCATTAGAAGTGTCTAAACCGGTATTAAATATTATTGCTTGTACACAGTTGTACTAAATAGGAGATATCAATTATAAAAAATATTTAAGGTAAACAAACAAAGTTATAGCAGATTACGGATATATATGTAACTAAAGGCATTAAATAATTTCATATAATATAAAGTTGATAATATTCAAATACAAATACTCTTTATTGCACACCTCAAGGAATACCTATACAACACAACATAAGATACATTAAAATAACAGGCAGAGGTAAACAACAGGTGGCCTTATCGCTAAATAGCGATCTCTTCCAGACCACCTTTAGGTAGCGGAGTGGTTGAAAATATACTTCTAGAAATTACCTGGTAATTTATTATTATAATTATTTTGAGGGTTAATTAATAAAAATGCTTTTCGTTTCGACCAACTTCAAAAAAAGGAGGACCTGAAAGTATGTATGTATGTTTGTCCGCGATTATCTGGCGTTTGGCTGAACCGATTTTCAGAAGAGTAATTATTACACTTAGGAGAAGGTTTTGGAATTTAAACCGACTTAATAAAAGAGAGGTTCTTATACGTATGTTTTTCCGAGACTGTAAAATTATAATAATTATATAAATTATTATAATTATATAAAAAAGTAGAAAAATGCAAAATACCATACTTAACACATTCTCTGCTGTTAACGCACTCCACATTAGTACAATTTCATTCGTTGGTACATGATTCTACAGTAAATGGTTTAAGAAAAATAATAATACAATACAATACAACAATACTTTATTACATACCGATAAAAGTTTACAAAAGGAAACAAGACACATAGAATTAAAAAATGTATCTGCTAAGATTATTCGAGTCTTCGACAAAAATATCTAGAAAGCCCCAAGCTACTTATGCTACTCAGTACAAACGACTTTTTTTTAACAAGGAGGTTAGACTACTTTTATGGCTTTGTAATGGTCAGGTCTCACCGGAAGATCAGCACTGGCTTTCGAGCTAGTATTATGCTGAGGTTTGAGTCCCACCCCACTTCCTCCAAGTCCATCATCAGGTCCATATTGTGATACTGGATTGAATTGCTCGCTAAGAGGAATCGAGAAACCGGAACAGCATAACTCTTTGTCAAACCAACTCCGAGATCCGTCGCACTTCCTCCAACTCCATGATCAGCTCCATCTTGTGACACTGGTTCTAATTGCTCGCGAAGAGGAATCGAAAAACTGAAGCAGCATAACTCTATGTCAAACCAACTCCGAGATTCGTCGCACTTTCTCCAAGTCCATCATCAGGTCCATATTGTGATACTGGATCTAATTGCTCGCTAAGAGGAATCGAAAAACCCAAACAGCAAAAGTC
Source organism: Apotomis capreana (assembly GCA_947623375.1). Lineage (NCBI taxonomy): Eukaryota > Metazoa > Arthropoda > Insecta > Lepidoptera > Tortricidae > Apotomis > Apotomis capreana. The sequence continues at coordinate 3,277,800 of OX392515.1, read as the reverse complement.
TATGTCAAACCAACTCCGAGATCCGTCGCACTTCCTTCAAGTCCATCATCAGGTCCATCTTGTGATACTGGATCTAATTGATCGCTAAAAGGAATAAAAAAACCGAAACAGCATAACTCTATGTCAAACCAACTCCGAGATCCGTCGCACTTCCTCCAACTCCATCATCAGGTCCATCTTGTGACACTGGTTCTAATTGCTTGCTAAGAGGAATCGAAAAACTGAAGCAGCAAAAGTCTATGTCAAACCAACTCCGAGATCCGTCGCACTTCCTCCAAGTCCATCATCAGGTCCATCTTATGTCACCGGTTCTAACGTCTTGCTGCTAAAAGGACTTGAAATCCAAACAACATGATATCTCTACAAAAACAAAATAATATGTAAGTACGTGCATTTACCGATTTAATTACAAATTTTAAGAAATAAATCAATACATAATATTTACTCAAACTAAAAACATCTACAAACTAAATAAAACTACCGAATTACTACTCTAAATTACTATAATACAACAATAAAAATAAATATTAATTCTTTATTAATAAAATACGCTTCAGCCAAAAGTCGATTTGGTATTGTCTGCAGTACATCACTAACGATACACGTGCTTTCGTAAGAACCGGTAGAAAAGGATAGCTCAATTGCATTTTTTACTTGATCAAAAGGGACAGATATGCTTCACTACTTCCGAGCGACGTTCGTTAGTTCCAAGTGACCAGTATAAAGAGAGCTCCGGTCTCCGTGGCTAGGAAACAAAAATTTTGTTTTATACAGTAAAATTTACTCACCTATGGAATGTTATACCATCTTTATCATAGCTTGAAGTCCTAGAAGTCTTCCCACACCACTTAACGCTACAATTTACCATTTTTCGTTGATATTTGATATTATTTTTCGTTGCCGTACGCACGGGTCGAAAACATGGACGCAACTAAACGGTGGCGCCCGTGTTGATACTTTTATAAGATCGCAGTACCATACCGTTGGTGCGCGCGGGTCGCCTTACATGCTCCGTCTAGTGGGGGTTGTCTGTGTAATAGCTCCTTTAACTTTGTGGCTCATACTGTTTTTGTTTTATTTATTACTTGACAATATATTTATTTATTATGTCTAAGTATTTATGTAAGTATATCTGTATATTTTTATTTATGTATGTTTATTACTTTTGTCTTTTATAGTAGTCGTTCATTTAGTCCTAGTCCTATTATTATTATGCACCACCTACTAATTTCAAACATTAATTTTCAACTACTCCGCTACGTAAAGGTTGTCTGGAAGAGATCGCTATTTAGCGATAAGACCGCCTGTTGTTTACCTCTGCCTGTTATTTTAATGTATCTCATGTTGTGTTGTATATTCCTTGATGTTGGAGGTGATCAATAAAGAGTATTTGTATTTTGTATTTTATTTAGTTTTAATTGCGTAATTAGTTTTTTTTTAATTATTATTTTATGTTTATTTATATTCATTCAGCGACATCAGTATCTTCAGTATCAGTTTTCCCTTTGGCATAGGCCTCCCTAGCACTTGCCATAGCTTTCTGTTTATGGCCTTCCGCCTCCATGTTTTGCTAGCAATTTTCATGATCTCATCTTCCCATCTCTTTCTCTGCCTCCCTCTCTTTCTTTTCCCATCTCTTGGGTACCACATTATAACATCCTTGGACCATTTGTTTTTCTGGTTTCTTATAACGTGACCAACCCAGTTCCATTTGAGCTTCTTTATTGTATATGTTACATCTGCTACTTTGGTCTTATTTCTTATATTCGATAGCCTGACTTTGTCCCTTAATCTGATGTTTAAAATGCTTCTTTCCAATTTTGACAGACTTCCAGTGCTCTTTTGTGTTTTTTGGTGAGAGCCCAAGTTTGTGATCCGTATGTTAGACATAGTAATATACATGAGTTGAATACTTTTGCTTTGTCTCATTGATATCTGCGGATTTTTCATTACTTCTTTCAGCGACCAATATACCTTCTCCAAGCAGTACTGATTCTGGTGTTTATTTCCTTTGTCATAAGGTCTTCTGGTGAGATAATTTGTCCTAAATAAGTGTATTGGTTGACATATTCTATGTTGTGGTTGTTCAGTGAGACAGGTATTTTTTCATGGTTTGTTATTAATTTTGTTTTGTCGGTGTTCATAGTTAATCCTACAATATTGCTTTCTCTTTCTAGTTGTAACAGCATGGTCTGTAAGTCCTTCTGATTGTCGCTCAGAACAATCAGGTCATCTGCAAATCTTAAGTGGTTTAACCACTTAAAATATAATTAGGTTACATTAAAATAGGATCGCAATCAAAATACCACAAAATGTAAGAGTAAATATATGCTTTATTCCCCACAATGGATGCTGTCGGCACTTTTAGTTTCTGAAGACTGTAGATGATAAATATTTGGTTTCTGAATAAATAAAATAAATATTTAGGGACAATCTTACACAAATCCACTTAGTCCCAAACTAAGCAAAGCTTGTACTATGGGCATTAGACGACGATATATATTATAATATACAAATTATACATATATAGATACCATCCATGACCCAAGAACAAACATTCGAGTTCATTTCATCACACAAATATTTGTCCTGGCTGGGATTCGAACCCAGGACCGCCGACTCAGTAGGAAACTGCACTACAAACCGAGCCAACCGTGTCATCTATTATATATATAATATTGCCTTATCCTTCAGGATGTGGAGTCATCGATTATGGAAACGTGGCCACAGAAGCTGGTGTACACAATTCGCATGAAGCACAGCTTCATGACGTATCAGTACGAACTCGAAGATCATACTGACCTGGGCTCGCACGAGTACTTTGGTAAGTTGTGTCTATAGTACCCATAGTTCGCCGCAAGGTGCGTGTGCAGACTGCATCCGTCGACTCCCTGCGACCCTGACGAGGTCATCTGTCCATCTAGTTGGGGGCTTTCCTATACGTGGCCGCCACTCCAGGACTTTGCTGCCGCAACGGTAATCTGTTCTCCGGGCTATATGGCCCGCCCCGCCCATTGCTACTTCAACCGTGCAATCCTGTGAGCTAAGTATATTGGTTACTTTGGTTATATCTGCGAATATCCTCGTTGCTGATTGTATCACATAGATAAACTCCGAGCATAGCCCTTTCCAATGCACATAATAAGTAGTATAACCATGATGAATTCTTCAACCTTATAGCAACAAGAAAACCAATACATAAATCACGCTAATATTATAAAGGCGAAAGTTTGTGAGTGTATTTATATGTCTGTTTGTTACTTCTTCACGCTCAAACGGCTGGAGCAATTTTGATAAATTTTGGTATACATATTAATTTTTTATCCTGAAAAATGTAGTATTCCCGTGGGGTGAGCGCGGGTGACACCGCGTGGCGCAACTAGTAATAAATAAATAAATATCGGACAACCTCACACGTCACGCCGCACATAATAATAATAATAATAATAAAAGCCATTTATTTCCAAATAGAATATCTTACATTTATCATTATCATGCAGCAATTAGATTAGTAACTTCTATTTATGTATTTATATTTCCTGAGATATTATTTGACGTCTTTCTTTATTGAAAGACTTACAATACTCGTTTATTATATTCATTAATTCATTGTTATTGTTCATTTAAATTCATCATATAGATACAGTATTAATTATTAGTATTAATTACGAACTATTTAGTACATTTATAATCTGTATGATCTCGTTATTTATTTTTAAATACATTAATTTTATTTAACAACTTACTGTAATATCGTTTACTAATTTATCAGTATTTACATTGAATTCATTTGATTTATATTAACATGTAATTTATTTGATAAGTATTTATAATTATAGCTGTAGTTTCTTAAATTGTAGTTTATTTAACATTTAAATTATACATTGTGTATACTCTATTGGGATGTCCATTTTTGGACATAGGCCTCCTCCCTCCTGTTCCATTCGTTTCTGTCAGCGGCTACTCGGGTCCAGGTGACGCCCGCCTCGGCGACGATGTCGTCTCGCCAGCGGCGGCGCGGGCGGCCCCGCGGCCGGCCGCGGTCGCGCGGGTACCAGTGTAGTAGAGCTTCGCTCCATCGGCTATCTGTGGTCCGAGCCGTGTGTCCAGCCCAACGCCATTTTAGTCTGCATGCCATTTCTGCTGCGTCTTTTATTTTGGTTCTATGGCGAATATCTGTACTTCTTACTCTATCGTTTATCTTAAGGCCCAGCATACTTCTTTCGGCGGACCTTTGAAAAACCTGAATTTTATGTATAACCTCTCTTGTTATCGGCCATGTTTGGCATCCATATAATAAGGTAGGAGTGACTACTGAGTCCATAACCTTTTTCTTTAGTTTAATGTCCATTTTCGACTTAAATATATGCTTGAACGACCATTAGGAGTTCCAGGCCTTTTTAATTCGTCTCTCTACTTCTTGGACGGGAAATCTATCTTTAAGAGATATGTTTTGACCGAGGTATAGGTATTCATCAACGTATTCAATGTTATTGGATTGTATAGTAGTTACTTTAACGACGCTGTTAGTCATTATACGTGTTTTTTCAGGGTTCATTTCTAAACCGCATTTTTGACTTTCTAGTTGCAACGTTTCTAGCATGAATACTAGCTCGGCATGGTCTTCTGCAATCAAAACAATATCATCCGCAAACCGTAAGTGGTGAAGCCGTTTCCCGTTTAAATGAATGCCACAGTTTTGCCAGTCTAGTCTTCGGAATATGTATTCGAGCAGAGCGGTGAATAAGTTTGGTGAGATTGGGTCTCCTTGTCGGACGCCACGTTTTATATTAAATTGTTCACCTTTCCTTTCAAGTTTTATAAGTGACTTTCCTTTACTATAAATTTCTGACAATATATTTATATATTTCGTGTCAACTCCTTGTTGTTTAAGCGCTTTCCATAGCTTTTGGTGCGAAATTGTATCAAAAGCTTTTGTATAGTCCACAAAAGCTATGTAGAGTCGTTTATCGTACTCTCTATATTTCTCTATAATTTGTTGTAAAGTAAAGATGTGATCAATCGTTGAATAATTTCGTCTGAACCCGGCTTGCTCTACTGGTTGTTCAAAATCCAAAGTGTTTCTAATTCTATTTAGGATTATACTCGTGAACAACTTGTATGTGGACTGAAGCAAACTTATAGGGCGGTAGTTGTTTATTTTTAGTGGGTCTCCTTTTTTAAATATAAGTGTAATAATAGATGTTTCCCATTCTTTTGGTATAATTTCATTAATAATAATTTCGTTAAATAAACGTGTGAGTAAAGGTGTCAGTGGCTCACTTATAGCTTTCAGGATGTCGTTTGTTACACCGTCTTCACCAGGGCTCTTCGCTGTTTTTAATTAATTGATAGCATTTCGTACTTCGCTTTCTAGTAATGGCGCTATATTATTTAATGGTAATAGTGGTCTCTCTCTACAAAGGAATTTTCGGTGTTCCGTATTATACAAGTTCGCGTAGTATAGCGTGGCCGTTTTAATAATACTGTGTCGGTTGGTATGCACTGTTCCTATATTATCCTTTAGCGATGGTATCCAATCTTTATAGTCTTTTAATCGTTTATTTCCCCGCTTGGCAGATCCTCTTTTCGAAAGTTCCTCTTCTATTATTCTCATTTTGTAGTTAATTTTGCTTTTTTTTCAATTTATTACGGATTTTGGAATATATTTGTTTTAGTTTTCTTTTTTCAAGGGCTGTTTTGAATGTTTTATTTTTTAACGTAGTTCTTTTATTTATTAAATTTTGTATTGATTCTGTTATTATAGGGGACTTGTTTTTCAATTCGATTGATAACTTGAGGGTGCATTTTTTTATTTTCTCGTTTAAACATGTATAATAATCTTGAACATTAGTGTACTGTAGTGGCTCTATAGATTCTATGAAAATATTCTTTAGAGACTCTTTTTGTAGCGGATTGAATTCCTTCATTTTCGCTTTAAACGCAATTCTAGATTTCTTATGTCTGAATTGTGTGCAATAGGTTGCTCTTACCAGTCTATGGTCTGTTGGATGAGAGGTATTCAGAACTTCCACATTTTGAATTATGTTAATGTTCCGTTTTCTAGTTATTATGAAGTCTATTTCATTGAGCGTCCTTTCATCTGGTGATTTCCATGTCCAGCGTAATTTTGGCTTTTTCTTGAAGTGGGTGTTCATTATATAGAGTTCGTTCTCTAGACAGAAGTTGATAAGGATCACGCCGCACATATCGATATATAAATGGGCGGCTGTGTGCACTGAATGTTTAAGATTTTGTGAGGTATTGGACGATGATAATATATCCGATTTTCTGTTTTTATTGTTTATTTTATGTTTATTTTTTCATTCGGATACTCTGCTCTATAACAATATTGTATTTATAAAGTAAGTTTCATGGCGCATTAGTTAAAAAAACTGTAATGTCATGTTAACGTGTTAAATAAATATAGGTAATCGAAATTCTGTATAAATATTATCAGTGACCGTAATAGGTAGTGCCATTTCGGGGGACTTCGGTGCGTAAGCTTAGTATGGATATAGTTTTTAACCCCAGGATTTAATATGAAAATTTTAAAATAATTGGTTTTAACTCGTTTACAGGTACGTAATATGTCATTGAAAAATTTAAACGAAAGAAATTTTAAATTAATGATGTATTTGAAATGTATTTTTTTTTAACTTTTAAAGAAAAAAATCTGTGAGAAATACGAGTCGGAGAATCTCAGTCTCAATCTCCAGGGCATATCCATATTAAGTCATTCATTGACAGACATTGTAGTCTGCAACCATAAAACATATCTAAGAAAGTGCTCTGAAATGGGTTCAATCAAATTCAAAATATATTTCGGATCAATAATAATTTGAATGCGGAATCCCGCACAGATAATGGGTTTCCCAGGATAATAGTAACAAACATACACACCTGACCCCAAGCGCATATACCGCCCCCTTTCCCTTCTGTCCTTCGTGGGTAAACAATAAAAATGAATTTTGTTTTTCTGTTAAATGTACAGGCTACAATAATTCAAAAGTTGGGTTCTCCTAATTAAATACCTGTGACAGGAGAACCCGCTCGCTCTTCCAAATAATGCACTAAATTACTTAACAAAATCATATTATATCATATTACCAATTGATCTTAAAACAATTAAGTTAGATCTATTGTTTAAAATTTAGTAAACAATAACAATAGGTTGCAAACATCGCAGCTCTCGCGCTGACGCTTTAGCCGACACTAAATGGCTGTCAATGTTAAGCTGTTTTGTAATAGGGATGATGACTGATATTGAATTCTCTAACATACCTAATACTTAAGCTTAGTTATTTACTTATCCGGTCCTCCGGTGATCGTAGGGCTGGCTCGTTCCTCGCCCAACGCATTGGCATTGCCATCCAGCGAGGTAACGCGGCCAGCCTTATGGGCACCCTACCTAATGGTAGCGACATAGGGGATATATGTACATATAGTTTAGGTCCCAATAGTTTAAGTTAGGTTTAATTAGATCATAATTTAAGTTTGTTAAGGTTTAGTTATATACTTTTAATTTTATGTTGTTTTTTCTCTAATAAATAAAACATTATATGTTTAATAAATAATAATAGATCAGCCAGTCATGAAATAAAGAAAAAAATATATAAGGTTTTTTAAATATGTTACTTCAAATTCACGCACGCAAATTTTACGTGTTATTTTTTTAATCTAAATAATCTTCTTCTTTTTTAATCTCATAACTCAACAATAATTGTATGACAACCATGTATTTAAACGTACTAGTTGTTATGCCATACATATGTTAGTACCTTTACTGGACGATGACGTCACGTTGCGATAACCGAAAAACTACTTACGAATATTATTAATATCATAATATATGGAGCGTTATTAGCGCCTTTAGAGCACTAATTAATTCCCAAATTTTATTAATTTGGAATGCTGTCCTTTGCTTCTGGTTTTTATATTAATTTTTGTATGTTATTTTATTTTATTTCTCTTTAAAGTTAACTTTAGATCTAAAATTCTTTCTTTTATACCGAAATATCTTCGCGAATCGCAAAAGCTGCGGCATCTTTTGGTATGCTCCGCAAAAGAGTTTGGGACTCGCACGATCTTAAATTACACACTAAGATTGCTGTGTACAGAGCAGTTATATTGCCGATTCTATTGTACGCGACTGAGACTTGGTGTCTCTACAGAGGCGACATTAAGCGTCTTGATTCTTTTCACATGAGGTGCTTACGTTCGATACTTCGCCTTAAGTGGCAGGACCGAGTATCGAACACCGAAGTATTGAGACGTACTTATCTTAGTGGTATAGAGTCCCTGCTCATAAAGGGTCAGCTTCGATGGTGCGGACACCTCGTACGCATGGATGACACCAGACTACCAAAGGCTGTCTTCTATTCGCAGTTGCGAGATGGGAAGCGCAAGCCAGGAGGTCAGTTTCTGCGGTTTAGAGACGTCATCAAGCGTCATTTTACCGCGTGCAACATCCCATGCGAGGGTTGGGAAGACCTTGCACAACAGAGAGGAGTATGGCGCAGTTCTGTTCATGAGGCCGTCACTGATTTTGAGGAGCGTCGCTTGCAAGACCTCGACGCAAAACGCCTAAACAGAAAGACCCGTTCAAAGCCTTCCTATACCTACACGTATAATGATAAAGGTGAGTTGTACTGTGCGCCTTGTAACAGAACCTTCAAAACCAAATTCGGTTTTGCAAGCCACATTCGTGCACATGACCGATGCTCGTGAAGGTCATGTCTCCAGGTTTCGCCATTGACGGATACGTCAAGGAGGACGATACGATATACCTAATACTCAGAATATCCAAAAGATATTCGTTGAAGGTCATTCAGGTATACGCACCGACCTCGTCACATTCTGATGAGGAAGTAGAGGCTATGTATGAGGACGTAAGTAGGGCCATACATACTTCCAAAACCTACTTCACTGTTGTTATGGGGGACTTCAATGCAAAGTTAGGCAAGAACAGCGGTGATGAGTTGAGAGTGGGGCAATTTGGATACGGGCAACGGAACCCTAGGGGACAGAGGCTGGCAGACTTTCTGGAGAAAGAGGAACTCTTCATGACGAACTCTTTCTTCCAGAAGCCGCCTCACAGGAAATGGACCTGGATAAGTCCCGATGGTTCCACGAGAAACGAGATTGACTTCATCATGACCGACAGGAAACGGATTTTCAGTGATGTGTCTGTGATCAATAGGGTAAAGACCGGCAGTGATCATCGAATCGTAAGAGGCACACTGAATATCAATGTCAAACTGGAAAGGTCCAGTCTGATGACGTCTACGCTCCGACCTACTCGGGCCCATATTCAAAACCCCGAGAGCTTTCAACTCGAGCTCTCCAACCGCTTCGCTTGTCTGGAGAATTTTGTCTCAGTGGACGAGATCAACGACGGGCTAGTGGAAACTGTCCACGCGGTAGGGTCTAAGTTTTTCAGACCCCGCCGTAAAGACAGACCTCAGAAATTGTCTGATCGAACCTTAAACCTCATGGCTGAACGACGCTCGCTACAGTTGCAGTCTCCCGATGACGCGAGGTCATATAGGCAGCTTAATAGACGTATATCGAAGTCCTTGCGACATGATCTGCGGCTCTTTAATACGAACCGTGTTAAAGAGACCATTGAGCAGAACAAAGGCTCCAAAGTGTTCGCAAAGGACAAGTCTATTGGACAAAGCCAGCTGACTAAGCTGAAACGGGAAGATGGCAGCATAGCGTCGACCAAAGCAGAGGTTCTAGGCGAGATCGAGAGGTTCTATGGTCAGTTATACACTTCAGTCGCAAAGCCCGTTGACAGCTTGGTAGGCGATCCAAGAGCCAAGCTGTCCCGACATTATACCGAAGACATCCCGGACATCAGTCTGTACGAGATTAGGATGGCCCTGAAGCAGCTTAAGAACAACAAGGCGCCGGGCGAAGACGGAATCACCGCAGAGCTTCTGAGAGCGGGTGGAACACCGGTACTTAAGGTCCTCCAGAAGCTCTTTATTTCCGTCTTGTCCGAGGGCAAAACGCCTGAAGCATGGAATAGAGGCGAGGTGGTACTGTTCTTCAAGAAAGGTGATAACAGCCTATTGAAGAACTACAGGCCCATCACGCTTCTAAGCCATGTTTATAAGTTGTTTTCGAGGGTCATCACGAACCGTCTCGAACATAGACTTGATGACTTCCAGCCTCCCGAACAAGCCGGTTTCCGAAGAAGCTATAGTACCATAGACCACATACATACGCTGCGGCAAGTTATACAGAAGACTGAAGAGTATAACTTGCCATTATGCTTAGCGTTTGTGGACTATGAGAAAGCCTTCGATTCGGTGGAAACATGGGCGGTGCTTGAGTCACTTCAGCGATGCCATATTGACTATCGGTACATTGAAGTGTTTGTATAGTAACGCCACCATGTTGGTCCGAGTTCAGGAGCAGAACACAAAGGCCATTCCATTGAGAAGAGGCGTAAGACAGGGGGACGTTGTGTCCCCGATACTGTTTACGGCCGTTATGGAAGACGCCTTCAAGCTCCTGGAATGGCAAGGACTTGGCATCAACATCAATGGCGAATACATCACTCACCTTCGGTTTGCCGACGACATCGTAGTCATGGCAAAGTCGATGGAGGAACTCAGCATGATGCTCGATGACCTCAATCGAGTTTCTCAACGGGTGGGCTTAAAAATGAACATGGACAAGACGAAACTCATGTCAAATGCCAAGGTTGTGCCCATCCCAGTTTCTGTTGAAAACTCGGTACTCGAAGTTGTTGACTCATACATCTACCTAGGACAAGTGGTCCAATTAGGTAGGTCCAACTTCGAGAAAGAGGTCAACCGCCGAATCCAACTCGGCTGGGCAGCGTTCGGGAAACTACGCAATGTCTTTTCGTCCGACATACCTCAGTGCCTCAAGACGAAAGTCTTCAACCAATGTGTGTTACCAGTGATGACTTACGGCACCGAAACGTGGTCTTTCACTATCGGCCTCATCTCAAAGCTCAAAGTCGCTCAACGAGCAATGGAGAGAACTATGCTCGTGGTGTCTCTACGTGATCGAATCAGAAATGAGGAAATCCGTAGACGAACTTAAGTGACCGATATAGCTCACCGGATTAGCAAGTTGAAGTGGCAATGGGCAGGCCACATAGCACGCAGAGCAGATGGCCGATGGGGCCGAAAAGTGCTCGAGTGGAGACCTCGGGCCAGCAAGCGCAGCGTGGGACGTCCACCTACAAGATGGACAGATGACCTTATAAAGGTCGCCGGAAGGCGCTGGATGCAGGTCGCTTCCAACCGGTATATATGGAAGTCCAAAGGGGAGGCCTATGTTCAGCAGTGGACGTCCTGTGGCTGAGATGATGACTCTTATATGAAGTGATGCTGGCAAAAACGTCTTCATGACGATTGCCATTAAAAAATTAAATTAAAATATAGTTAGTCCTGTAGATATTTTAATTCCTATAAATAATAATACCCGATCGATATCCTCAAAAAATACTGTATATATATACTGTGACGATTACAGGACGAGAGTACGAGCCGTTCATGCGACTGCAGTGGGCCATTGACACCAGCTATCTCTACCTGATGTCAGGAGCCAAGGTGGAACAGGTAAGTCTATCCAGGGTGATCAATCTAAATGGGCCATGAATACGAAAACCATAACAGATAGGGAAATCTGTTCTTAGGGAACATGGCGTCGATTTTAGATGTAATAGAAACTGCATTATTCTTTTTTATAAATCTCTTCCAGGCATCGTGTAGGTAGCGGAGTAGATCAAAAAAAGTTTCAATTGAGTAGGTAGTCTGAGTAGGTTATTAAAAACTATATATACATATAGCAGAGTAAAATAGATAGCGAACCAGAGTCAGTCGCATAGTTAGAGGAGCAATTTTCATTGCAATGTATATTAAGAGCTCTCTCTTAGAGAGAACCCTGAAAAGAAAAACCCTGCCTGTTTTTATTTTTATGTTTTGCCCCCGTATAAATTTTTTTTTTCTTGCCTCAGACCCTGATGCTGCAAGAGTTTCCGTTCAGCGCCGACCACATCAACACAGGGGTCTTCATCACGGCCACGCTAATCGCGATGCTGTTACCCATCTCTCTTGAGCTGACATTCATTTTCCTCACAGGACGACTATTTGAGGAGAAAAATAGTGGCATACATGTATGTACTATGCTGACACTATCACTATCATATATAACACAATACGAGTATTGTATTAAGCGGTTTACACTCACGTGAAATTGTCAGGAACGGCCCGACATGTTTCGAACTAGTATGGAGCTCTTCATCACCCGTACAGTGACAAAAATGTACATGCATTTTGTAGGCAATAAAATTCCCTATACATTTTGTTCCGATACTTGTTTTCCTACACTATTCCGTAACTTATTTACAGTGTTCCAAAGCCAGAAGTTTGATATATTTCCGAAAAATGCGACTTTTACCTTTTTTTAAATGTGCATATCTCCGTAACAATTTGTCGTAGAAACAAAATTTTAAATGTAATTATAGAAAAGTTAATTCTCTACAACATTGCTTAAGCTCTTTTCTAGCTAACGTGCACCTAAACGAAGATATAAGCAAAATTTTGTATAAATTACTGTTGTCTTTTTCAATATGGCGGCGGGCGCGGAGGGGGTGGAATTGTGCATTTTGCATTTAAAACACTCATTAATAACCATCCTAAATAACATATCAAAAAATCGAAATTACCGGACCGTTTGTAAGGTAGAAGGTAGAACCCTTTTATTCACTGGATTATAAGCAGTCTCACAATTTGCGGGCGAATTGAAGGCGCCTTTTAAGGACTTTAAGCCTTTTTTAAGGCTGTATCTAAGCCTTTTTAAAAACCTAAGCTAAAGCTAAAATGCGTTTTTGCTCGACGGTTTGAAAGAATAAAAGAAAGTTGGCCGAGCCAGTAAGGTGAAAATTAATGTGAATGCTATGTATATAACATATTCGTAAACATCCGTTTTCTGTTGCCGATATTACAAAAATTCTTAGATTTAAAAAATAAAGAGACTTCCTTACGAAAAACCTATTGTATTCGCGTGTTTAACTAGGTTTGGGGGCTAAAGAGCCTTATAGGCTTTTAGCCCTCTAGGCGTCAAAAGCGAAGCCGGCCTTAAAAAAAGAGCTAAAAGGCTCGTGTGCTTTTGAACACCTTTTTTTTGAGTGCACGGAGCCGAAGCCAACGTGCAGAGGCCCTTGAAATGTAAGGATGTCCACCATGCTGATGCTGCCCCTGCCTGTATCATGGGACGCACACAGAGACAGCACCTGCTAGATGCAGGAACTATTGTGGTTGTGGAGTCTAAACATGATGTACTAGGCTGTTGTACATGAAATACGATGGACTAACTACTGGGCTATTGTTTGAGACGGGAGCATTTCACTTCCCCGAATCTCATTTGTCATAAATGTATCACTTGCCATAATTTTGATTTGCCATAAACTTATTATTTCATAAACTAAAAATTCTTCGGGATTTCTTTAATACTATTCATGGAGATATCATTAGGTTAGGTTAGGTTTGTTTCATGAAAATGCCGAAAAGTTTCAGCTTACAGAGAAAAATAGATTTATGTCAAATGAATATTATGGCAAATGATAGATTATGATGATAGGTTTGAGACAGCCGGACGTCTACCAGGAAAAGTGTCTCTGTGACTGGTAGACGTTGACTTGCCTCCTGCTAGATGGGATCCCCATAAATAGCTACACATAAAGTGGCCCACCATACGTTTCTAAATTATTTCTTGTTATTATTAATCAGTGAGTACCGTCGCTTTTTTAGACTTTGACTTTGAAGGATTTTACAATTAGTGACTCCGCGGAACCTCTGTATGCCACCCACAGACCATAAGAATACTATAGACTGGGTATTGGGCGGGGCACGCGTAACCGAGCTTATGCCCAAATACCCAAAGATATGTCAACGTGATGTCAACAGTCACTTAGTTACCGTACGAACGTGCTTGAGTAATTATGTGCCAAAAAAATAGAAATATGCCGAATTGTGCCATTATAATCGTCACAGGCGAGATCTGCATACTCAAAAAGATACCTGATACCGTTTAATTTCACTGGAAAGTAATAAAATTCGGTATTTTGTAATATTTCGTAAAATATTGCAGTGCATTATGACAATTATACATTACTAGCTTGACATGGCCACTATTCACGCAACATCTTTAGGAGCACGCAATGTATACGTCCGTCTGACAATTTAGTGCGGGGGAACAAGTCTAAACCATAAATTGTCGATATTCTGTATGGAGGTTTTAATGTGAGCCGCTCGTTTTTCATACTAACTTGTCCAATTTAATAATATAATTTACACTTTATCACCTTGTTTTTTAGGGTTCCATATCTCTATCGGAAAAACGGAAATCTTATGGGATCACTTTGTTTTCCGTCCGTCCGTCTGTCTGTCTGTCTGTCAAGACCCTTTATCTCGAGAACGCGTGGAGGTATCGAGTTGAAATTAACACTATATGTATATATACTCAGGTCTAGGGTACCTTAAAGCTGTGAAAAAAAAAACAAGCTTCTACGTTAACGTGAAAAAACATACGGCCGTTTCTGTCGCCAAAAACGCACATTTCGTCACTCAAGGGAATCAAAGTGATAGAGTACTTCCCGATGACCTAGAACTCTGAAATTTGGCAAGTACTACAAATACTTATAAAAATCTGAAATCGCCACATACTTACTACAAATACTAATAAAAATCTTAAAAAATATAGTCCTTTTCAAACATCAAGTCCACCTTTTGTACGATACGTTTTCTTTTGTGAAATAAAGATTAATTAAATAAATAAATAGGTAAATCATATTTGGAGAACTTGGTTGCGTTAAGTTTGATTCAAATTCAAATTCGTTTATTGCAAGAACAGAGTAATAAATTAGGTGATACAGGTATATACAGTGTTGCTTATGTTCTACCAAAAAGGCATGCAAACAAAATAAAACAATATTCAAATACTTAATTGTTACATATTTCAATTTGTTACTTATGTCAAAAATAATTACTAAAACTCAGAATTTGCAGATTAAATTACATTAATTATTACATTATTTTTATAAGTATTTGCACCTCGTTTGTATGCGGCGCCATACATTTCAGATATAAACTTAACTCAACCAGGCCAATTAAGATGGGATAAGTGAAAGTTTGTACGGAACCCTCGGTGCGCGAGTCAGAATCGCACCTGGCCGGTTTTTTTTTAATTCAGACAAGTAATTTTATTACAGCGAAATCAATAAAAGTGGGTGACAAAATCATTAGATTAAAACAGTATTATTGTTTTGCTAATCCACAATGTAATACATGCTAGTCGTTTTAATTTTAATGCACCTGCCTACTGAGCCGGCGGTCCTGGGTTCGAACCTCGGCAAGGGCAAATATTTGTGTGATGAACTCGAATATTTGTTCCTGGGCCATGGATGTTATCTATATATATTGTTTATATCGTCGTCTACTATTGGTTAGTATAAGGCCAGGTCGAGTTGTGTACGATTGTCCCTTAATTATTTTGTTTACATTTTATATGATGAAATAAATAAATCTACTCCGTTTATAATTTACCTACTACCTGTTCCAAATGTTGTAAGGTGATGTTTTTACTATTCATATATCACTACATGTAAAGTAAACATTCTGAACGATAGAAAGATTGAGATGGACGCTCCCATTTGAATTCGTCGCCAGAAATTAAAATGTCTGATAATTATTTACGACCATACAAAATAAATATTTTCAACATGCATTATACATTATACATATTATAAGCCTATACATATTATTATTTTATCGATATCGACTATTTTGATTTGGTCACGCCCTTAACCTTTAGAATCATTAGATGCATACGGCTGGCAGAGCTTACATTACATTTTCTGGGTCGTTAAAATTAGACCCCATGTTACAAGGATAGGGTTCAATTTTAAATATTTTAAAATTGCAACATAAAACCTTGCGATATTTAGCCAGCGTTAATATCAAAAGTGACACTACTGAATTGACGGAAGTAGAAATCAATTTCTTGTCAATTCGAGGCTTTTTGTACTGAATCACAAAGTCTCTTGCCTTTTATTTTATTTCTATTTAAGTTATAATAAAAATAAAGACATTGTCTGATATGCATATAAGGACTAAAATTCTCGATACATTGATCGTAGTAGTGTATAACCACGTAATACGCACACATTAGCTCAGCCAATGTCAACTCACTTCTGTTTGTTGTAAAACCTTATTTTTATACGAATATAATTTGTGTGCGTGTAAAAGTCGGCTACAGCGGTGCTAGAACAAACTGCGCTGAATGCCATCTCCATATACTCCGTGATGCCACCAATATGCGGCCGAGGCTGTCGCTCTCGAATCGGGCTATCGAGTCACGTTCGTAAGTGCCCCGCTTTTAATATGGACGCTGATTAAATCTTCTTTTATAGATGCACGCGGCCTGATGATGATGCCACCAAAAGTCCCAACCCTAGTTATATTTTAGAAATAGATAACCTCTGGTGACAACCAAAACTCACTAAAATTTCTGTAACTGATCTTGAAAACCTCGTATCTAGTGAGTAGATCGACACCGAGATACGAGCTTTGTTTTAAGTAGGTATTTGTTACTTGGGTCAATCAACTTTTTTACGTTGCTTGTTGCCATGGTGATGTCCCCTGGGTTACTCTTTAAAAGTACGATTTTCGGCGGCAATATTCAACAAAAATGTTGTAATTGCAGCAGTTATAAGCCCATTCTTATTTAGAATATCTTTCCAACATTATAAATAATCAACACTTTTTCTAAGAAGTGTATCACCATTGTCTCCTGGGTGACGGGACAGAATAACAACAAGAAAAAGTTGAGCCACTCACTTAGTGAGTTTTGCTTGTCAACAGACGATAATATCTGTTGACAGGAGCTGGTGAAGATGGCGGGCGCCTCCTGGGAGGCCCTGACCTTGTCTCACTTCCTGGACTTGGTGCCGAACCTGCTGGTCTACGCCGTGGGCGGCGCCATCGCCTTCAAGTACCACGGCCTCATCCCGAACACCAGCTGGTTCTTCATCTTCCTAAACCTGGCGCTGCATTTCATATCTATTATCGCGATGGCGTTCGCTACAGTTTACATATTCGATATGAGTAAGTACTTCTTTTCTGCTTTCCTTTTCCATTATAGTCGTTCGGTTGGCATTGTGTGCGATCCACTTAAGCGAAACAATACATTGAGCAACAATATTCTTCTTTGAGCCTTGATCTTTGTATCAATGGCGAAATAATACTGTTTTGTGGGTTTGTTCATCTTTACCAGGGGTCCAGAGCTAGAAATGCTCTGGACCCCTGGCAATGAAGACCAAAACCAAGCAATTGAAGCAATTTAACTTTTGGCAAAGGCCTTAAGAGTTGATAATCCGCCAAAAGGACAATGGACGAAGGCGTTACCTACTTAGCATGCTTCTTATTTATGACGTACGATAATGAGGAACAAAACCACATATTGTTTTGCCTAAGTAGGGACTATACCTTCTGCTGGGGTACACCCTCGAATCAAATTATTCCGTTTGCTTTGAGTTTGGGCATTCTACCGCCTCTCACGTGAGAGGCGGCTGACGTCATCCCCAATACTCTACTGAGCTACGCAAAGTCCAACTACGCAAAGGCCTGTATTCCTTATATATATTGTAATACCTACAGCGAGAGATTGGCACCGCCTTCCAGCTTTATTCGAGCACTTTGTGTACGTTCAGATCACGCTCGTAGCCACTTGTACCGGCGCGCACGCATCTGTTAGTCGCGTCGCCACACCCAAAATCAATTAAGTACGTCACATTTCACAGAAATTTGCTTTATGCAAATTTTACAGAAACAGCCAATAAAATTCAGTATTAAGTTACTTATTCCAATATCAACAGAGATAACCTTCTGTAATCTTTTATTCTGTGCTGTGCGTCTCGTGTCGTGTAGTGTATATATAGGTAAGGGGTCTTTAAGTATGTAAGGATCCGTACGGGGAAGGGGGGTTTTCAAAATCTCTACATGCCCTATCTAACGATGTCTAACAGTGTGACACGAATCTCTCACAGGGGGTCATGCCTAGGACTGCCTTGTGAGAGAGAAGAAGAGAGAAAGAAAGAGAAGTTACCACATTGTGCATTAAGATGATAAACCCACGCTGTTTTCATTTTTTTCTTTTACTGACACGTTCTAGATGAAAACTAAGCTTGAACGCGTGCAAAACTGCGTAGTAAAAATAATAAGATGACACATTGAGCTATGTCGCGGATAATAGATCAAAACTATACTTAAAAAAAAAACCCTTTTTTTCAGCTCAATACATCGAACTGACGACCATGGTGGTGTATTCCATTTTCTGGGTGGCCAGCATAGCGGTACTGTACGTGAAGAACAACGCGCTGAAAACTCTGTGCAGCTTCCTGCCGCATGTGCCCTTCGTCAAATTCTGGTACCTACTGGCTGCTCGAGAGGCGTTTGGTGAGCATTATATATTATATAGCTGTGACATCAGTGTATTCGGTCTGAGTGCCAGCCTGGCGATACAATTCGTGAAGAGCCGGGCGCTGGTCACTCTGAAATGAAATGCAATGTAATTTTCTCAAACATGCAATGAAATACTGTCGTTATATGTTACTTCTAATATAGGCTTCGAAGTATCCCTTTTCAGACCAGGCGGAGGAAGACAACAATTAAATTTCATACTACATTCATGATCATGACATCACTTTATACCTTTTTCATTTTTAGGGTTCCGTACCCAAAGGGTAAAAACGGGACCCTATTACTGAGACTTCGCTGTCCGTCCGTCCGTCCGTCCGTCTGTCACCAGGCTGTATCTCAAGAACGGTGATAGCTAGACAGTTGAAATTTTCACAGATGATGTATTTCTATTGCCGCTATAACAACAAATACTAAAAATAAAATAAAATAAATATTTAAGGGGGGCTCCCATACAACAAACTTGTTATAGATTATGGTACGGAACCCTTCATGCGCGAGTCGGACTCGCACTTGCCCAATTTTTATTTCATTGTATGTTTACGAAAAGCACTATACAAGCTCCGGTGCGAACAGAGATTTCCGGCCTCGTATCTTTAGACGGACGCCTATAACTAAAGTGAGGACATGAAAAAATCTGGTCGGTTTGAATTCGATCTAAAAAACATAAGAAATCAAAATTTCCAAAACGTCACATGGTTTGGCAAGCGATATGCTCCTGCGGTAAGAGGAGCAAAGCTTTTGTCGCTTCGGGGACAATCAATGGAAAAGTTTACAAGATGGAGTGTCTGCAAAAGAGATTGCTGCCTTTCATCCAACAACACATGGGTTCTGTACTGTTTTGGCCGGATTTGGCGACGTGCCATTACAGTGAGACTGTCAAGGTGTGGTACAAACTTAATAACGTGACTGTAGTACCAAGACAGGCAAATCCTCCTTATTGCCCAGAAATGAGACCCATTGAGAAATATTGGGGCATAGTGAAAAAAACCGGCCAAGTGCGAGTCGGACTCGCGCACCGAGGGTTCCGTACAAACACTTTCCATCCCTAAGTGGTTAAGTTTGCACCTGGTATGTATAGCGCCCCATATAAATTAGGTGCAAAGTTAGGTATTAATAGGTATTAAAAAAAAACTACTTACCAGATCTCGTTCAAAACAATTTTCGTTGGTAGTTTTTATGGTAATGTACATCATATGTTTTTTCTAGATTTTTCATTTTCTTATTTTAGAAGTTAGAGGGGGGGGGACCAACTTTTTTCCATTTTGGAAACGTCTGTCACGCAAACTATTCGGTTTAGAAAAAAAATATTTTAGAAACCTCGATATCATTTTTGAAGACCTATCCATAGATACCCCACACGTATGTGTTTGATGAAAAAAAAATTTTTGAGTTTCAGTTTTAAGTATGGGGAGCCCCCAATATTTATTATTATTTTTTTATTTTTGCATCAAATTCTTAATGCGGTTCACAGAATACATCTACCTACCAAGTTTCAACAGTATAGCTCTTATAGTTTCGGAAAAAAATGGCTGTGACATACGGACGGACAGACGGACAGACGGACAGACAGACAGACAGACATGACGAATCTATAAGGGTTCCGTTTTTTGCCATTTGGCTACGGAACCCTAAAAACCTAAAAAAATATAGAACAGTCTGCAAAGACGTAAAAACCTTTAAGGCGAAGTGGCAAAAAGCTAGTAAAAAAGCGTCTGATTATGTTGTTCAGCAAATGATGAAGATGGTGAAGTCAAGTACGGAATGTTATACATACACATAAACTTGAATAACGTTTGTGTTGTATTATAAATATTATAATCGACTATAATGTGTATTATTAGTAAATCAAAATTATACTTAAGTTTCATCTTTTTTTAAAAATTATATAAAAATATGAACGACCATATTTTTTCGTGTCCACACTTTACAATCCCCTTTCACGTCCCCTGCCGTAATGTACTATTATTCCCCAGATGAGGAAATAACGTTCTCGAACTTGTGGAGTCAGCCGCCGCAGGCCGACAATCCGATGCTGACGGCGGGCCAGGCCTACGTCATCATGCTGCTGCAGACGGCCTTCTTCGTGCTGCTCGCCTGGTACCTGTCCAGGGTGCGGCCGGGGAGATTCGGGCAGGCGCTGCCTTGGACATTCCCTTTCAGCGTACGTTAATTACCTCTTCATTTCTTATAATCGCCTGGTACTTCTCCAAGGTCGGAGAAATACGGAATAGTACATACCTAGGTACGGTGAATTTGTTATTATCCCAGATCGCAGGTGTTTGTGACCCGAAACGAAAGCGAGGATCATAATTATGCGATTTGGGGCTTTACAAATTACCACCCGTGGTTTTCCTAAAGTTTTACGACTTTCCTTGGCCAGGAAGTGATATTTTCTCCCCGCGTAGCCGGCAGACAATCCCACTAACGGCCGACGTGACGTAAATTGTTATATTTCACCGTTGTAACCATTCTGAGTCTTGACAAATAATCACGAGCTGATAGGATGGACTGGGTGGTGGTCTTTACTGTGACGACGACACACTTTAAATACTAGCAACGCACTTGAAAACCCCTCTGGTGCCAGCTGGGTGATAGTATTTTACAAGCTTTTATTAAGCTTGCATGGTATGTTTAAAGTATGTTTGTTCGGGTGAAATCTTGCAACCCAATTTTGAAGCAGATATCGTCAACCGATTGAGCTGAAATTTTGCACACTTACTTAACTTTGATGACAATACAATAATATGGTACCATGGGGCTGATCTGATGATGGAGCCGGAAGGTGGCCATAGGAACTCTATAATAGAAAAAGCAATCCTACCGAGCTTGGGCTCTTTAGAATCGTCTCAGTGAGCATTTGATGGATATCCAAAGTAAAGTACAGTCGGCTATAAAAGCTTTCCACTAAAATGTCATTTTTGACAGAAACTTATTTTGGGTTAGCCATCTATGCCATAAAAAAATGAAACTAAAATGTATTTATCTTTAGAAAGACTACTGGTCGCGGACGCCGAAGGTGGAGGGCGCGCCAGAAGAGACGCAGTTCGCGCCGGAGCGGGAGCACGAGCAGTACTTCGAGAAGGCGCCCGCCGGCCTGCCCGTCGGCATACAGATCAACGACGTCCACAAGGTACATCATACATCGACCATATGTACATACTTCATTTTACTAACCAAAAGACAGCTTGGAAATAAAATAAAATAAATTTATTTCACAAAACACAAGAATAAGGTACAATGACATATCTTGCAGGCCCCGAACTAGGCTGGGCCTGTATCTCGGGGCCTAGAAGTGCATTAACCACGAATATAAATATTGCGAATAAAAATATATAACAAATAGGAAAATAAGAATGAACGTACACTAAAAAACTTAAAAGGTAAGGTAAGCACGGGGTGTTAGTGTGTGCGTGTGCGTGTGCGTGTGCGTGTGTGTGTGCGTGTGTGTGTGTGTGTGTGTGCGTGTGTTTATTAGTGTATGTGTGTGTAAATGTGTAACTCTTGCTGCAGGTTTACGGCAAAGATGAAGTGCTGCACGACGTCAACATGGCGGTGTACAAGGGCGAGATAACCGTGCTGCTCGGCCACAACGGCGCCGGGAAGACCACTCTCATCTCCATCATCAGCGGTATGCGGTCGTTGTTGCTGTTGTCGTAAATTAATCCGGATTTGCCAGTATAGTACTAATTATCTAAGCTAAGCTAATCCACTTACCTGCATTCACAATAAATAATAAATAAATAAATAAATATTAAGGGACAATCATACACAAATCGACCTAGTCCCAAACTAAGCAAAGCTTGTACTATGGGTACTAGACGACGATATACATAATATATAAATACATACATAGATAACATCCATGACCCAAGTACAAATATTTTTGCACAAATATTTGCCCCGGCCGGGATTCGAACCCGGGACCGCCGACTCAGTAGGCAGGTGTCTACCAACCGAGCCAAAGCATTGTGTCTAATACAATCCTATCTGCTTTTGTTCTCATAAGCGCCAACCTGGCGCCAACCAGTTAATTACAAAAAAAGGTTAGAACTACATTGCGTGGATATTGAATTTTCAGCCTTATTCCTTGTTGAATAGGTTTAAAATGTTTGTTGACGAGAGATCATAGTCCTTTTTCAAGAGAATACGTTCTTGAGGAGGGTCGGACGGTTGTAAAATTCCAAAAAGTTATGATCACCATTATTCTGTTAGTGCATTTTGTAGTCTAATGTCCAAGGAAATAGAGTCGATAATCTATATTAACCTTCCAAGGTGGTTACAATCTGCTTTTACTACGAGCTCGTTATCTTGATTTGCGGTTAACAGTTGTGGTTTGTTCAATGGTATTCAGTTCTTAAGTGGATTAGCTTAGCTTAGATAATTAGTACTATACCTCACGATAACTTCCAATTCTGGGTTGCTCTTTTGGCCACGTAAATCCGATGACTCACAGCGCTGCCATAAGTGTACAGGATGTCTACGGTTACGGCTTCCACTCAAAAGTGATGCTTGCATTATTCGTTTCCCCTTGGCTTGGCCTATCCGCTACGGATATCACAGAACTGGTCATTATGAGGATCCTGAGTAAAAAGCTACCTTTCATCTGCGTACCTCCTAAACTATTTTAAACATCGTTATTGTATATTCCAGGTCAAATATCTGCGACGTCCGGGCATGTACTGGTGGAAGGCAAGGACACCTTCAAGCAGGCCAAGGAGGTCCGCAAACTTATCGGTCTGTGCCCTCAACAGAACACCTTCTTCCCGAACCTAACTGTGCAGGAGCACGCTATGTTCTTTGGCATGGTAAGCTACCGTAAACGGGCTCTCTCATGTTCCATATCGGCTTAGAGACATCTATTTAATGACCTAATTTCAGCACCATGACTCGATCGTACAGACCTTTCTTTAGACTGAATCAAATCGATCAGTCTCGTGTTCATACTCGCTAACGAACGTCACCGCCTACTAACCTCGACCAATGTTTTCAGCTCAAAGGCCAAAGTTACTCCCAATCCAAAGCCTCAGCCAAAGACCTCCTCTCCAAGCTGCGGCTGTCTGAGAAGGCGAACTCGCAAATCGCGCAGCTGTCCGGGGGCATGCAGCGTCGCGCGCAGCTGTGCTGTGCCATCGCCGGCGGCGCCAGCGTGCTGATGCTGGACGAGCCCACCAGCGGGCTGGACGTGGAGACCCGGCGCGAGCTGTGGGACTTGCTGCTGGTGACTCTACACAGTATTATATTATAGTCCGGGGGCATGCAGCGTCGCGCGCAGCTGTGCTGTGCCATCGCCGGCGGCGCCAGCGTGCTGATGCTGGACGAGCCCACCAGCGGGCTGGACGTGGAGACCCGGCGCGAGCTGTGGGACTTGCTGCTGGTGACTCTACACAGTATTATATTATAGTCCGGGGGCATGCAGCGTCGCGCGCAGCTGTGCTGTGCCATCGCCGGCGGCGCCAGCGTGCTGATGCTGGACGAGCCCACCAGCGGGCTGGACGTGGAGACCCGGCGCGAGCTGTGGGACTTGCTGCTGGTGACTCTACACAGTATTATATTATAGTCCGGGGGCATGCAGCGTCGCGCGCAGCTGTGCTGTGCCATCGCCGGCGGCGCCAGCGTGCTGATGCTGGACGAGCCCACCAGCGGGCTGGACGTGGAGACCCGGCGCGAGCTGTGGGACTTGCTGCTGGTGACTCTACACAGTATTATATTATAGTCCGGGGGCATGCAGCGTCGCGCGCAGCTGTGCTGTGCCATCGCCGGCGGCGCCAGCGTGCTGATGCTGGACGAGCCCACCAGCGGGCTGGACGTGGAGACCCGGCGCGAGCTGTGGGACTTGCTGCTGGTGACTCTACACAGTATTATATTATAGTCCGGGGGCATGCAGCGTCGCGCGCAGCTGTGCTGTGCCATCGCCGGCGGCGCCAGCGTGCTGATGCTGGACGAGCCCACCAGCGGGCTGGACGTGGAGACCCGGCGCGAGCTGTGGGACTTGCTGCTGGTGACTCTACACAGTATTATATTATAGTCCGGGGGCATGCAGCGTCGCGCGCAGCTGTGCTGTGCCATCGCCGGCGGCGCCAGCGTGCTGATGCTGGACGAGCCCACCAGCGGGCTGGACGTGGAGACCCGGCGCGAGCTGTGGGACTTGCTGCTGGTGACTCTACACAGTATTATATTATAGTCCGGGGGCATGCAGCGTCGCGCGCAGCTGTGCTGTGCCATCGCCGGCGGCGCCAGCGTGCTGATGCTGGACGAGCCCACCAGCGGGCTGGACGTGGAGACCCGGCGCGAGCTGTGGGACTTGCTGCTGGTGACTCTACACAGTATTATATTATAGTCCGGGGGCATGCAGCGTCGCGCGCAGCTGTGCTGTGCCATCGCCGGCGGCGCCAGCGTGCTGATGCTGGACGAGCCCACCAGCGGGCTGGACGTGGAGACCCGGCGCGAGCTGTGGGACTTGCTGCTGGTGACTCTACACAGTATTATATTATAGTCCGGGGGCATGCAGCGTCGCGCGCAGCTGTGCTGTGCCATCGCCGGCGGCGCCAGCGTGCTGATGCTGGACGAGCCCACCAGCGGGCTGGACGTGGAGACCCGGCGCGAGCTGTGGGACTTGCTGCTGGTGACTCTACACAGTATTATATTATAGTCCGGGGGCATGCAGCGTCGCGCGCAGCTGTGCTGTGCCATCGCCGGCGGCGCCAGCGTGCTGATGCTGGACGAGCCCACCAGCGGGCTGGACGTGGAGACCCGGCGCGAGCTGTGGGACTTGCTGCTGGTGACTCTACACAGTATTATATTATAGTCCGGGGGCATGCAGCGTCGCGCGCAGCTGTGCTGTGCCATCGCCGGCGGCGCCAGCGTGCTGATGCTGGACGAGCCCACCAGCGGGCTGGACGTGGAGACCCGGCGCGAGCTGTGGGACTTGCTGCTGGTGACTCTACACAGTATTATATTATAGTCCGGGGGCATGCAGCGTCGCGCGCAGCTGTGCTGTGCCATCGCCGGCGGCGCCAGCGTGCTGATGCTGGACGAGCCCACCAGCGGGCTGGACGTGGAGACCCGGCGCGAGCTGTGGGACTTGCTGCTGGTGACTCTACACAGTATTATATTATAGTCCGGGGGCATGCAGCGTCGCGCGCAGCTGTGCTGTGCCATCGCCGGCGGCGCCAGCGTGCTGATGCTGGACGAGCCCACCAGCGGGCTGGACGTGGAGACCCGGCGCGAGCTGTGGGACTTGCTGCTGGTGACTCTACACAGTATTATATTATAGTCCGGGGGCATGCAGCGTCGCGCGCAGCTGTGCTGTGCCATCGCCGGCGGCGCCAGCGTGCTGATGCTGGACGAGCCCACCAGCGGGCTGGACGTGGAGACCCGGCGCGAGCTGTGGGACTTGCTGCTGGTGACTCTACACAGTATTATATTATAGTCCGGGGGCATGCAGCGTCGCGCGCAGCTGTGCTGTGCCATCGCCGGCGGCGCCAGCGTGCTGATGCTGGACGAGCCCACCAGCGGGCTGGACGTGGAGACCCGGCGCGAGCTGTGGGACTTGCTGCTGGTATTCCACACATGATTATATTAGACCATTAGGTGTGTTGGCAGGATGTATTCAGTACCATACCCGCTGAAAGACGTCCACTGCTGAACAAAGGCTTCAGGAGTCTTCGCAGTCTCCCATGTTGCCATTTGCGTTACAGAATCACAACTCAAGAACTTTGTGTCCTCTGCTGCTGTCTCAATTTCCGGTTCTACTTAATTTGTTTGTATAACACTCAAATATCGACAATGTATTTACAGTTTCATTAAACTGGCCAATTAAAAATGTTGCTCGCGTATGACAAGGAAAAATTCCGCAGAGCGAAACCGATCGCTGTACGGGACATGACACGCTTTTCTACTCGCCTGCGCTGCAAAAACATGCGTATAGCTCAGCGGTCAGCTTCGCACTGAGCGCGCGATATTGGTGAAATGAAAATGAAATGAAAAATGAAAATGAAATTGGTGTATGGGTGAATCAACATTTAAGTGCACCTTGTTGCTATGGTTACGCAAAATTTGTCCCTCGGACAACCTAAGCATTTTGTATGAACATGTCACTTGGACAACGGGGACAGAGTAAAAAACACAAAAAAGTTGATTCACCCGTATAACGCGCGCGGCGCTGACGAGCGAGACCGATGCGCGCCATCAGCGGCGCGTAGCAATACATCTGCCGCGGATGTCATCGTCCCTGTACGGTGGCCCATAGATATTGTGGCTATTCGTACGCTTGACGGATGTCAGCGACCGACGTCAGCGTAGGAGATATCAAACCACAGACAACCCCCACTAGACGGAGCATGTAAGGCGACCCGCGCGCACCGACGATATGGTACGGCAGAACATTAAAGTATCAACACGGCGGCCACCGTTTAGTTGCGTCCATGTTTCTGATCCATGCGTACGTCAACGAAAAAAGAAATTAAATAAATAACATGGTAAATTGTAGTGTTAAGTGGTGTAGAGAGACCTCATAAACATGGACGCAACTAAACGGTGGCCGCCGTGTTGATACTTTAATGTTCTGCCGTACCATATCGTCGGTGCGCGCGGGTCGCCTCACATGCTCCGTCTAGTGGGGGTGGTCTGTGTATCAAACCTAACCCTACATTGTACTATGGCAGAGTCTGCGCGGCCAGCACACGGTGCTGCTGACGACGCACTTCATGGAGGAGGCGGACGCGCTCGGCGACCGCATCGTGGCGCTGCACCACGGCCTCGTGCGCTGCCACGCCACCACCATGTTCCTCAAGCGGGCCATCGGTCAGTGCTAATACGCTACTAGCTACCCGCCCCGGCTTCGCACGGGTGCAATGCTGATAAATTATGCATGTATTATACATATACCCCTTCCTCTTGAATCACTCTATTTAAAAAAACCGCATTAAAATCCGTTGCGTAGTTTTAAAGATTTAAGCAAACAAAGGGACATAGGGACAGAGAAAGCGTCTTTGTTTTATACTATGTAGTGATTTCACTGATGTTCAATTCTACAGCGTACTGTAGTTATAGTATGAATAAAACTAGGTCGATGCAGAGTCAGCCACCGGCTAAGCTTGCACCATAGATTGGAGCGGAGTCTTTTTTTTTTTTGAAATTTTCTCTTCGTCACGACCTAGCGAAATTTAATTTGTGCATTTTAAAACAAAAATTTCTAAAATCGGTTGAGAACTCGCTGAGATCTGCGCATTGTTACGAAGTCCATTCGAGTCGATCCATGGGAGCTTCGCTCCAATTAGCTAAATATTTCACGAAACAAAGAAAAAAAATCCAGAAACATATATCTTTTTTGGAAATATGTGACTTCAAAGGTACGCAAGTTTTATGATATTTTTTTTAATCCAAAATAAATTTTGAAAATGTTTTCAGAATCCTCATAATTATACGAAACAATACTTAAACGCACTTTTTCACGGTGAAAATTACAAATTTCTTAATTTTTCCATACAGTTATTGGCCTACCTATACCGGCCTGTGACGTCACTAGCCTTAGCGTTTTGTATGGAGCGTTTTTAGCGCTACGTAGGAATGTTGAACTTTGACGGTCATTTCTGTGTTTTAGAGCAATTTAAATGTAGTCAGTCCCATATAGACATTTGATCACAATAAAAAATAGAATCGATTGACATCCTCAAAAAAAATTAGTCAACATGCCTATTGGCCAAAGATAATATTGTTTCAGATGCCAAAACTAATGTGAGGGTTACTTAAGCTCTGGTTTCCTAGGATAGCACGCACCACTATCGTTAACACGCCGCACCGCTATCCTAGGAAACCCGAGCTTTACATATACGGCCTAACAAGTTGCGGGTTTGTCTTGGGATAGTGGCGCTACAATCAGCTTTCATATGGAAATAATGTGCATATGTCATTGATGTGTATTATAAAATGTTAGTAGCCATGTGTCATCAACAAAATTCAAAACATTGTTAACCGGAATCCTTCGTTCTTCTCCTGATGTAAATACAGAATCGTATTAAAAAAAACTTTACTTTCATCACAGTAGATTAGAACTTGAAATGTTGCGGAATATTTAGTCCATTCCTCTTTGTTTACATCAGTGATAATCACTAACTTTCAACGTCAGCTATCAAAAGTGTATCGTTGTCTGCAAAATAAATTAGTACCACTAAAATCCGCAGTATGGCTTGAGTTAAAGATTAATTTGTTGGGTTACACATTTCTGCACTATGTTACTGCAAATCCAACGAAGAGGTTAAGCAAGCTAAGGCAAATTGTTTCAGGCTTTGACTTTATTAACACTTAAACAGCGAAGCATGTATCCAATGCGTGATTGGAGTCTCAATACTAACGCGGGTGATTTATGTAGTACGGTGTCGCATTCCCGTAATTTGTATTTGTAAATCGCGTTGAAAATTAGTGATTGGCCCGAGTACGAGTGATTAGTTAAGGCGTAAATTTCCGCTGTTAAAAATATTAAGTAATAGAATCTCGGGTTTATAACCAATTTGTTACTAAACCACTCTAAAATTAGTTTTTAATCTATAAACACGTTTTCCCTCAGGTACGGGATACCGGCTCTCATTCACTACAATCGGTGCCCCGAAGGAATCCGCTATCACCTCCACCATCACAAAAATCGTTCCTGACGCCGCCCTCCGGGACCAACGTCCCAACGCCCTCTCGTATAACTTGCCTGCGAAAGACACTTCCCGGTTCCCGCAACTGTTCCACGAATTAGAAGAGAGGAGATCGGAACTGGGAATAGATACTATTGGAGTTGGAAAGAGCACCCTCGATGAGGTGTTTTTGGAGTGAGTATCGTTACAGTTTGGTGCCGTGACCAGGATACCGGGCTCTAGTAAACAGTCTTCGTCGCCATCTTTCGGAACGGAACCAACGACCCAGAGCCATTTCCTACAACATGCCTGCGAAGGACACTTCGCGGTTCCCGTGGCTGTTCCAAGTACTGGAGGAGAGGCGATCGAAGCTGGGGATAAATACGATTGGAGTTGGCATGACCATGCTTGATGGGGTGTTTTTAGAGGTTCCAAGTTCTAGCTATTGTTGGCGTTCCAATCTAGGTACTATTTCCCAAGGGGACTCGTTTGATGTTATAACACTGTTATAATGAACAGTGTATTGTTACGATGAGGGGCACCGTGGCCGTAATTTTTGACAGCTTTCATCGCAATTTATCCTGTTAATCGGCCCGTTAAATCTATGCATTACGCCCTGAATATCTGTCTTGAAAATAAACGTTTAATCGTTTGTTTCAGACTCTGCAGTGACGTAAAACCATCGCTGACAGAAGACACAGACACTACGGCTATAGGTAATTTCTACTCAATCCGTAGATATCCTAATTAATATTCAGCGATATTTTTATGCGTGATTTTTTGTCTGACTAGGACCGGTGCACGAAAAAGTGAAGGGGATTAAGCTGCGCACGCGTCAGTTCGCGGTTCTGTTGAAGAGGCAGGGACGCTTCATCTTATCTCGGCCGGTTGCTTTGGTGTGCATAGTAAGTTTGATACTTTTTAAAACAATATAGTATAATACTACAGTTTAAATATATTCATGCCTTTTAAATTGAGGTGATTTAAACCGTTCCAGAAAACAAATCACTATCGGAAAATGTATGCAAGTTTTATTCAGAATGATGAGTTCTATTGATCTGATTAGAATTTCGTACCGTTCGTATGAATCGTTAAAATATACTGCACATACAGTAGCAACAGTCGTTGCAATCAAAATGTGTGCAATACCGTGGTGTCCTGAAACTTCACCAGCCCGTCTAGCACAACTATGCTTCGCGACTCTTGTCGCGCCAGATAGCGCTACCCGTCACTGTCTCACATTACTGCACAGAAAGAGACGTGTAATCATCTCGCGCGAGAAATAGTCGACACGTATGACAGTTATGCTAGCGGTGCTGTGCCTATCTTCTCGTAATTTGACATAAGTAGAGATTTGCAAAATATTCTGTAGCAGGGGTTACACCAAAACTACTAAATACAAAGTATTTTTGTCTGTCCACATTTTGTGGACAAACTGTGGCTACCTTCACGTAGTTGACGTCCGGTGGGGATTATTCACGACACCGACCGCTTGTGTTTTTAAGCCAGTGTTTTACCTAACTTCGGCTATTACACGTTTTTTTAATATGCCTACTTCTACTACGTACAATAATAAATAAATATCGGACAAGCTCACACAAATCGTTCTAGTCCCAAATTAAGCTCAAGAAGGCTTGAGTTATGGGTACTAGACGACGATAGACATACTTATATAGATAAATATATACTTAAATACATAGAACAACCACAAATATTCGAGTTCATCACACAAATATTTGCCCTGGCCGGGATTCGAACCTGGGGCCGCCGGCTCAGTAGGCAGGTGCACTACAAACTGCACCAAATGCACCAAAACAATACACCAGATATTTTCCATTTCAGACAGTCATCGTAATACTCCTACTGTGGGTGTTCGTCGCCATCGCCAACAATCACCCGTTTGGCATGACAGAGAAAGCGCGACCCGACAACGCCGATGTGGCCCTGAATTTAGACCTGTACGGCGCGAGATCGGATCGGCGTGCGATGGTTGACGTCGACTCCGATACATTAGCGGCATTAAGAACTGGATACGATAAGGTGCACTTTGAAGAGGTCAAGGAAATCCCTAAAGGTGTGTTTTAGATAAGCTTGGTATAGAGTAGATCTAACTACGTCGACGTGACCTTGAATTTAAGCCTACACGGCGCGCGAACGTAGCGGCGTGCGAACGGTTGACGTAGACTTCCATACATTAGCGGCTTTAAGAACTGGATATGATAAGTTGCACTTTGAATAGGTCAAGGATATCCCTGAAGGTGTGTTTTAGATAAGCTTGGTATAGAGTAGATCTTACTACACCGACGTGACCTTCAATTTAGGACAGCACGGCGCGCGGACGTAGCGGCGTGCGATGGTTGACGTAGACTTTGATTTATATTAGCGGCTTTAAGAACAGGATACGATGAGATGCATTTTGATAAGGTTGTCGATAATAGTTTTGGGTTCTGCAATAATACTTATATTATTTAAATTAGTTTAAACTAAACAATTATTTTCAATTAAATAAGTCATAATGGCTAGGTGTTTATATCATTTCCTTTTATTTAGGTTATAAAAACTTAGAAAGTTCAACTGATGCTAATCATCTAAGTGAGTAGTAAGAGTGCATATCAAAACACACAACTTCTATCATTTTACTTGTTGCAGCTATGCTCCGGACTAGCAGGCAAAATATTCGACAGTACAACAAATATCTTGTCGGCATCGAACTAAACCGCACCAATGCTAAGGTTAGTAAATCCTACAAATATTAAGAATACTTTTCAATTTATGGCCAAACTGATTTTTACTACCGATCGAATGTTGACCAAACTAATGGCGTTTTTCGCGTTGTAACGTGATTCAGTATTTAGTTTGTTGTACTTCAATCTCAACCGTGATTGCTTACAATGAGCCTCATAAGATGGCTCAAAGTTACTCAAAGGGTAATTGGAACGAGCTATACTCGGAGTTTTCTTACGGGATCGAATCGAGAACCAAGGTTGTAGATATAGCTCAGACAGTCGCCAAAATTAAGTGGCAGTGGGCGGGGCACATTGCTCGTAGAACCAATGGCCGTTGGGGCAGAAAGGTTCTTGAGTTGCGACCGCGAACCGGAAGAGGCAGCGTGGAAAGGTGGCCAACAAGGTGGACCGACGATCTGGTTAGGATCGCGAGCAGAAATTGGATGTGGGCGGCGCACGACCGAACGTTGTGGCGAACTTTGGGGAGGCCTTCGTCCATCGGCTGATATGATGATGATGGTGATTTCTCACCATGTTATAAGAAAATAAGGTATGGCACTCCGGAATGACAGGCGAGACTCGCGCTATGATTGGTTGGACGGTTCTGTCAATCCGTTTTTGTGTTGGCAGTGGTGTATCATATTCATAATACTCCCAGATTCCCTTGTTACCTGTATGAATCTTATAAAATCGTGAGTGTATAAAATCAATTATGAGAAGAACATGACAATTGTAATACAAAAATATTTTTTTTTTTACGACTGGCGCCGAACATTTTTTTTCCTTCACGCTTCCTCACCTTAGCGTCTCAATAAAGAGACTGAAAGCATCCTCTCACGTGTACAACCCGCCCAGGCCACAGGCGCGACTGCGGCCTATCGGTGTAACTCGGGCGTCGGTGACCTTGTAATGCCAAATCCTTTGACTAGACATTATCTTCATTGTTTATTTCTGATGTAGGTATACAATGATACACTTATGTTCGTCAATATGTACATCAAATAAATACTTGAAAATTAATTATTGTTCATTAAATACGTGAAAATTAATTATTGTTCATTACATCAGCAATATTAATATTACATTGTTACCAAATATCTTTATCTGTTATGTAATCTGACACTCTATATAGTACGATTTCCGAGTCAATGTAAATTTAATCACTTATGGTCTGAAAGGTTCGTTATAGGGTAAATCGCCAATTACTGGCCACCATTCAATAACTGGCCACCTCATACTACAAATGAACTCTGTTCACCTGCAAACAGAATTCATTTTAGTATAAGGTTTTAATTACTGGCCATCCTTCAATAACTGGCCACGTTATACTAAAATGAATTCAGTTTGCAGGTGAACAGAGTTCATTTTTAATTATTGTATTAAGCGGTTTACACTCACGTGAACATTTCTAGTATGAGGTGGCCAGTTATTGAACGGTGGCCAGTAATTGGCGATTTACCCTAGTATCAGGTATTTTATTATAAAAATGTATTGATTGCCCAATAAATGATTTTCTGTATTCGACGTATGACTAGTTTCTCTTTGTTTCTTGTATTGAACGCATGCAGGTCACAATTTTTTGGCAAATTTGATAATTTTTTCTTGCATACATGAGTGCTTCGTAAATAAACAATGATGGCAGTGTAATTATGTTGGCTACTCTAAAAAAGTCTCTTAAAGATATCTGTGGTTTTAAATTGTAAATCGCGCGCACTGCACGTTTTTGAAGAATAAATATTTTGTCGACATTAGCGGATCTTCCCCACAGTAAGATGCCGTAAGACATCAGACTATGGAAATAGCTGTAATAGACTAACTTGGTTGTATCTATGTCAGTAATTTGTCAATTTTTTCTAATAGCAAAGGTAGCTGAGCATAATTTACCAATCAAAGAAGTGAGGTGTGTTTCCCACTGCAATTTAAAATCTACAGTCAAGCCAAGAAAAACTGTGTGGTCTGAAAACTCGATAACGTGTTCCCCTAAGATCAATTTAAGCAGACAGAATTAATAGTAGTGGCAGCATTTGGGTCATTTCTCTGCACTTTAAACAAAAGACCTTCACCACCGCGCGCGTCCCGCGCTCGCCCTTCGACACGCACACATAGCAAGACTTTACACCCTGCCGATGGCGAGCAGTGCGATGCGTGGGCATCATATCAAACAATTCCTCAGAACACATCCTATTATACAGACGGTAGAACATACAAGGAGGCAGTCTCTCCTCAGACTTAGAGGCCTTCAAACCGAAAACATAATAACGAAACATGGCATCGTATCGTGGTACGACGCAACATCGTGCCACGAGGCGATGAATAAATGATATGAATTTTCCAACAAACATTACATTTCTTTGGGCTAGCACATGTGTTTTGTTACTGCACACAAGTGTCGCTGTCGTTCATTTTTACGTTAGTATATGTATTGTTTGGTCAGGCGCTGTACACGACGGCGGTGCGTCACGCGGCGCCGGTGTCGCTGAACCTGCTGAGCAACGCGATCGCGACGCGGCTGCTGGGCGGCGCGGACGGCCGCACCATCACCGCGCGCAACCACCCGCTGCGCGGCGCCTTCGTGCCGTACCAGGAGGCCGCGCTGCGCCTGCCCAAGCAGCAGCAGCAGATACACATGTTCGCCGGCACCATTGTTATGAGTAAGTCAAAATCGTTTATTTGCAGTTACAAGTAATTATAAGCTACAGGATGTTGATGCATTGGATAAGGTGCTGTGTAACTTGCCGATTAGGCGTGCAAATTTAATTTCCTGATCCATGCACAATACACATTATACACAAAATCAGTGCTCAGAAATGTTGAATTACTTGAATTTCTAATAACATTGACATATTCACATAAAATCATTCCATTACATTGTAAGTTGCCTGGAATAGGCATGTTGACTAATTTTTTTTTGAGGATGTCAATCGATTCTATTTTTTATTGTGATCAAATGTCTATATGGGACTGACTACATTTAAACTGCTCTAAAAGTCAGAAATGACCGTCAAAGTTCAACATTCCTACGTAGCGCTAAAAACGCTCCATACAAAACTCGTCAGGCTAGTGACGTCACAGGCCGGTATAATAGTTGTATGGAAAAATTAAGAAATTTGTCATTTCCACCGTGAAAAAGTGCGTTTAAGTTCATAGTTGTCATACAATTATTGTTTCGTAAAATTATGAGGATTTTGAAAACATTTTCAAAATTTATTTTGGATTAAAAAAAATATCATAAAATTTGCGTACCTTTGAAGTCACATATTTCCAAAAAAGATACATGTTTCTGGATTTTTTTTCTTTGTTTCGTGAAATATTTAGCTAACTTTATTCATATAACTACAGTACGCTGTAAAATTCAACATCAGTCAAATAGCCTTGCCCGCTTTTTTATGTCATAGAGGGTGAACGAGCACACGGATCGCCTGGAAAACGATTACCGTCGTCCATAGACACCTGCGACACCAGAGGAGTCACATGTGCGTTGGCGGCCGCACAGGTGGGAGTAGGTACGCTCTTTTCTTGAAGGTTTGAAAGTCGTATAGGCCCGGGAATACCGCAAGCGACTATTATGCCACAATGCAGTCGTGCGAGGCAGGAAATTTCTAAAAAAAACGCACAGTTATGGAATGCCAAATATGCACTATGTAAGCTTATAACACAACAAAAACGGAACTTATTGGTAATATTCGAATCTCCGATTGCCATGACGCTGATGAGTCAACATACTGTAGTTACATAAATAAAATTAACTCAACATGTCATGAAATGTGAACGAAACTTGAAATATGTGACTTCAAAGATAGTACGCAATTATTAGGTTTTTTTTTATCCAAAAGAAAATTTAAAATTGTTTTCAGAATCATCACAATATAACAAAACAATAATTGTATGACAATCACAAACTTAAACACAGTTTTGAACGGTCAAAATGGCAAATTATTGTCTCAACCCACAAATGACGTCACATGTAGGTGGTCATTTTGTAAGGAGCGTCTTTAGCACTCCGTAGGAATGTTGAACTTTGACGGTCATTTATCCCACGCCGCAACGCACCCGGTTCAAAAGTTCCCATAATCCCAGCAGCGTTACCCCTCGGAATCGTTATGGAGACTTGTCGAACCAACCATGACCCCGCGTGAGTATCATAGCCCTCGTGTCACAAACGTCGTCCCTACTCTATAAAGAGTTTACGCGATTCCGAAAGGTTCAAACCGACACACAAAGTATAAGGAAAAATTCGTCAGGTCTACGTGGAGCGAAGGTAGCGAAGTGGCTAACGCGCTGGACCGGTAATCCAGAGGTACCGGGTTCGATTCCCGGTCCCTTCCACCAGGTAGCTCCTTTTTCAATTTTTCTTTAAGCTTTGATCATTGTATTCATGGTTTTACTACTACTTTTGTTTTATTTCCTCCAAAGTGTGATGAAAAACGTCGTACGTGACTCTGGTGGTAAAGGAATTCCAAACTCGTGTCATTAAAGCCCTCGCCTTCGGCTTCAGGCTTCTAATAGACACTCGTTTGTAATTCCTCGTTTACCACCTTTGTAACGTAATGTACTATTAGTGCACTACTAACTATTGTGTATTGGTGCAGTGATAATGTTCTACCTGTCGTCGTTCGCGCGGCTGCCGATCCTGGAGCGCGTGTCGGGCGTGCGGCACGCGCTCGAGATGGCGGGCGCGCCGCTCGCGCTGCTCTGGGCCGCCACGCTGCTGGCGCAGCTGCTGCAGGCCGTGGTCGTGTGCCTCATACCCACCGTCATATTCGCCTGCACTGTGGAAGCGGACCACACCATCGACCAGCCCGGATTCATAGGTACAGAGTGTCTCTCTCTCTCGACACGCGCTCGAGATGGCGGGCGCGCCGCTCGCGCTGCTCTGGGCCGCCACGCTGCTGGCGCAGCTGCTGCAGGCCGTGGTCGTGTGCCTCATACCCACCGTCATATTCGCCTGCACTGTGGAAGCGGACCACACCATCGACCAGCCCGGATTCATAGGTACAGAGTGTCTCTCTCTCTCGACACGCGCTCGAGATGGCGGGCGCGCCGCTCGCGCTGCTCTGGGCCGCCACGCTGCTGGCGCAGCTGCTGCAGGCCGTGGTCGTGTGCCTCATACCCACCGTCATATTCGCCTGCACTGTGGAAGCGGACCACACCATCGACCAGCCCGGATTCATAGGTACAGAGTGTCTCTCTCTCTCGACACGCGCTCGAGATGGCGGGCGCGCCGCTCGCGCTGCTCTGGGCCGCCACGCTGCTGGCGCAGCTGCTGCAGGCCGTGGTCGTGTGCCTCATACCCACCGTCATATTCGCCTGCACTGTGGAAGCGGACCACACCATCGACCAGCCCGGATTCATAGGTACAGAGTGTCTCTCTCTCTCGACACGCGCTCGAGATGGCGGGCGCGCCGCTCGCGCTGCTCTGGGCCGCCACGCTGCTGGCGCAGCTGCTGCAGGCCGTGGTCGTGTGCCTCATACCCACCGTCATATTCGCCTGCACTGTGGAAGCGGACCACACCATCGACCAGCCCGGATTCATAGGTACAGAGTGTCTCTCTCTCTCGACACGCGCTCGAGATGGCGGGCGCGCCGCTCGCGCTGCTCTGGGCCGCCACGCTGCTGGCGCAGCTGCTGCAGGCCGTGGTCGTGTGCCTCATACCCACCGTCATATTCGCCTGCACTGTGGAAGCGGACCACACCATCGACCAGCCCGGATTCATAGGTACAGAGTGTCTCTCTCTCTCGACACGCGCTCGAGATGGCGGGCGCGCCGCTCGCGCTGCTCTGGGCCGCCACGCTGCTGGCGCAGCTGCTGCAGGCCGTGGTCGTGTGCCTCATACCCACCGTCATATTCGCCTGCACTGTGGAAGCGGACCACACCATCGACCAGCCCGGATTCATAGGTACAGAGTGTCTCTCTCTCTCGACACGCGCTCGAGATGGCGGGCGCGCCGCTCGCGCTGCTCTGGGCCGCCACGCTGCTGGCGCAGCTGCTGCAGGCCGTGGTCGTGTGCCTCATACCCACCGTCATATTCGCCTGCACTGTGGAAGCGGACCACACCATCGACCAGCCCGGATTCATAGGTACAGAGTGTCTCTCTCTCTCGACACGCGCTCGAGATGGCGGGCGCGCCGCTCGCGCTGCTCTGGGCCGCCACGCTGCTGGCGCAGCTGCTGCAGGCCGTGGTCGTGTGCCTCATACCCACCGTCATATTCGCCTGCACTGTGGAAGCGGACCACACCATCGACCAGCCCGGATTCATACGTACGGGGTTTCTCTTTCTCTCGGTCATTTTCTCTCCCGCCGCTCTCCCTTAAATTTGCAAAATAAGTAAAAAAAAAACTACATCTTCTACACCACTGTATCATATCACATGTATGATCCCACTTCTGATATGACATTGTGTACAGTTAGTTTGGACATTATAGTGTCATATAACGGTATACATAAAAACAATTCAGAAAACTTTAAAACAATAAACTGACAAAGACGAACATATCCTTACCCTATAAGGACTTTCTTCCAGTTAACCTTTGATCAAATGAGATAATAGTGAGATATCCAAGACGATAAACAAACGAAGACGTCAATTACCTTGTCTTCAAATTTGTAAAGATAAAGATTGATTGATTATCAGAAACTGTGTACATTAGATCATTTGTCGTATGAGTATAAGATCCAACAGCTTTGTAGTACAAATTTATAGTATGTAAGTAGATATATGTCAGAGTTAATATTCCGTTCTCTTTGAACGTCTCTTTCCTAACTTTAATTAAATTACACGGACGATATTGACATAAACCTGGCGTATGTTGCAGTGGCCATGTGCGTGCTACTGATACTCGGGATGCTGTCGTTCCTGAGCCTGGTGTACCTGGTCAGCACGCTCGTGGAGCAGTCCACCGCTTCCTGCATTTTGCCGATCGCCGCTTTCGTCTTCAGTTAGTATACAACCGGAAATTTTTAGTATGGTAGTACCGGGAATCCCGAAAAGCCAACGGTCAAAATATCGTAAATCAATATATCGAACGATGTAAATATCATTATATCGATGTTTGGAATACATACCTAAAACTCAAGTAGCTATACAGCTATTATTATTATTGTCAGCGTAATGAATAGTATATGACTGCTTGCCAGGCGAGTAGGTATGGGATAGTGATACGAAGCCGGCAAGCCCTTTTCACGTCTAAGGCTTGTTTAGGGCTTTTCTCAAACATATGCCTTTAAATAAAAAAAGCTGCAGATGTTTAGCCCGTTCATCAACACAGACGCCATGTTAAAAAAAAATACTTCCCGGCTTAGGTCTACAATTTTGTATGAAATTCCTTTACAGTTCTCTCGAGTTGTTCCGCCCGAAGCGTGAAACTTCGAAATTATGACGAGATATCATTGCATGTTCGAAAAAATAAAATTTTAACAAAAAAAGAACCGATTCAGTAAAACTAAAAAACCAAAAATATGCTTTTTAGTGGTTCTAGTGGCCATCTGTGGTGTTCATCATCAGTTTCCTTACACCAAATCCTATTTACTGAATGTAAATTCTTGACTATTAATAAATTACCGAAAGCGCCGTACAGGTCCCTATAACATTTGAAGAGTTCCCTCGATTTCTCCAAGATTCCACCATCAGATCCCGACTTAGTGCCAACGGGACCAACTCGGAGTTATACCCTTTCGATAAAAAAAAAATTGAAAATCGGTTCACGGTTCTCGGAGATATAGAGTAACAAAACATACAAAAAAAAAAAAAAAATTAGTTCGAATAGAAAACCTCCTCCTTTTTTTGAAGTCGGTTAAAAAAACATTAAATTTATCTTTCAGCTCAAGTAACCCCCCTTATCCCCGAAACGAGCGGGCTTACCGGCAAGCTGGTGTACCTGCCGTATATGCTGGCGCCGCCGCACACGCTGACGCTGGGGCTGCTGGCGGCCGCCAGGGCCGCGCAGACCAACGCCTACTGCCGCCTCAACCGCGGCCGCTGTCCGGCGCTGTACGGGCCCGATATGTTCGACGCCACCAAATGCTGTGGTAAGTGTCTTGCCAATTTTTTTTTAACCGTTTGAGCGCCAAGCGGCAAAGTAGTTCACCGTTCCGCTGACGCAAAAACCAAAAAAATGGTTGCTTGTTGTTGGTTTTACGGGCGAAGGAAGATTTTACGTGACAACGTCTTATTCTCGGTAGAATATTTATTGATATGAATCCCTCTTCCCTCTTCCCTCTCCCCTCCTCCCTTCTCCCTCCTACCTAATCCCTCCTCCTCCTCCCTCCTCCCTCCTCCCGCCTCCCTCCTCCCTCCTCCCTCCTCCCTCCTCCCTCCTCCCTCCTCCCTCCTCCCTCCTCCCTCCTCCCTCCTCCCTCCTCCCTCCTCCCTCCTCCCTCCTCCCTCTTCCCTCTTCCACTTGTCCACGGCGCTACAAAGTATTGCTACAATGACGTCATCTTTTTTCGTATGCGCGGCCGGCGTTCATCAATTTATTAGACGTTATCACGTCAAAAAAAAAAAGTGCTCCAAAATCAACGGAGATTGGAAAACACAGATAGTGGTTTGAATTAGCATGTTTTTGACCATTGAAATTTTTGACGTCAATAGGCGTCGTTGGCGTCAGTGGCACGAATTCCCGATGACGTGATTTGCCGTCTTTGGCGGTCAAAGGGTTAACCAGATCCCCACATGACCGTTCCATATCGCGACCACGACGAATGTTTGAGAATTAACAGTCAGTAGTTGGATTGCGATAAAGGTAATGTTGTGGTAACTCTCTTGTCAACTATTTTCTTTTAACAGTATCCCCACATTACCATCCCATATCGCAACCGCGACTGAACATATGCAAATTAACAATCATTCTAGTTAGATTGCGATAAAGGTAATGTTGTGGTAACTCTCTTGTCAACTATTTTCTTTGAACAGTATCCCCACATTACCATCCCATATCGCAACCGCGACTGAACATATTCAAATTAACAATCAGTCTAGTTTGATTGCTATAAAATAACTGTTGTGGTAACTGCCGTGTCAACTATTTTCTAACCATGACTGAACATATGCAAATCAACATTCAGCCTAGTTTGACAGCGATAATGAATTGTAAGGTTTCTGTAGGTGAAAACTTAACTAAAGGTGTATGTAGTAGTAACGTGACTGTATACAGAAAGGGCGTTCTAAATTTGTATTTCGACGTAACTTTCATATTATTTCTTATTGCGGCACCACACTACTCGAGAAGTTTGCCGAGGTTGGGCGAGGCAAAGTTGGCCTAAGTATGGGATTCCGATGCGAAGTATCCCTCCACCTTGGATGAAGTACCTATGGATTTGGCATACGCGTATATAACCTGAAAGGGACAGGAGCAAAATAACACTGGGTTACCCGGTTCCAAATAATTCTCCCGTTTTTCCAGTGCTAATTTTTGACGGTGAGGCATTCGTTTTAAATGCATGTTTTATTGTATGGGACAAATAAGAAAATAACTACAATAAAACTATATGAAAAAAAGTGACAAAATGTAATGAAAAAGTATATTTACTTATTTGCGGTAACAATTATGTACACACTTTGTCTTTACTTTACATAATTACGATTCAGCTCTTTTGATACGAACAAATAGTAAATTGCAATATTACCAATTTTACACGCTTTTATTTAGCTTGCGTGGTATGTTTAAAGTATATTTGTTCGGGTGAAATCTTGCAACTCAATTTTGAAGCAGATATCGTCAACCGATTGAGCTGAAATTTTGCATACTTACTTAACTTTGATGACAATACAATAATATGGTACCATGGGGCTGATCTGATGATGGAGCCGGAAGGTGGCCATAGGAACTCTATAATAGAAAAAGCAATCCTACCGAGCTTGGGCTCTTTAGAATCGTCTCAGTGAGCATTTGATGGATATTCAAAGAAAAGTACAGTCGGCTATAAAAGCTTGCCACTAAAATGTCATTTTTGACAGAAACTTATTCATAAAGTAAAACAAAATCGCTAAACAATAATGCAAATTTAAAAATATATATATTATTCATTTTACTTCATTCTTGGCCCTGCCCACTCGTCCTGTTGCACGTATCCATAATTGACGTACTGCAGAATCTTGTTTTGGAACTCTAAAACAAAAAATCTATTAATACCATAACTCCCTGAGTGAAGGGTAATTTACCAATTATTGTGCTGGTATCTCTTACAATCGTATAAAGCAGCCAAATTAAAAAGCAGTAGAAAAGTAGTAAAGACTACTGACACTGACAAGAAGTAAAGCGACTACTGAATTTGGAGGGGTAGGCGGCGGGCCGCGCGCAGTCAATTTGACAGAGCGCGACCCAGCGAAAAAACCGGAACTCTGATAAGGATAAAACATCTTGTCTATGTCTCTGTCGCTCTTAACGGTTTCTGTAAATAGTTGTCCCGTTCCCTCCTGGTATTATTATTCCCTTGTCATGTCCAGAGATACTTGGTCCATGCCCTCCACACTATCATATTCCCCAACCTCGGCCAACTTCGCGAGTAGTGTGGAGGTAGGGTTACATACACTTTAGTTAAGTATTTCACGTATAATTTATTATCTTCACTTTTCACCATACAAATAAATAAATTGTTCTCTTGTACAGAGTCTCCGTTGAACTCGGAGCCGTGGAGTTACTGGTTGGTGAGCAACAAGGCGGCCGGCCGCGAGATGCTGATCCTGGCCGCGCAGGCCGTCGTCTACTTCGTGAGTACTTATTATTAGAGGCTTTGTACAGTCGAGTTCATTTACATCTACACACGAGAACAAAAATATCTGAACACGACCCTATTGTCAGGAGCATAAAATCGTGTTCAGATATTTTGTTCTCGTGAGTGTGTAGATGTAAATGAACTCGACTGTACACGTACAGTCGCCCGCGAATCGAGAATTGGATTTTTCGCAATCGTGCAATGAAAAGTTACAACTCATTCCTGCTGTGGAAAGCGAAATCGGAATTAAAAAACACAAACGTGTGCAAGTTCGTCTGGCCGAAAGACGGGCAAATCCTGGCGAGGAAAGCAGAAAAAGAAAAAATCTTCAATGTGCGCTCGGAGGCGGACATTGAAAGTATTAAACGAGAATTGTGCAAAGGCCAACAAATAACCACACACCTGATGCCTTAAGATGACCTATTTTATAGATAAATGCCTATCTGACCTATGCATTACCTATAACTAGAAATGGCTAATGCTAACATATCACCACTGATAAATGAAGGCAACTATGCAGACTGGAATGACTTTCTTAAAATAAATAATATAAATTGGAATAAGAGTATCATTATTTTTCATGTAAATATACGATCTATGATCAAAAATTTTTCACAACTCGAGTATTTAGTACTAAACAGCAAGTATACCATGCACCTGATAGCGATCACCGAAGCAAATATTCCGGAAACATGTAAACAACTGTTCGAACTAGATAACTACGACATGTACACGGAGCTACGAACAAACAGGCGAGGAGGCGGCATAATATTATATGTGCACAATAGTGTTAAATTCCATAGACGCACAGTGGACACCGTGACCTTCGAATGTCTGACTAATCAAAATATTAAACTGAATCTTATCGCTACGTACAGACCGCCACAAACTAATAAAGCTACTTTTACACGAGAATTGTCGAAATTAATCAAGCAATACCAACCACGAAGTACATGCGTGTTACTAGGTGACATGAACATAGATTTGAAATCTTCTTCTCCAATCGTCACGGAATACCTCAGTAAACTGTGTGAAATAGGCCTAGAGTGCGGTATTAACCAATACACCAGGATAGAAGTACGAGCTGACACTATAACCAAATCCAGCATTGATCATATATTTGTGCGTAGTTGGAATTGCAGCGAAGTGTACACCGGCGTCGTAAACAATGCGCTAGCCGATCATCTGATAACCGGTTGCATAATCACGGGCGCGGCCACACACCACGACGAAGTGCATCAACTAGTAAACAGAATAGACAATAAAAAAGTTCACAGTGAATTAAGTAAAATAAACTGGCGCGTAGCCCTAGCCTATAATAACCCTACCGATGTATTGAGTTATATATCTAATCAGTTTGCACTTGTTTATAAGAAATGTACTTATGTAACGAAAATTAAGTCAGGTAAAAGGGAATCTTGTAAATGGATGAATACAAAAATAAGTAATATGTGTAAAAAGAGAAAAGAACTTTATTATAACTGGGTTAAAGATAAAAATAATAAATTAAAACGACTGCTGTATAATAAATATCGAAATAAAACAAATAAGTTAATAGAAAATACAAAAAACAATTACATAAAACAAGAAATAAGTGCAAATTTTAGAAACCCTCGCAAAGTATGGGATATAGTAAGTAGAATAAGTGGTAGGATAGCTAAATATATAGATGGTATTATTATGAAACACTTCAATAAGGATGCCCAAAAATTGTCAAATGAATTTGCAAGTGAATTAAAAAAAAATGTCAAGAACCTATGTGATACGTGCGATACTCCACTACTAGACCATAATACTTACTCTAATATACCTAAAGTAGCTATGAGACTAAAAAAAGCTAATAACTCAACCGTATATAACATAATTAAGAAACTAAATAATAACAAAAGCCCGGGTGTCGATAAAATTCGAGCATGTGACTTAAAATACATAATAAATGATATCACGCCCATAATTACCCATTTGATAAATACATGTATTTCAACATCCACCTACCCACACGCTTTAAAAGTAGGTATTATACGACCTATTCATAAAAAAGGCTCTTATACGGACTATAACAATTACAGACCAATTACGATATTACCATGCATCGATAAAATAATCGAGAGGTACATTGGAACTGAAATAAATAGATATTTAAATAAAAATGAAATAATAAACAATAAACAATTCGGTTTTCAACAGAACCGAAGTACCACTCAATTATTAACTAAATTTACCGATGAAGTTAATGGTTATTTGAACGAGCGGAAACAGGTAATTGCCATTTTCATAGATTTCAGCAAGGCATTCGACACACTTAATTATTCTACGTTATTCTCCAAGCTTCAACAAAGTGGTATA
The DNA here is from genome assembly GCA_947623375.1 of Apotomis capreana. NCBI lineage: Eukaryota > Metazoa > Arthropoda > Insecta > Lepidoptera > Tortricidae > Apotomis > Apotomis capreana. The sequence goes on along the minus strand of OX392515.1, from coordinate 3,232,871 downwards.
CAAGGACCCCTACTCAAGTGGTTCCAGGACTATCACAGCGAGCGACGTACGGTGGTGAAAATAGCCGGCGCACTCAGCGACCCGCTGATAACGGAGGAGGGCACGGCTCAAGGATCTATTATCGGACCTACCGAATATTTGATATACGTTAACGATATGTGTAACATCTTTCGTGGGGGTTCTGTATACCAATTTGCTGACGACACATGTCTACTCACCTCACACAGAGACTTAGACGAAGCACAATCAGTATTACAATATAACTTTAACCAGCTGTGCAAATGGGCTCACGATATAGGTCTAGTCATTAACTCTAAAAAAACAAAAGTTGTTCATATTCAATCATCGCATACAAAAGAGATAACGAGTCCCCCGGATAATTGCACATGAACATCATTGTTTACATAAACCTACTCCAAACTGTAAATGTGAAGCGCTCGAACTAGTACCCAGCCACACGTACCTAGGACTAATCATTGATAACAACTTCAACTGGAGACCGCACGTTGACCACGTATGTTCTAAACTTCGATCTATCGCGGCACAGATGGCCATTCTTAAATATAAACTACCATATAAAATACTACGCATGCTTTATTTGTCACTCGCAGATTCAATTATTTGTTATGGTATTAGTAGTTACGGTCGTACATACAAAACATATTTGGAACAAATTTATAAATTACAACTTACACTTTTGAAAACAATTGTACCAGAGCGGATAAAATACAGTTACAAAGATAATTACACCGGTATTTTTAAACATTGTAAAGTAATTAATGTATTCAATAGGTTTTGCCTGTCATTATTAACGGAGGAATGTGACGTTATACCCTCAATGGAACAAAAGTACCGACCGGATAAACTACGTACCTTAGATTACTTAGCATCCTACTCACTGCCGCGCATTAATAATACTTATGGTAAAAGAACAAATAACTACCTGATCCCATTCACACTAAACAAACTACCTAAGCATATACTGCTCGATACCATAAGTACTATTAAAAGCACCGGCAAGTGTAAAAACGTACTTAAGAAATACTTCATGGAACTTGAAATATAAATAAGCTAATGTTGTTGTACAATCGAAGACACGGTTAACTACACATCCATATACGTTATAATTATAACATTCAATAAAGTTTATAATATCGCTTACAAACCGACAGTAAACGGTGTCTTCAATGTACCCTAACTAACTACAGTATTATATACCTACTTATGCTTAAGATGAATAGTGATGCGGACCGAACCGCGTGACCTTGCCACTATTATACCGGGTGGAACGAAGCGATGTTCATTCCTGAAACTATAATGCTATGTATTTCATGTAGAATCGACCTGCAATAGTTAAATTCTTTTAATAATAAAAAAACGAAAATCGATTAAAATTGTATTTTTTAATGTATGTACAACCCTAGTTTTTTTAAACTATTATTTGACGTTTGGGAGTATTTACAATTACCTACATTTACATCCGGTGTTCGAAAGTACCGCCGTGGCGTACGATACACGCCGCTGCTCGTGCCCGCGTGTGGCGATGCACCCTCGACAAGATGTTGTGTCGGTTATTTCTTCTGCGAAGACTTTCAAAGGCCACCCTTAGCCTTTCCCTCATCTCTTCAGCCGTCTCACACTCAGTCTTGTAAACGATGTCCTTTACGGTGCCCCACAGAAAAAAATCCAAGGGTGTGAGATCTGGAGACCTAGGAGGCCAACGGTGCGGCCCATATCGGCCGATCCAGCGATCCTCAAACACATTATTCAGTGTTTCACGTACTTCGACTACTGAATGAGCTGGTGCTCCATCTTGTTGGAACCAAGTGCGTCTTCTTTCTGCCAGCGTCAACTCATCCAGATAGTCGTCGAGCTCTATCCTCAACAGAGCCATGTATCCGTGTCTGTTTAAAGTCTGAGGCAGAAATACAGGGCCTATTATTGTATCCCCGTGTATCGCCGCCCAAACATTAACAGACCAACGATACTGGTGTCCCGTATAACGGTAGGCAAACGGATTTTCTTCGGCATACACGTGTTCGTTATGCCTGTTCCACATACCGTTCCGTGTGAACAAGCTTTCATCACTCCATATTACGTGTTTGATGAAGTCTCGGTCTTCTAACACCTTTTGCAGTAGCCACCGGCAATAGGCTTCGCGAACGGGGCAATCTCTTGGTAGTAATGCCTGGACTCTTTGTATTTTGTAAGGGTGACGGCCCTCACGTTTTAGTATTCTGAGTATTTTCGTATGAGTCATACGAAAATGTCGGCCCGCTTGTCTTGAACTTGACCTCGGATAATCTTCGAAGTACTGCAGCACTCTCTCTTCCAATCTGACATCATGTTGAATAACGCGTCCTCCGCGCTGGTCATCCTGACCCGTTCGTGGCACAATAGGACGATTGTTACCAACACGGTCAAGAGCGCGTAATATCGTACTAGAGTGTGTTGGGTGAGGAGGAGGATACCTGTTCCGGTGTTGGCGCAAAGTCTCTCCAGTATTGTAATCGCACTCCGCGTACAAAAGAAGCAAATTCAAATAGCCTCTAGCGTTTAATTCCGGCATTTTTGCACACAGCATACGATACAAAAAGTCAATGTAACGTCTATCAATCATGTCAACTAAAAAGTCTAAAAACAATCTTAAGGGTATTTTCAAAGGTTTTTAAACCGATAAGAAATGGCTAGGCAATTTGTAAAAAGTTTGTTTACAAAAGTTAACTGTGTTATGAAGAGGTCATTGCACTCTAAAATAGGGTTGTACACACACACTTTTTCGTATGAAAGTTTAACATGCTATAACTGGAAAACGGTGAGAGATATTAATAAAGTTTATTTGGAGAAAATAATATTCTAAGCCTGTATAATGCCACAGTTAAAGGAAATAACGTCGTTTCGTTCCACCCTGTATAAACCTCCCGGGTTTCCAAAAGTGGCAATACAACACTTAAAACTTTGTAAAAAAAACACTGTTGATTTAAATAAATTAAAAAAAAAAAAAAAAAGTAATCTTGTAGTCTATACCTACTTACCTGGCAAGCCCTTCTTCCTGGCGTCTGCAGAAATGTACTATTATAAATAAAATATGCAATTGTTGCACAATGAAGGTTCTTAAATTAATCTTCCTCGGTTTGTAGACACCTGCCTACTGAGTCGGCGGTCCCGGGTTTGAATCCCGGCCGGGGCAAATATTTGTGCAAATATTTGTTCTTGGGTCATGGATGTTATCTATATATGTATTTATATATTATGTATATCGTCGTCTAGTACCCATAGTACAAGCTTTGCTTAGTTTGGGACTAGGTCGATTTGTGTATGATTGTCCCTTAATATTTATTTATTTAATTTTTAAAGTCGAGTAGCGCGTTTAAGGTACGAGATTACAACCTGTATTACTACTGAATAGTACTTTTTATGACCATAAATTCGCCTATTTATCTCTAAATTTCCGCGAAAGTGTTTATGTCTGTTACTTCTTCACGCTTAAATCGCTGAACCGATTTAGAAAATTTGGTATGGAGATAGTTTGAGTCCCGACGAAGTACATAGAATAGAGTGTTCCTGTGGGATGAGCGGATAATACCGCGGGGCAAAACTAGTATCGAGATAAAGCTTATAAATTTAAAAAAGCAGAAACACCTGCTGCCAAAATTCGAACTGATTTAATGTAATGTTTGATGATGAAATTTGTATCAACAGATATTAATGTACTTCGCGGATCGAGGAGTATTAGGCCGGCTGTACGCGGGCTTCACGCGCGTCGCGCGCCCGCCGCCGCGCTACGACGACGCGGTCGTGCGCGCGGAGGCGGCCTACGTCGACAAAGCTATTAAACTACGTAAGTACTACATTTCTTAGGAGATTACTTCCATCAAAATATTGCCGTCAAATTGTCTTAGTCTAATAAACAATACAATGCGTTTATTCTCACCTCACAAAAAAAACCTAAAAAAAACCTCGATAAAATGCAAAAAGATGGACAAAAAATATCTATATCGGGCTATATGTACATCCATACATTAAGGGCTAAACGGTTTTCACATTGCACTACAAAATGGTACTTGACCGCGTATACACCTCGTTTTATTGGAATAATGAAATTACTTAATGACAGTCTTTCGTTTTTATTGGTTGTGTTTACATACATCTCGGATAAAATAATAACCTGGCATGATAATAAATCATCTAGAATAACGGTTTTTATTATTTGTACTGTTTCGAATCTTTATGGTTGCGTTCTGCTTTCAGCAAAGAAACAAATCACAGACGCGGTCTTGGTTCACAATCTGCAGAAGGTCTACCCTGGGTTCTGGAAGAAGAAGGCATTCTTCGCTGTCAAGGGCATCAGCTTCTCCGTCAAGAAAGGTCAGTAACTAGGTGATCGAGGGACGCAGTGCAAAATACAGATTGGGGCCTTATGTCAGTTCTCAGCGTTACACCACGAACTTACACTTATACTTACACCACCTGCCTACGGTATAAGAAAATAGGGTATGGCACTCCGGCCAGTGAGACTGTCTACGTCACTGATTAGTGGCCGCTTTATGGTAACAAAATAATTGTAAGGAGAAAATTGTTTGCCGCCAGTCATCATCCTCCTAGTCTTTGTCCCATATCTTTGTAGAGAATGAATTCTCAATCGGGGTCGGCTACCTAAATCCCAAGATATGGCGTAGGCACTAGTTTTTACGCAAGCGACTGCCATCTGACCTTCCAACCCAGAGAAGAAACTAGGCCTTATTGGGCTTAGTTGGTTTCCTCACGATGTTTTCCTTCACCGAAAAGCGAGTGGTAAATATCAAATGACGTTCCGTACGTAAGTTCCGAAAAACTTATTGGTACGGGCCGGGTTCGAACCCGCGACCTCCGGATTGAAAGTCGCATGCCCTAACCACAAGGCTATAACCGCTTATTCCGCCGCCGCTTATTGTTTGCCGCCAGTCGTACAAAAAATAACAATCATGCATTTATGCATTACGTTTATATTAAGAACAAAACTGGTGACTCTTCTGATGTAAAAAATTATAGACCAATTTCACTAGCCACGGTCATTGCCAAGGTGCTTGACAGTCTCCTTGGTAAGCATCTGGATAAGCACATTAAAGTCCACGATGCGCAGTTTGGCTTTAGACCAAATCTTTCTTGCGAAAGTGCTGTCCTGTGTCTCAAGGAGACTGTGAAGTACTACACCAATAGAAAAACGCCAGTGTACGCTGTTTACCTTGACTTGTCAAAAGCCTTTGACCTTGTTTCATACGACGTACTCTGGGGGAAATTAAATACTGAAACAGGCGTACCTAAAGAAGTGACATCCTTGTTTATGCACTGGTATAATAATCAGAGCAACTGTGTACGATGGGCACGCTCTTTCTCTGATGAGTACGGGTTGGAGTGTGGGGTGAGGCAGGGGGGGATGACGTCTCCCACGCTCTTCAACCTGTACGTCGACGCGCTGATCAGGGAGCTCAGTGGCACCGGTATCGGCTGCCATATAAATGGAGTCTGTGTCAATAACATTAGTTACGCAGATGACATGGTGCTGCTGAGCCCCTCGAGCGGTGCACTGAAGAAACTGCTCAGTATTTGCGAGTCCTATGCGGTGGCCAATGGACTCAGGTACAACGCTCAAAAGAGCGAGTTTATGATGTTCAAACCAGACAACATCCGTTATACTGATGCTCCTGAGTTGTTACTTACTGGTGTAAAATTGCAAAGAGTAGAAAAGTTTAAGTACCTGGGTCACTGGATCACCGCGGATCAAAAAGACAATGTGGATATTGAGAGGGAGCGCAGGGCGACATGTTGGCCCGTAGGTTTGCGAAATGTTCTGAGCCAGTAAAAGTCACGCTATTTAAAGCATACTGCCAGACATTCTATACATGCAGCCTATGGGTTAACTATACGCAGAAGGCATACAGCGACCTGCGAGTTCAATATAACAACGCGTATAGAGCGTTGTTGCGGCTGCCGCGCTATTGCAGCGCTTTCGCGATGTTTGCGGAGACAAATACGGCTGGTTTCGCCGCCATCATGCGCGCGCGCAGCGCCTCTATGCTGCGGCGCGTGCGCGACAGCTGCAACACGCTCCTGCGCGCTGTTGTTGTCGAACGATGGGACTCGCCAGTGCTGAAGCGGTGGATTGGGCTCCATGCCTTTAAATAATGCTGTACTTTGTCTTCTGTGTTTATAGTTTTAACGTTTTTATTGTCTAACACTAGTTTTTAAGTCTGCACAATCTAACAAAATATGGATCTTTGGTCTGAAATAAATTATTATTATTATTATTCCCTTTATTAATTTTTGTACTTAGGCTAGGTTTTTTTTACAATAAATTTATATAAAAAGTAAAATATAAAAAATACATTACAAATATAAACACATTCTAAAAAAAACCTAACCTAGGGTGCCGCCGGCAGCGGGGCGGGGCCCAGGCTACCGGTGGTTAGGGCTACAGAGAGAGGAACCTCCTGACGATGCGCGCCGTGTCCAGGAGTACCGCCTTCTGAATCTGACCCTTGATCCAGCCATCTAGCGAGAGTCTCTTAAGATGTTTGTCGAGACTCTTCGCTATAAGACCGTTCGCCGAAACGACTATCGGGACAATGATCGTCGAGTCAACATCCCACATGGCGGTCACCTCGTGAGCCAAGTCAAGGTACTTGCTGAGTTTGTCCTTCTCGGCCTTCACGAGGTTCTCGTCATGGGGGATGGTGATGTCGACGAGCACTGCCTGGCGCTTGGATCGATCTACCAAAACGATGTCAGGCTTATTGGCTACAATAGTCCTGTCCGTGATGATAGATCGATCCCAATAGAGCGTGGCACGACCATTCTCAAGAACTGGCATCGGTGCGTACTTATAGTACGGCACCTCAGACCCCACAAGACCGTATTGAAGAGCAAGTTGCTGGTGAATGATCCTGGCTACTTGGTTATGTCTGTGCAAGTACTCACCGTTAGCAAGATGAGAACAACCGGAGATTATATGCCTGAGTGACTCACCGGGACGGCGGCATGCCCGACAAATGTCGACCGTACCGTCCTTCAGGATATATCTCCGGTAATTGTTCGTCATCATTACTTCGTCCGCAATTGCACAGACAAAACCTTCAGTTTCCCCGAAGAGATCCCCGAAGCGTAGCCAGTTCACCGACGCAAGCAGATCTACATCGGGCCCCGTAAGGGCCTTGTAGAACCGCCCGTGTAGCTCCTTGCTCTTCCATACAGCCCTGCGGTCATCGGTGCTAAGCACCTTTGGTCTGCGCCAGTTCTCGTTTGCTAAGGAGAGAGAGGTGAGGCCTTTGTCAACTGCTACTACATCGCGATGAATCCCACACTCGTTGTTTAGGAAATACTCCCTAAGACTGCACACCTCGCGGTTATGGAGGTCCTTGGCGTTTAAAAAGCCACGGCCCCCACACTTACGCGGGATGTACATTCTCATAACTGACGAGCGTGGGTGCCTCATGCGATTTGTAGTAAGCAGCTGACGGACCCTCGTATCCAGGGCGTCCAGCTCAGTCTGAGTCCACCTTAGTATGCCAAAGGAGTAAGTGAGCAGAGGCATCACCCAAGCGTTGAAGGCGCGCGCCTTATTGCCACCGGACAAAAGACTGTTAAGTACTTTTGTCAAACGACAAAAGAAACGCTCCTTCAACGCCTGTCTAATGTCTCCGTCCGCAATACCCAATGACTGTGACATACCAAGGTACTTGTAGGTTTCGACTTCGGAGATAGACCTGAGGGACATTGTCTCAGAAAGTTGTAAGTTCGCGGAATTTACGACTTCCCCCCGCTGTACATGCATGACCGCACACTTGTCTACACCAAACTCCATTTTGATGGCGCTACTGAAGGTTTCTGTTACTTCCAGTAGTTCCACCAAATCCTGGCGTTTTGGTGCATACAGCTTAAGATCATCCATGTATAGCAGATGAGAAATGACCTCACCTCCTCTTCGAAGTCGGCAACCTAGTCCTGAATCCTTCAGCAAAGTGCTGAGCGGATTCAGGGCTAGGCAGAACCACAGAGGACTCAAACTGTCACCCTGGAAAATACCTCTCTCAATCCTTATCAAGTCCTGTGGGCCAGGGGGGCCATCTCCGCCACCTGGTTGACGAAGGACTGTGGTCCACTGCCTCATACATGCGCCTAAGAGGGATCTTAGAGCTGTATCGATTTTATACAGCTCTAAGATCCTCTCCAGCCATGAATGAGGCACCGAATCATAGGCCTTCTTATAGTCAATCCAGGCGGCCGAGAGAGACCCCCTGTTCCGCCGAACTTGTTGGCAAATGGTCGTGTCAATGAGGAGGAGCTCCTTAGTACCACGGGACCCAACCCTACATCCATTCTGAGAAAAGGCCAAAACGTTATTCGCAACAATGTGCGTGTTAATTTTTGTTCTTAGAATGGACGTAAGGAGCTTGTATAAAGTGGGCAAGCACGTGATGGGTCTATAGTTTTTCGCTTCCGTGGTACTACCGGACTTATAGAGCAGGAAGGTAGCACCAGTAGTCATGAAAGATGGCAGGGAACCAAGCTCGAGGGCGTCTTGAAATTGTGTTGCCAGGCGTTCATGTGAGGATCGAAACCACTTGATCCAAAAGTTGTGCAATCCGTCCGGCCCAGGACTTTTCCAGTTCTGGGTCGTACGGACAGCACAACCCACATCATCGGGGCTGATGGTCACAGCCCCCATGGCTTCGATCGGCTCACACTCACGCCTGACAACATTCATCCATTCGCCCTCAGTGTGCTCGACTGGAACCGACCAGATACTACGCCAGAAATTAATCATGGCAGTAGGATCCGGCAGTTGCCCGTCGGTCACACATTGATCGGTTCCCTCCCACCTTCGGTATACCTTCCTTTGGTCACTTTGGAAGAGGCGATTTTGCTGGTATCGATCTACACGCTCTCTGTAGCGACGAATACGGCTTGCCCATGCATAAACTTTCTGCTTTAGGTAGTCGATGCGCTCTGTGACACATGCCATGTAATCGCGGGGCCTGGTGCCAGTCCCCGCGAAGGCTTGTGTTACATAGCGCATCACACGGGGGCGATTGTTGCCCCCCCTAAAACAGATTAGCTTGGCAATGAGAGTCCTAAACGAGCTGATACGCCGCTCGATCCGTACTTGCCAGGCAGGAACACCCCCGGCGGTCCGCGGTGCTCGGTCAGTGTCCGGGAATCTGACACGAGCAACGCGGCACGCCGCGATGGCCCCACGGTACATGATCGAGTGGGTATCAGCTAAGTCTTCGCTAGCCCGAAGGTACGGGTCTAGCAAAGCGTCCAAGGCTCCCATTAACGCTAAGTTACGCTTATGCATCGGTAAGCGTGGTAATCGCGGCCTAGAGTCAGGTGCAGATCGATAGCGCCTAATCGCCTCCTCCAAAGCCCTCCTCAGTTGCTCATTGGCGTGGGTACTTACGCTACTCGCGCATTCTTCCTCGTCGGCATCGCGATCCGTCCGCGGCACCTCCGGCACCAGGTTGGGCGCTGGCGCCGGATCCGGTGACGTAGCAGGCGGATCCCGAGCCGGCGTGGAAGACATGCGAGCGGCCAGTACCTCCAGGCGCAGTCGATCAAGTGTCGCGTCGTCCAGCAGCTTGCGCCGCTGGATGAAGCGCACTTGATCGGATAGCCGTTGCGCAGATACGGTGATGGTCGAATCAAAAGTCAGAAACAGAGGCAGCATCCTGTCCCGGTACGCGGACAGGTTGGTTCCTCCCACTGTAGCCCCATAGTAGGCGCGCATGACGTTCTCATTCATGGCTTGAGACTAGTGATGTGCCGTTACCGTAAATTACGAGAACAGGGAGAATTTTCGGGTAATGTTCTCGGTAACGTTCTCCGTGACGGTAATTATCGAGAAAGTTGTGTTATTTTTTTGTTTTTCTAACTTTTTTTTATGTGATTCGATTTCAATTAGCGATAATAATGTACCCTAAAGAAATTACAATAATCAGACCATAGGAACTCGTATATTACCAAAATTACCGTAAATTACGGGCGTAAATTACAGGCGTAACTTACCGAGCATGTTCTCTAGGATGTTTCTCACGTGATAATGCTTGCAAAAATTTAACTTGTTGCGTATAAATAGGTGAACTTAATTAAAATTGCTTCATATTCTTAAATGTTTAATAATAATGAAAAAAATAACAATAAATTTTGTTCTTTTTTTTGTTCAATAATTTCCAATTATGTGATATATAGCATACTAGCTGTGCCCCGCGGTGTAACCCGCTCATCCCGTGGGAACACTAAATTTATTCGGGATGAAAAGTATCCTATGTCCTTCCCGGGACTGAAACTATCTATATACCAAATTTCATCTAAATCGGTTCAGCGGTTTAAGAGTGAAGAGGTAACAGACAGACACACTTTCGCATTTATAATATTAGTATGGATTTTGTTACATCGCTCTGTCGGAATCTATTTCTTTTATTTGTGTGGATATTCGCAAATGTCGAAAATGATCTTTCTACTGATGCAGATGTGGCTGGTACTGATACTGACAAGATTTTTAGAACTACCTTTCCCAACGCAGAATTTGCATATAGCGATTGCCACCATGATACAGGCTCGACGATTTGCCATACAAATTCTTTTTCGAATATCCCGTTTCGACATTTGTACTCTGATAGCTCTTTCAGAATTACTTGAGCATCACATTCAGCAGATTCCATAATGACCGAATATCCGTCACGGTGCTCTTCAGAATTCAGAGAGATCCCCTGATTTTTTGGGTCAAGAATAGCTGTAGTAAAGTGTATGGGTTTTAAACAGTTCTATTCTCTTGAAATTTTTCAATCAAACTGCACAAATGCTCTTCACTAAATACGCGTCTAGCCACGTCATCACCAATTAACATGTTTTCCACTTCTTCTAAACCTCGTCGCACTAAGTGAATCGTACACGCATCTCCTTCGAGTTTAATTATTCATTTTACAATGGGTTTGAACAAATTAATATGCTGCTCCAGGTTGCTCCATGTATTTTCTTCCAGCAGTTCACTTTTGAACTTTTGCATGTCTCTATTATTTTCATTGATTACCATTGTTTGCAGAATTGCTTTTGATTTTGTAAAATTTTGTAGACAGTGCAAGCTTCCCCATCGTGTTTTCACCGGTAATACTAAAGTCACATTTAATGATTTGTCACAAGCTATTTTTTTGAATTCGGCGCATAATATGTGTGATTTCAAAATACACTTTACAACAGTAACCACTGTTGTAAACATTTCATGTACTTCAGGCATTTTTAGCACACCTGCTACTTATTAGCAAATTGAGGGTATGGGCAAGGACCCAATCCTCGTGGTCTTTTCGTACCTATCGCCTAACAATTTGCCGCATTTTTTCATGTTGGCTGCGTTGTCCGTTATAATCCCGAGATATTTTACAGCCCCAATTTCTTTCTTCCAATCAGGAACCGCTACTATCTAGGAATACTGAGACTGGGACCCAGCTTCTAATTAGTTGAAATAATACCATATACCTCTAGCGGTTTTTTTACCTGCTAGAATACAATACGAATACGACCCTATTTGATAAGCATTTACCTGTTTGCAAAATAACGTCCTAACTTTAAAATTAACACGAAATGTAGTTAATAAAATTATTGAAAAGATACTTGGCAGCATTTTAAGCGATTAATAACCCAACCTTAACCCAACCAGATTTACTTGTGGAGAACTTTACCGAGAATTCTCGGTAAGTTACGGTAATTTCTCAAGTTGAGAATTACGGTAAGTGCGTAATTTCTCAGCGGCACATCACTAACCGTGACGGATATTCGGTCATTATGGAATCTGCTGAATGTGATGCTCAAGTAATTCTGAAAGAGCTATCAGAGTACAAATGTCGAAACGGGATATTCGAAAAAGAATTTGTATGGCAAATCGTCGAGCCTGTATCATGGTGGCAATCGCTATATGCAAATTCTGCGTTGGGAAAGGTAGTTCTAAAAATCTTGTCAGTATCAGTACCAGCCACATCTGCATCAGTAGAAAGATCATTTTCGACATTTGCGAATATCCACACAAATAAAAGAAATAGATTCCGACAGAGCGATGTAACAAAATCCATACTAATATTATAAATGCGAAAGTGTGTCTGTCTGTTACCTCTTCACTCTTAAACCGCTGAACCGATTTAGATGAAATTTGGTATATAGATAGTTTCAGTCCCGGGAAGGACATAGGATACTTTTCATCCCGAATAAATTTAGTGTTCCCACGGGATGAGCGGGTTACACCGCGGGGCACAGCTAGTATGCTATATATCACATAATTGGAAATTATTGAACAAAAAAAAGAACAAAATTTATTGTTATTTTTTTCATTATTATTAAACATTTAAGAATATGAAGCAATTTTAATTAAGTTCACCTATTTATACGCAACAAGTTAAATTTTTGCAAGCATTATCACGTGAGAAACATCCTAGAGAACATGCTCGGTAAGTTACGCCTGTAATTTACGCCCGTAATTTACGGTAATTTTGGTAATATACGAGTTCCTATGGTCTGATTATTGTAATTTCTTTAGGGTACATTATTATCGCTAATTGAAATCGAATCACATAAAAAAAAGTTAGAAAAACAAAAAAATAACACAACTTTCTCGATAATTACCGTCACGGAGAACGTTACCGAGAACATTACCCGAAAATTCTCCCTGTTCTCGTAATTTACGGTAACGGCACATCACTAGTCACGGTGCTCTTCAGAATTCAGAGAGATCCCCTGATTTTTTGGGTCAAGAATAGCTGTAGTAAAGTGTATGGGTTTTAAACAGTTCTATTCTCTTGAAATTTTTCAATCAAACTGCACAAATGCTCTTCACTAAATACGCGTCTAGCCACGTCATCACCAATTAACATGTTTTCCACTTCTTCTAAACCTCGTCGCACTAAGTGAATCGTACACGCATCTCCTTCGAGTTTAATTATTCATTTTACAATGGGTTTGAACAAATTAATATGCTGCTCCAGGTTGCTCCATGTATTTTCTTCCAGCAGTTCACTTTTGAACTTTTGCATGTCTCTATTATTTTCATTGATTACCATTGTTTGCAGAATTGCTTTTGATTTTGTAAAATTTTGTAGACAGTGCAAGCTTCCCCATCGTGTTTTCACCGGTAATACTAAAGTCACATTTAATGATTTGTCACAAGCTATTTTTTTGAATTCGGCGCATAATATGTGTGATTTCAAAATACACTTTACAACAGTAACCACTGTTGTAAACATTTCATGTACTTCAGGCATTTTTAGCACACCTGCTACTTATTAGCAAATTGAGGGTATGGGCAAGGACCCAATCCTCGTGGTCTTTTCGTACCTATCGCCTAACAATTTGCCGCATTTTTTCATGTTGGCTGCGTTGTCCGTTATAATCCCGAGATATTTTACAGCCCCAATTTCTTTCTTCCAATCAGGAACCGCTACTATCTAGGAATACTGAGACTGGGACCCAGCTTCTAATTAGTTGAAATAATACCATATACCTCTAGCGGTTTTTTTACCTGCTAGAATACAATACGAATACGACCCTATTTGATAAGCATTTACCTGTTTGCAAAATAACGTCCTAACTTTAAAATTAACACGAAATGTAGTTAATAAAATTATTGAAAAGATACTTGGCAGCATTTTAAGCGATTAATAACCCAACCTTAACCCAACCAGATTTACTTGTGGAGAACTTTACCGAGAATTCTCGGTAAGTTACGGTAATTTCTCAAGTTGAGAATTACGGTAAGTGCGTAATTTCTCAGCGGCACATCACTACTTGAGACCATCTCATGCGACGCACTACACCACCGGTAGCGGGAGCCGTGGTCGGAGCAGGTTGCTCCGTAGGCCCCAAGCGTGCCGGCAGCGGTGGCCGCCCTCGTCGCGCAGGTGGTCGTGGCGGCGGCGGCGGCGGCCCGCGCTCGTCGTCGCTCGACTCGTTAGTGTCGGCGGCAGTAGCAAAGTCGCCATCCGACGAAGACGACGAGGAGCTGGACGAGGCGGGCGGGGGTGGTGGGCGTGCGTTTCTGTTTGCTGTGCTTGTTTGACTTCTCGTATTGTACCTTTTCATTATTTATATTAATATTTACATAGCGATTTAAGTTGACATTTTTGTTGACATTGTGTCAATCCCATTTTAAGTGTTTTCTCGTCGTGTCTTGGCAATTTTATTGCATTCTTCTCTTTGCTTGCGGTTTTACAAAGGTTTTCTGTACACATGGTGGTAAATTCAGCTTACAAAACACTATAAAAATATTAAAATTTACGAAAAAATACAAGAAGACAAATAACGTGACAATCGATGACAGCTTATTATTATTATTATTATTATTACGATTGTCGTGTTCTTTGACGAAGTTTTATTTTGACGTAATAATTGATTTAAAACACTCACGATTTATGAGATTCATACAAGTGACAAGAGAATCTTGTTACACCACTGGCACAACAGAAACGGATTGACAAAACCAACCAATCATAGCACGATGACGACAAAACTCTCGCCTGTCTTTCCGGAGTGCCACACCTTATTCTCTTATACCATGACCCCGCTTAACCCTTCGGTATAGTTCGAATCCCATTTGCTAAGCGAATCCCATTAGCTTTGTACCCGATGAACAATACTTATTATCTGTATTGTTAACGGTGGCCACAGCTGCCATTTCGAAATGTAAGGCGTTATAAGTGCAAATTACTTTTACACTAAATTAGTCTTTAAATCAAACAAAATAAGGTTTACTCTTAAACAAAAACACAGATGTTGGTCACTTCGTAAGTGAAAGAGCAGTGAAGCTCGTTTCGATGCTTATAATGACAATGAAGTGACCAACATCTCTGTTCTCTTTGTTTAAGAGTAAACCTTATTTCGTTTGACTTAAAGACTAATTTAGTGTAAAAGTAATTTGCACTTATAACGCCTTACATTTTGGGGTACGTATTACAATGCCGAAGTTCAAAATACCGAATTTCATAAGACCTATGGATGGAAGGCCGAAAATTAAAATGTCGAATGTTTATTTGACCGAAAGTTTAAAATCCCGAAAGAACGTTTGACCGAAAGGATGAAATCCCGAAGACTGTAATCCCGAAGACTGTAATCCCCAAGACTGTAATCCCGAAGACTGTAATCCCGAAGATTGTAATCCCGAAGACTGTAATCCCGAAGACTGTAATCCCGACGGCTAGAATTCCTACAGTTTGCCGAACGATTAAAATAGTACAACAAAAGGAGCGTTTTTTAGGGATATAAAAAAAAAAACTAACCTAACCTAACCCGGCCGAGTCGGATCTGCTCTGAAAGGTGATTGATTCACTTCAACCTATTCTCAAACTTTAAATGATTCACCTTTCAGAGCAGACCCGACTCGGCCGGGTTAGGTTAGGTTAGTTTTTTTTTTTATATCCCTAAAAAACGCTCCTTTTGTTGTAGTTATGATCATATTTTTAAAAGAAATAAAATATTTTTTCATTGGCATTTTACTGCCAATGGTTGAGTTTCGGGATTATAAAATTTCGAGATTCAAAACTTTCGGGATTATAAAATTTCGAGATTTTAAACTTTCGGTATTATAAAATTCGAGATTTTGAACTTTCGATCTTTTCAAAATAGGTCTTTTGAGCATCGGTATATCGAATATCGGCTTTTCGTACTTTCGGTATTTTGATTTTCGGTATTTTGACCATCGGTATTTCAACTGTAGGTATTATGAACTTTCGGGATTGTAATACGTACCCTACATTTTGAAGTGGCAGTTGTGGCCACAGCTAACAATACAGAAAAAGAGTATTATTCATCGGGTACATAGCTAAGTGGATTCGCTCAACCAAAAGAATTACTTCTATAGCTCCGCCATTGATCAGTTACCTTACGGGGAAAACTGGTTTCGTTTTATGACAGACTAATAAGTTGGAATACAGAAAGGTACCAAAATCGTAATTACAATAATCCACTGGAATGTTATTATAAAGAATAAACAGCCGCTGGTATCCGACGCACAGACAACCCCCACTAGACGGAGCATGTAAGGCGACCCGCGCGCACCAACGATATGGTACGGCAGAACATTAAAGTATCAACACGGCGGCCACCGTTTAGTTGCGTCCTTGTTTATGATCCATGCGTACGTCAACGAAAAAAGAAATTAAATAAATAACATGGTAAATTGTAGTGTTAAGTTAAGTGGTGTAGAGAGACCTCATAAACATGGACGCAACTAAACGGTGGCCGCCGTGTTGATACTTTAATGTTCTGCCGTACCATATCGTTGGTGCGCGCGGGTCGCCTCACATGCTCCGTCTAGTGGGGGTGGTCTGTGATCCGACGTAACGTGTTTCATGACAGGGGAATGCCTGGGGCTGCTGGGCGTGAACGGCGCGGGCAAGTCGTCCACGTTCCGCATGCTGACGGCCGACACCGCGCCCACCGGCGGCGATATCTTCGCCAACGGACACCACCTCGCTGACAGGACCGCCGTATGTATAGCCAACAGAGTCGCTGGCTCAATGTTACAGCGTTCTAGGTTTCACTTTTGACGAGTTCATATTTGAACATTGTCATAATGACATGAAGCCTAATTTTAACTACTCTGAAAATGTAACATAGAACCCTTTGTAAAGCCTTTCAAATAAACAATGCAAAGATCGACTCACAAAGCATATTAAGGAGGAATTCGAAAGGTTGCTTGGACGTTAGGATGGCGGAATGGTTAAAACACTAGACCGGCAATCGGTACCGGATTCGAGTCCCGCACTAACTCACCACTAATTCACCAGGTTACGCATTTCAATATTTCTTTGAGCTTTGATTTTTGTATCAATGGTCTAATCATATTCCAGTTTGGTTGAATCCAGCCTAAGGGTGATATTTTTGCCGACAGTACATGAACTCGTTCAGCTACTGCCCGCAGTTCTTCGGGGTGGACGACTTCCTGTCGGGGCGGCACAACCTCGAGCTCGTGCTGACGCTGCGGGGCCTGGCCCGCGCCGACGTGGGCACTGTCGCCAACTCCTGGATCGAGGAAGTGGGTGAGTCTGGAGTGACAGTACATGGACTCGTCAGCTACTGCCCGCAGTTCTTCGGGGTGGATGACTTCCTGTCGGGGCGGCACAACCTCGAGCTCGTGCTGACGCTGCGGGGCCTGGCCCGCGCCGACGTGGACACTGTCGCCAACTCCTGGATCGAGGAAGTGGGTGAGTCTGGAGTGACAGTACATGGACTCGTCAGCTACTGCCCGCAGTTCTTCGGGGTGGACGACTTCCTGTCGGGGCGGCACAACCTCGAGCTCGTGCTGACGCTGCGGGGCCTGGCCCGCGCCGACGTGGACACTGTCGCCAACTCCTGGATCGAGGAAGTGGGTGAGTCTGGAGTGACAGTACATGGACTCGTCAGCTACTGCCCGCAGTTCTTCGGGGTGGACGACTTCCTGTCGGGGCGGCACAACCTCGAGCTCGTGCTGACGCTGCGGGGCCTGGCCCGCGCCGACGTGGACACTGTCGCCAACTCCTGGATCGAGGAAGTGGGTGAGTCTGGAGTGACAGTACATGGACTCGTCAGCTACTGCCCGCAGTTCTTCGGGGTGGACGACTTCCTGTCGGGGCGGCACAACCTCGAGCTCGTGCTGACGCTGCGGGGCCTGGCCCGCGCCGACGTGGACACTGTCGCCAACTCCTGGATCGAGGAAGTGGGTGAGTCTGGAGTGACAGTACATGGACTCGTCAGCTACTGCCCGCAGTTCTTCGGGGTGGACGACTTCCTGTCGGGGCGGCACAACCTCGAGCTCGTGCTGACGCTGCGGGGCCTGGCCCGCGCCGACGTGGGCACTGTCGCCAACTCCTGGATCGAGGAAGTGGGTGAGTCTGGAGTGACAGTACATGGACTCGTCAGCTACTGCCCGCAGTTCTTCGGGGTGGACGACTTCCTGTCGGGGCGGCACAACCTCGAGCTCGTGCTGACGCTGCGGGGCCTGGCCCGCGCCGACGTGGACACTGTCGCCAACTCCTGGATCGAGGAAGTGGGTGAGTCTGGAGTGACAGTACATGGACTCGTCAGCTACTGCCCGCAGTTCTTCGGGGTGGACGACTTCCTGTCGGGGCGGCACAACCTCGAGCTCGTGCTGACGCTGCGGGGCCTGGCCCGCGCCGACGTGGACACTGTCGCCAACTCCTGGATCGAGGAAGTGGGTGAGTCTGGAGTGACAGTACATGGACTCGTCAGCTACTGCCCGCAGTTCTTCGGGGTGGACGACTTCCTGTCGGGGCGGCACAACCTCGAGCTCGTGCTGACGCTGCGGGGCCTGGCCCGCGCCGACGTGGACACTGTCGCCAACTCCTGGATCGAGGAAGTGGGTGAGTCTGGAGTGACAGTACATGGACTCGTCAGCTACTGCCCGCAGTTCTTCGGGGTGGACGACTTCCTGTCGGGGCGGCACAACCTCGAGCTCGTGCTGACGCTGCGGGGCCTGGCCCGCGCCGACGTGGACACTGTCGCCAACTCCTGGATCGAGGAAGTGGGTGAGTCTGGAGTGACAGTACATGGACTCGTCAGCTACTGCCCGCAGTTCTTCGGGGTGGACGACTTCCTGTCGGGGCGGCACAACCTCGAGCTCGTGCTGACGCTGCGGGGCCTGGCCCGCGCCGACGTGGACACTGTCGCCAACTCCTGGATCGAGGAAGTGGGTGAGTCTGGAGTGACAGTACATGGACTCGTCAGCTACTGCCCGCAGTTCTTCGGGGTGGACGACTTCCTGTCGGGGCGGCACAACCTCGAGCTCGTGCTGACGCTGCGGGGCCTGGCCCGCGCCGACGTGGACACTGTCGCCAACTCCTGGATCGAGGAAGTGGGTGAGTCTGGAGTGACAGTACATGGACTCGTCAGCTACTGCCCGCAGTTCTTCGGGGTGGACGACTTCCTGTCGGGGCGGCACAACCTCGAGCTCGTGCTGACGCTGCGGGGCCTGGCCCGCGCCGACGTGGACACTGTCGCCAACTCCTGGATCGAGGAAGTGGGTGAGTCTGGAGTGACAGTACATGGACTCGTCAGCTACTGCCCGCAGTTCTTCGGGGTGGACGACTTCCTGTCGGGGCGGCACAACCTCGAGCTCGTGCTGACGCTGCGGGGCCTGGCCCGCGCCGACGTGGACACTGTCGCCAACTCCTGGATCGAGGAAGTGGGTGAGTCTGGAGTGACAGTACATGGACTCGTCAGCTACTGCCCGCAGTTCTTCGGGGTGGACGACTTCCTGTCGGGGCGGCACAACCTCGAGCTCGTGCTGACGCTGCGGGGCCTGGCCCGCGCCGATGTGGACACTGTCGCCAACTCCTGGATCGAGGAAGTGGATGAGTCTGGAGTGACAGTACATGGACTCGTCAGCTACTGCCCGCAGTTCTTCGGGGTGGACGACTTCCTGTCGGGGCGGCACAACCTCGAGCTCGTGCTGACGCTGCGGGGCCTGGCCCGCGCCGACGTGGACACTGTCGCCAACTCCTGGATCGAGGAAGTGGGTGAGTCTGGAGTGACAGTACATGGACTCGTCAGCTACTGCCCGCAGTTCTTCGGGGTGGACGACTTCCTGTCGGGGCGGCACAACCTCGAGCTCGTGCTGACGCTGCGGGGCCTGGCCCGCGCCGACGTGGACACTGTCGCCAACTCCTGGATCGAGGAAGTGGGTGAGTCTGGAGTGACAGTACATGGACTCGTCAGCTACTGCCCGCAGTTCTTCGGGGTGGACGACTTCCTGTCGGGGCGGCACAACCTCGAGCTCGTGCTGACGCTGCGGGGCCTGGCCCGCGCCGACGTGGACACTGTCGCCAACTCCTGGATCGAGGAAGTGGGTGAGTCTGGAGTGACAGTACATGGACTCGTCAGCTACTGCCCGCAGTTCTTCGGGGTGGACGACTTCCTGTCGAGGCGGCACAACCTCGAGCTCGTGCTGACGCTGCGGGGCCTGGCCCGCGCCGACGTGGACACTGTCGCCAACTCCTGGATCGAAGAAGTGGGTGAGTCTGGAGTGACAGTACATGGACTCGTCAGCTACTGCCCGCAGTTCTTCGGGGTGGACGACTTCCTGTCGGGGCGGCACAACCTCGAGCTCGTGCTGACGCTGCGGGGCCTGGCCCGCGCCGACGTGGACACTGTCGCCAACTCCTGGATCGAGGAAGTGGGTGAGTCTGGAGTGACAGTACATGGACTCGTCAGCTACTGCCCGCAGTTCTTCGGGGTGGATGACTTCCTGTCGGGGCGGCACAACATCGAGCTCGTGCTGACGCTGCGGGGCCTGGCCCGCGCCGACGTGGACACTGTCGCCAACTCCTGGATCGAGGAAGTGGGTGAGTCTGGAGTGACAGTACATGGACTCGTCAGCTACTGCCCGCAGTTCTTCGGGGTGGACGACTTCCTGTCGGGGCGGCACAACCTCGAGCTCGTGCTGACGCTGCGGGGCCTGGCCCGCGCCGACGTGGACACTGTCGCCAACTCCTGGATCGAGGAAGTGGGTGAGTCTGGAGTGACAGTACATGGACTCGTCAGCTACTGCCCGCAGTTCTTCGGGGTGGACGACTTCCTGTCGGGGCGGCACAACCTCGAGCTCGTGCTGACGCTGCGGGGCCTGGCCCGCGCCGACGTGGGCACTGTCGCCAACTCCTGGATCGAGGAAGTGGGTGAGTCTGGAGTGACAGTACATGGACTCGTCAGCTACTGCCCGCAGTTCTTCGGGGTGGACGACTTCCTGTCGGGGCGGCACAACCTCGAGCTCGTGCTGACGCTGCGGGGCCTGGCCCGCGCCGACGTGGACACTGTCGCCAACTCCTGGATCGAGGAAGTGGGTGAGTCTGGAGTGACAGTACATGGACTCGTCAGCTACTGCCCGCAGTTCTTCGGGGTGGACGACTTCCTGTCGGGGCGGCACAACCTCGAGCTCGTGCTGACGCTGCGGGGCCTGGCCCGCGCCGACGTGGACACTGTCGCCAACTCCTGGATCGAGGAAGTGGGTGAGTCTGGAGTGACAGTAGAAGACACTAGAATGACAGTCTGGCGTTCCCGTGGTACAAATGTAGTGAAAAAATCGGAAGAGTTCGTTTTAGTGTGTTTTCTCTATTTGTGAAGAACATGAGGAATACACAAAAATAAGATCCTCCATCAAAATACTATGTTAGATCTTTATATGATAGAGCCGGAAAAGTATAGATATAGACCGTTTGCATTGAATCTTTCGCTCATTATTGACTTCATATGAACAATTGGCTTATTGATGTTACTGGTGAGTGGAGAGCTGACGGTTTACCACCCGTTGACGGTGTTCTAGTTTAATTTTATTCTATATTTGTGTGGTTTGAATCGTTTCAGGTCTGTCTCGGCACGCGGCCAAGCCGGTGTCGGCGTACAGCGGCGGCATGGCGCGGCGGCTGGCGGCGGCGGCGGCGCTGTGCCAGGCGGCGCGCGTGGCGCTGCTGGACGAGCCCACCGCCGGCGTCGACCCCACCGCCAGGCGCAGGATGCACCAGGCGCTGCTGAGGGCCAAGAAAACGCACTCGCTCATTATCGCTTCACACAGGTACGTGTGATGGATGCGGAATGTTTCGTTTTCCAAGAGTTGTGCCAGGGGCCTTAATGACCCCATCGCGCGACGGAAGATGCACCAGGCGCTGCTGAGGGCCAAGAAAACGCACTCGCTCATTATCGCTTCGCACAGGTACGTGTAGATTCGGAGTGTTTCGTTTTCCAAGAGTTGTGCCAGGGGCATTAATAGAGCTGTCAGTCGACCCCATCGCGCGACGGAGGATGCACCAGGCGCTGCTGAGGGCCAAGAAAACGCACTGGCTCATTATCGCTTCACACAGGTACGTGTAATAGATTCGGAGTGTTTCGTTTTCCAAGAGTTGTGCCAGGGGCCTTAATGACCCCATCGCGCGACGGAAGATGCAACAGGCGCTGCTGAGGGCCAAGAAAACGCACTCGCTCATTATCGCTTCACACAGGTACGTGTGATGGATGTGGAATGTTTCGTTTTCCAAGAGTTGTGCCAGGGGCCTTAATGACCCCATCGCGCGACGGAAGATGCACCAGGCGCTGCTGAGGGCCAAGAAAACGCACTCGCTCATTATCGCTTCACACAGGTACGTGTGATGGATGTGGAATGTTTCGTTTTCCAAGAGTTGTGCCAGGGGCCTTAATGACCCCATCGCGCGACGGAAGATGCACCAGGCGCTGCTGAGGGCCAAGAAAACGCACTCGCTCATTATCGCTTCACACAGGTACGTGTGATGGATGTGGAATGTTTCGTTTTCCAAGAGTTGTGCCAGGGGCCTTAATGACCCCATCGCGCGACGGAAGATGCACCAGGCGCTGCTGAGGGCCAAGAAAACGCACTCGCTCATTATCGCTTCACACAGGTACGTGTGATGGATGCGGAATGTTTCGTTTTCCAAGAGTTGTGCCAGGGGCCTTAATGACCCCATCGCGCGACGGAAGATGCACCAGGCGCTGCTGAGGGCCAAGAAAACGCACTCGCTCATTATCGCTTCGCACAGGTACGTGTAGATTCGGAGTGTTTCGTTTTCCAAGAGTTGTGCCAGGGGCATTAATAGAGCTGTCAGTCGACCCCATCGCGCGACGGAGGATGCACCAGGCGCTGCTGAGGGCCAAGAAAACGCACTCGCTCATTATCGCTTCACACAGGTACGTGTAATAGATTCGGAGTGTTTCGTTTTCCAAGAGTTGTGCCAGGGGCCTTAATGACCCCATCGCGCGACGGAAGATGCAACAGGCGCTGCTGAGGGCCAAGAAAACGCACTCGCTCATTATCGCTTCACACAGGTACGTGTGATGGATGCGGAATGTTTCGTTTTCCAAGAGTTGTGCCAGGGGCCTTAATGACCCCATCGCGCGACGGAAGATGCACCAGGCGCTGCTGAGGGCCAAGAAAACGCACTCGCTCATTATCGCTTCGCACAGGTACGTGTAGATTCGGAGTGTTTCGTTTTCCAAGAGTTGTGCCAGGGGCATTAATAGAGCTGTCAGTCGACCCCATCGCGCGACGGAGGATGCACCAGGCGCTGCTGAGGGCCAAGAAAACGCACTCGCTCATTATCGCTTCACACAGGTACGTGTAATAGATTCGGAGTGTTTCGTTTTCCAAGAGTTGTGCCAGGGGCCTTAATGACCCCATCGCGCGACGGAAGATGCAACAGGCGCTGCTGAGGGCCAAGAAAACGCACTCGCTCATTATCGCTTCACACAGGTACGTGTGATGGATGTGGAATGTTTCGTTTTCCAAGAGTTGTGCCAGGGGCCTTAATGACCCCATCGCGCGACGGAAGATGCACCAGGCGCTGCTGAGGGCCAAGAAAACGCACTCGCTCATTATCGCTTCACACAGGTACGTGTGATGGATGTGGAATGTTTCGTTTTCCAAGAGTTGTGCCAGGGGCCTTAATGACCCCATCGCGCGACGGAAGATGCACCAGGCGCTGCTGAGGGCCAAGAAAACGCACTCGCTCATTATCGCTTCACACAGGTACGTGTGATGGATGTGGAATGTTTCGTTTTCCAAGAGTTGTGCCAGGGGCCTTAATGACCCCATCGCGCGACGGAAGATGCACCAGGCGCTGCTGAGGGCCAAGAAAACGCACTCGCTCATTATCGCTTCACACAGGTACGTGTGATGGATGCGGAATGTTTCGTTTTCCAAGAGTTGTGCCAGGGGCCTTAATGACCCCATCGCGCGACGGAAGATGCACCAGGCGCTGCTGAGGGCCAAGAAAACGCACTCGCTCATTATCGCTTCGCACAGGTACGTGTAGATTCGGAGTGTTTCGTTTTCCAAGAGTTGTGCCAGGGGCATTAATAGAGCTGTCAGTCGACCCCATCGCGCGACGGAGGATGCACCAGGCGCTGCTGAGGGCCAAGAAAACGCACTCGCTCATTATCGCTTCACACAGGTACGTGTAATAGATTCGGAGTGTTTCGTTTTCCAAGAGTTGTGCCAGGGGCCTTAATGACCCCATCGCGCGACGGAAGATGCAACAGGCGCTGCTGAGGGCCAAGAAAACGCACTCGCTCATTATCGCTTCACACAGGTACGTGTGATGGATGTGGAATGTTTCGTTTTCCAAGAGTTGTGCCAGGGGCCTTAATGACCCCATCGCGCGACGGAAGATGCACCAGGCGCTGCTGAGGGCCAAGAAAACGCACTCGCTCATTATCGCTTCACACAGGTACGTGTGATGGATGTGGAATGTTTCGTTTTCCAAGAGTTGTGCCAGGGGCCTTAATGACCCCATCGCGCGACGGAAGATGCACCAGGCGCTGCTGAGGGCCAAGAAAACGCACTCGCTCATTATCGCTTCACACAGGTACGTGTGATGGATGTGGAATGTTTCGTTTTCCAAGAGTTGTGCCAGGGGCCTTAATGACCCCATCGCGCGACGGAAGATGCACCAGGCGCTGCTGAGGGCCAAGAAAACGCACTCGCTCATTATCGCTTCACACAGGTACGTGTGATGGATGTGGAATGTTTCGTTTTCCAAGAGTTGTGCCAGGGGCCTTAATGACCCCATCGCGCGACGGAAGATGCACCAGGCGCTGCTGAGGGCCAAGAAAACGCACTCGCTCATTATCGCTTCACACAGGTACGTGTGATGGATGTGGAATGTTTCGTTTTCCAAGAGTTGTGCCAGGGGCCTTAATGACCCCATCGCGCGACGGAAGATGCACCAGGCGCTGCTGAGGGCCAAGAAAACGCACTCGCTCATTATCGCTTCACACAGGTACGTGTGATGGATGTGGAATGTTTCGTTTTCCAAGAGTTGTGCCAGGGGCCTTAATGACCCCATCGCGCGACGGAAGATGCACCAGGCGCTGCTGAGGGCCAAGAAAACGCACTCGCTCATTATCGCTTCACACAGGTACGTGTGATGGATGTGGAATGTTTCGTTTTCCAAGAGTTGTGCCAGGGGCCTTAATGACCCCATCGCGCGACGGAAGATGCACCAGGCGCTGCTGAGGGCCAAGAAAACGCACTCGCTCATTATCGCTTCACACAGGTACGTGTGATGGATGTGGAATGTTTCGTTTTCCAAGAGTTGTGCCAGGGGCCTTAATGACCCCATTGCGCGACGGAAGATGCACCAGGTGCTGCTGAGGGACAAGAAAACGCACTCGCTCATTATCGCTTCGCACAGGTACGTGTAGATTCGGATTGTTTCGTTTTCCAAGAGTTGTGCCAGGGGCATTAATAGAGCTGTCAGTCGACCCCATCGCGCGACGGAGGATGCACCAGGCGCTGCTGAGGGCCAAGAAAACGCACTGGCTCATTATCGCTTCACACAGGTACGTGTAATAGATTCGGAGTGTTTCGTTTTCCAAGAGTTGTGCCAGGGGCCTTAATGACCCCATCGCGCGACGGAAGATGCACCAGGCGCTGCTGAGGGCCAAGAAAACGCACTCGCTCATTATCGCTTCACACAGGTACGTGTAATAGATTCGGGGTGTTTCGTTTTCCAAGAGTTGTGCCAGGGGCCTTAATGACCCCATCGCGCGACGGAAGATGCACCAGGCGCTGCTGAGGGCCAAGAAAACGCACTCGCTCATTATCGCTTCACACAGGTACGTGTGATGGATGTGGAATGTTTCGTTTTCCAAGAGTTGTGCCAGGGGCCTTAATGACCCAATCGCGCGACGGAAGATGCACCAGGCGCTGCTGAGGGCCAAGAAAACGCACTCGCTCATTATCGCTTCACACAGGTACGTGTGATGGATGTGGAATGTTTCGTTTTCCAAGAGTTGTGCCAGGGGCCTTAATGACCCCATCGCGCGACGGAAGATGCACCAGGCGCTGCTGAGGGCCAAGAAAACGCACTCGCTCATTATCGCTTCACACAGGTACGTGTGATGGATGTGGAATGTTTCGTTTTCCAAGAGTTGTGCCAGGGGCCTTAATGACCCCATCGCGCGACGGAAGATGCACCAGGCGCTGCTGAGGGCCAAGAAAACGCACTCGCTCATTATCGCTTCACACAGGTACGTGTGATGGATGTGGAATGTTTCGTTTTCCAAGAGTTGTGCCAGGGGCCTTAATGACCCCATTGCGCGACGGGAGATGCACCAGGCGCTGCTGAGGGACAAGAAAACGCACTCGCTCATTATCGCTTCGCACAGGTACGTGTAGATTCGGATTGTTTTGTTTTCCAAGAGTTGTGCCAGGGGCCTTAATGACCCCATTGCGCGACGGAAGATGCACCAGGCGCTGCTGAGGGACAAGAAAACGCACTCGCTCATTATCGCTTCGCACAGGTACGTGTAGATTCGGATTGTTTCGTTTTCCAAGAGTTGTGCCAGGGGCATTAATAGAGCTGTCAGTCGACCCCATCGCGCGACGGAGGATGCACCAGGCGCTGCTGAGGGCCAAGAAAACGCACTGGCTCATTATCGCTTCACACAGGTACGTGTAATAGATTCGGAGTGTTTCGTTTTCCAAGAGTTGTGCCAGGGGCCTTAATGACCCCATCGCGCGACGGAAGATGCACCAGGCGCTGCTGAGGGCCAAGAAAACGCACTCGCTCATTATCGCTTCACACAGGTACGTGTAATAGATTCGGGGTGTTTCGTTTTCCAAGAGTTGTGCCAGGGGCCTTAATGACCCCATCGCGCGACGGAAGATGCACCAGGCGCTGCTGAGGGCCAAGAAAACGCACTCGCTCATTATCGCTTCACACAGGTACGTGTGATGGATGTGGAATGTTTCGTTTTCCAAGAGTTGTGCCAGGGGCCTTAATGACCCAATCGCGCGACGGAAGATGCACCAGGCGCTGCTGAGGGCCAAGAAAACGCACTCGCTCATTATCGCTTCACACAGGTACGTGTGATGGATGTGGAATGTTTCGTTTTCCAAGAGTTGTGCCAGGGGCCTTAATGACCCCATCGCGCGACGGAAGATGCACCAGGCGCTGCTGAGGGCCAAGAAAACGCACTCGCTCATTATCGCTTCACACAGGTACGTGTGATGGATGTGGAATGTTTCGTTTTCCAAGAGTTGTGCCAGGGGCCTTAATGACCCCATCGCGCGACGGAAGATGCACCAGGCGCTGCTGAGGGCCAAGAAAACGCACTCGCTCATTATCGCTTCACACAGGTACGTGTGATGGATGTGGAATGTTTCGTTTTCCAAGAGTTGTGCCAGGGGCCTTAATGACCCCATCGCGCGACGGAAGATGCACCAGGCGCTGCTGAGGGCCAAGAAAACGCACTCGCTCATTATCGCTTCACACAGGTACGTGTGATGGATGTGGAATGTTTCGTTTTCCAAGAGTTGTGCCAGGGGCCTTAATGACCCCATCGCGTGACGGAAGATGCGCCAGGCGCTGCTGAGGGCCAAGAAAACGCAGTCGCTCATTATCGCTTCACACAGGTACGTGTGATGGATGTGGAATGTTTCGTTTTCCAAGAGTTGTGCCAGGGGCCTTAATGACCCCATTGCGCGACGGAAGATGCACCAGGTGCTGCTGAGGGACAAGAAAACGCACTCGCTCATTATCGCTTCGCACAGGTACGTGTAGATTCGGATTGTTTCGTTTTCCAAGAGTTGTGCCAGGGGCATTAATAGAGCTGTCAGTCGACCCCATCGCGCGACGGAGGATGCACCAGGCGCTGCTGAGGGCCAAGAAAACGCACTGGCTCATTATCGCTTCACACAGGTACGTGTAATAGATTCGGAGTGTTTCGTTTTCCAAGAGTTGTGCCAGGGGCCTTAATGACCCCATCGCGCGACGGAAGATGCACCAGGCGCTGCTGAGGGCCAAGAAAACGCACTCGCTCATTATCGCTTCACACAGGTACGTGTAATAGATTCGGGGTGTTTCGTTTTCCAAGAGTTGTGCCAGGGGCCTTAATGACCCCATCGCGCGACGGAAGATGCACCAGGCGCTGCTGAGGGCCAAGAAAACGCACTCGCTCATTATCGCTTCACACAGGTACGTGTGATGGATGTGGAATGTTTCGTTTTCCAAGAGTTGTGCCAGGGGCCTTAATGACCCCATCGCGCGACGGAAGATGCACCAGGCGCTGCTGAGGGCCAAGAAAACGCACTCGCTCATTATCGCTTCACACAGGTACGTGTGATGGATGTGGAATGTTTCGTTTTCCAAGAGTTGTGCCAGGGGCCTTAATGACCCCATCGCGCGACGGAAGATGCACCAGGCGCTGCTGAGGGCCAAGAAAACGCACTCGCTCATTATCGCTTCACACAGGTACGTGTGATGGATGTGGAATGTTTCGTTTTCCAAGAGTTGTGCCAGGGGCCTTAATGACCCCATCGCGCGACGGAAGATGCACCAGGCGCTGCTGAGGGCCAAGAAAACGCACTCGCTCATTATCGCTTCACACAGGTACGTGTGATGGATGTGGAATGTTTCGTTTTCCAAGAGTTGTGCCAGGGGCCTTAATGACCCCATCGCGCGACGGAAGATGCACCAGGCGCTGCTGAGGGCCAAGAAAACGCACTCGCTCATTATCGCTTCACACAGGTACGTGTGATGGATGTGGAATGTTTCGTTTTCCAAGAGTTGTGCCAGGGGCCTTAATGACCCCATTGCGCGACGGGAGATGCACCAGGCGCTGCTGAGGGACAAGAAAACGCACTCGCTCATTATCGCTTCGCACAGGTACGTGTAGATTCGGATTGTTTTGTTTTCCAAGAGTTGTGCCAGGGGCCTTAATGACCCCATTGCGCGACGGAAGATGCACCAGGCGCTGCTGAGGGACAAGAAAACGCACTCGCTCATTATCGCTTCGCACTGGTACGTGTAGATTCGGATTGTTTCGTTTTCCAAGAGTTGTGCCAGGGGCATTAATAGAGCTGTCAGTCGACCCCATCGCGCGACGGAGGATGCACCAGGCGCTGCTGAGGGCCAAGAAAACGCACTGGCTCATTATCGCTTCACACAGGTACGTGTAATAGATTCGGAGTGTTTCGTTTTCCAAGAGTTGTGCCAGGGGCCTTAATGACCCCATCGCGCGACGGAAGATGCACCAGGCGCTGCTGAGGGCCAAGAAAACGCACTCGCTCATTATCGCTTCACACAGGTACGTGTAATAGATTCGGGGTGTTTCGTTTTCCAAGAGTTGTGCCAGGGGCCTTAATGACCCCATCGCGCGACGGAAGATGCACCAGGCGCTGCTGAGGGCCAAGAAAACGCACTCGCTCATTATCGCTTCACACAGGTACGTGTGATGGATGTGGAATGTTTCGTTTTCCAAGAGTTGTGCCAGGGGCCTTAATGACCCCATCGCGCGACGGAAGATGCACCAGGCGCTGCTGAGGGCCAAGAAAACGCACTCGCTCATTATCGCTTCACACAGGTACGTGTGATGGATGTGGAATGTTTCGTTTTCCAAGAGTTGTGCCAGGGGCCTTAATGACCCCATCGCGCGACGGAAGATGCACCAGGCGCTGCTGAGGGCCAAGAAAACGCACTCGCTCATTATCGCTTCACACAGGTACGTGTGATGGATGTGGAATGTTTCGTTTTCCAAGAGTTGTGCCAGGGGCCTTAATGACCCCATCGCGCGACGGAAGATGCACCAGGCGCTGCTGAGGGCCAAGAAAACGCACTCGCTCATTATCGCTTCACACAGGTACGTGTGATGGATGTGGAATGTTTCGTTTTCCAAGAGTTGTGCCAGGGGCCTTAATGACCCCATCGCGCGACGGAAGATGCACCAGGCGCTGCTGAGGGCCAAGAAAACGCACTCGCTCATTATCGCTTCACACAGGTACGTGTGATGGATGTGGAATGTTTCGTTTTCCAAGAGTTGTGCCAGGGGCCTTAATGACCCCATTGCGCGACGGAAGATGCACCAGGCGCTGCTGAGGGACAAGAAAACGCACTCGCTCATTATCGCTTCGCACAGGTACGTGTAGATTCGGATTGTTTCGTTTTCCAAGAGTTGTGCCAGGGGCCTTAATGACCCCATTGCGCGACGGAAGATGCACCAGGCGCTGCTGAGGGACAAGAAAACGCACTCGCTCATTATCGCTTCGCACTGGTACGTGTAGATTCGGATTGTTTCGTTTTCCAAGAGTTGTGCCAGGGGCATTAATAGAGCTGTCAGTCGACCCCATCGCGCGACGGAAGATGCACCAGGCGCTGCTGAGGGCGAAGAAAACGCACTCGCTCATTATCGCTTCTCACAGGTACGTGTGATGGATGTGGAATGTTTAGGTTGCCCTCGGTTCTGCCAGAAGCACGAACAGCGTTGTTAGACGAGCCCGTTGCTGGGGTAGATACTTCGGCAAGAAGACGAATACACCGAGCGTGGCTGCGAGCGAAGAAAACATACACTCCCATCATTGCGTCGCTTAGGTACTGACTGAGCTCCCCACGTAGCTCGACGCTTTCGCGGCACATCACCGCCTGCGCTTTTTAATGCTAAGCGCCAAATGATCTAACTGATTTAATACTGATCCTGTTATAGCGGCACCGCACTGCGTCGTGTTTACCAAATATTCACCTTGCATCTGTTTTTTGTCAACTAAATTGGGTGTGGTACAAGCTTTGCCCTATCTGATATTTCAATAAATAATAATAAAAAATTATTATGGGACAATCATACACAAACAATAGTCCCAAACTAAGCAAAGCTTTTAGTATGGGTACTAGACGACGATATACATAATATATAAATACATATGTAGATAACATCCATGACCCAAGAACAAATATTCGAGTTCATCACAGAAATATTTGCGCCGGCCGGAATTCGAACCCTGGAACGCCGGCTCACTAGACAGGTATCTGCAAACTGCGTCAACCGCGTCTTGCGGTGAAATACGATAACACAGTGCATTACATAGCTAGGGCGGTGAATACGTGAATTTCCCTGATCGTAAGTCAGTGTGGTACAAAAGCGGTGGTAGCCTAGTGGTTAGGGCATGCGACTCAATCCGGAGGTCGCGGGTTCGAACCCGGCCCGTACCAATGAGTTTTTCGGAACTCATGTACGGAATGTCATTTGATATTTACCACTCGCTTTTCGGTGAAGGAAAACATCGTGAGGAAACCACCTAAGCCCAATAAGGCCTAGTTTCCCCTATGGGTTGGAAGGTCAGATGGCAGTCGCTTGCGTAAAAACCAGTGCCTACGCCACATCTTGGGATTTAGGTAGCCGACCCCGATTGAGAATTAATTATCTACAAAGATATGGGACAAAGGCTAGGAGGATGATGATGTAAGTCAGTGTGGTACCATAAATATGCGATCTGGGACTTTACGAATTACCGCCCGTGGTTCGTCTAAAGTTCTACGTCTTGCCTTGGCCAGGGTTGAAATTTTCTCCAAAATGTCACTTACGGGCTAAAGTGACATAAATGATGTTTGCAGTTTGGATGAAATCGAAGCGCTGTGCCACCGCATCGCGATAATGTCCGGCGGCGAGCTGTGCGCGCTCGGGTCGGCGTCGGCGCTGAAGGCGCAGCACGCGGCCGGCTACTCCGTCGTGTTCAAGCTGACCAGCGCTCAGGACGGTGAGCCTCTTACAATAAACACCTCTTAGAGGCATTCACTATCAAAAAGCATACTACTGAAATGTCACAAGAAGTAATCAAGTCAACGTCAGTTGTATATCTTGTCGAACTCGTCACTGACTCTCAAATTGACGTGATATCTATGATATCGTCGGGGATAGTGCAATACCGCGTGTAATAGGCGACGATCAACATCTTTTTTGAAATCGTAATCGTCGGATAGTTACTTTAAAAATCCGTTTCCATATTTGTGTAACCCACCACGTAAATTAAATTATTGCATGTTTAGTATTGAACTGTTATTTTACCGTTATTTGTACAATTTTACAGCTTAGCTAATATAGGTATTAATGAAGGTTAATGTAAAAAATTTCAATATCCATCGAAGCCTCAATAAAATTCGTTCCATTATCAGAATATATCCTTGGATAAAGTCAGCATTTAGCAATAATATAACAATAGGACACATATGTATACACGCAGTTCTACTTTGAGCAAGCTAGACGAGACAAAAGGCAAGCCGCATAGTATTGAAGTGTTATTTTACCATTATTTATGCAAATTTACAGCTTAGCTAATACAGGCATTAATGGTAGGTCTATGACAAAATTCCAATATCGAAGCCGCAATAAAATTCGTTCCATTATCAGAATAAAGCCTTGGACAACGTCAGCATGTAGCAACAATATAACAATATAATATACATATGTATACACGTAGTGCTACTTTTCCTGTGTTTTAATGATTGTGTGTGTGATTGTCAGTGACGGACGGCGTGAGCAGGCTGGACGATTTCAAAGGGGAGCTGCATCGGCGATTCGATTGCACATTGCAAGATCAGCACCAGGTGAGTCGCGCCTCAGACAAACACTACACTTATAGGTATCTCTTTAGTTATAGCAAATAATTAACCCTAGCCATATTCATAATCATAATAATGGCTGATAGTAACGAGTACAATACCCTGTAGCGGATAAACTGATTTACGCTAAATGTTTTTTCTTTCCCTGGTCAAAACTAATCTTTTAAATTAGTTATATACGAGAAATAACATTTACGGTTTATATCATAGGAATTATTCAATCTAAGCTATGTATAGTCGGGAAATAAAAAGGTTCGCCACTTTTCGATTTTATTTGATTAAGGTCCGAAATTAACTCTGTATCTTATCATCATGATTAAGTCACACTGTACTTCTTGTGGTATGCGAAATTTCAGCTCAATCGGTTGAAGATATTTGCTTCAAAATTAAGTCGCAAGATTTCGCCCGAACAAACATAGTTACATACATACATTGCAAGTAAAATGAACACTTGTAAAAACGGTTATGACCTCATAATAAATATTGGACAACCTCACACAAATCAATCCAGTCCGACGGTAAGCTCTAGTAGGCGTGTGTTATGGACACTAGACGACGATAAACATATCGATATAGATAAATACATACTGAAATAAAAATAACACCCATGATCCAGGCGCAAATATAATATGTTCATCTTTTCCAGACAATGTTGAACTACCACATAAAGGACACGCTGCGCTACAGCGAGCTGTTCGAGAGCATGGAGCAGCTGAAGCAGCAGCACGCGGGGCTGCTGGACGACTACACGGTCAACGAGACCACGCTCGAGGAGGTGTTCCTCGCCTTCGCCAAGGAGGCCCGCGAGCCGCGCCCCGCCGCCTGAACTGCACCGTGCAGCTACCACCACCTTTCAACTTAACATTTACGGCTTAACACGTTCGTTGCGGTACGGGGTCTCTAGAACCCCGCGGCATGAGTTAACTTAATTGCCGCAGCGAGCGTTAAATGGCGAGTGAAGTTTCATAATTCACGCCCGTCATCAGACCCAGCTAAGCGATATAGGCGATCCCTAGCTGCTAGCAGCTTTCATTACATTTTGCCCCGTATATTCCGAGGTCTGTCCATTATAATTCGCCATTTTGAAACTGCAAAATTTATGCCATTATCTAACTACATTTCCTTGCTATTCAAGCATTCATTATTCGTTCTCAACAAACAACAACTTGAAAGCTTTCCATCATGCGTACTTTATCATTAACAGGGTTTGGGATTACTTGAGTCCATACTTTCAGTGCCCTTTTCAATCCGAATTTACGTCATAACGACTGAAAAGACTTACTTGTTACTGCAATGGTGTCCACATTTGGACCCTTGTCCTCGTCCTTATTCTGGCAGAGCTCAGCTCTTCATTCAACTCCATTTGACCTCCGGTCATCGGAGCGAATACACTCCACAAATGGTGCTGAAAGTCGGTCCAGCAAGTCGGTGATCGGGCTATCTTGCCCTCAATCTGACTCTGGACTGAAAAGACTATGGTCCCTAATTTCGTGTGTCGTAATGAACTAACGCACGCACCAAAGAAACCTGTCAAATAACACAATGTAACGCTTTCTTCATGAACCCGCTTGTAGGGTTTATTTTGTATTGGAATTATAGGTATCGAGTTAACGCATTCACTGCCAGGAACGCATATATGCGTTCACTGTCATACAAAGTTCCTAGGCCACGCCTCCTGGCAGTAAATGCGTTAAGAATTTACTTGGTGATAATTGATAAAGCATCATCTGTGCCCACAATTACAATTAGTATTATAATCTCAACTCGTGGCTTAATTTCGAACATTGCTCTTTATGACTTCATTCATATTCATGACTAAATATGCCTACATTGTTCCTATTTTAGTAACAGGTGTCCTGTAAGCTGTCCTAGGGTTGATATTTAAATGTTACTAGTAGTAGCAACGCACTAGGAATGTCAAATTTTTAGGAAAAGGAGACACCTCTCACAATTTACGAAACATCACAATTATACTGTTTACATCTCAGTTACTGGTGCTCTAGTTGAGATGACGCTAGTTGAAAAAAGGTTCGGTTTTATTTATTTTGTGACGTATTGTATACGATACTAATTCATTTTATTCTAGCCTAGTAGCTAGATGTGCTTTCTCTAATCGCTTTTCACGTGTAACAATTACCGCATTAAAAAAGTACTTACCTACGTTATACTCACGTCCATATCCCATTTGGGTAGGCAGGTATCACGAAAGCGCGGGATAATACTTTGCGAAATAAGTTGTTATTAACCAGAAATACATAGTATTCTTAAATCGCTGACTGAATTATTGATGATAACAGCGCCTGTCTTTTATATACAGTGTAAAGGAGTTTTATTTATTATTATTATGGTTGCCAAAGTAATAGAAACATGTATAACAAAAAACCAAAGGTACGTTACGTGTCCTAGACGATTTACGAGTATATTGTAACAATAATGTGGCCTTCTCATTCCGACCTTAAATTTTTGGAATGAACTCATTTTTACATAGGTATTACAAATACAGGACTTGGTAAACATAACACTTTACATTTTAAAGCTTCATGTTCTGATTGTGTAGGTATATAGCGAAAAGCTCAAATATATGTATGTGATAGTTCTCACACTTGAGTTTGAGCTTCGTACAGCGAAATTTATACTTTGGTTATCAATTACAAAATATCATCTCAACACTGCCCACCTTTGGGATCAAAAAAACATCATGGTTTTAGCCAACAGGGCAAGAACTGTCAGCCAGGATAGGTAGACACCTTCTGGATACTTAAACTTCGTAAGGCCCGCTTTAAACATTCTTAAAATGACGGCAAGGATCTAATTTTAGTAACACGATAACTGCCTTGGGCCTTCGAGGTTAAATGTGGCTGCAATATAACCTCTATAAATATAACTCAGTCAGAATTCGGACCATTTCAAGGCTTCAAAAAAATCAGTCTGTTTCATAAAGACAGTGGCATGATAAAGAGATAATTATTTCACCTATTAGGCTACCAGTCAGTGGACACTGAAGCACTCTGGTGACTGCGCCTTTGTAAAGCCCAAAAGTGCATTTAAATCTAAGGAATATGATTGGTCCATTTGACACAACTCCGCTCCGTTTCCGGGAATAGGCAGTCTTAGGGTGCGGCTCCACTGGAGCGTAGTATAGTGGACCGTGCGGCATCGACGAATCACTTGAGGGGAATCTGAATCTCAGTTCCGCTTCACTATTGTGATTGGTCGATTCCGCACCTCTCCACTCCCCTTCAGAGGAGACGCTCCCTTACTCGTAAATTATTACATCTGCTTAGTATATTGTGGAAATTAAGGTAAGTAAGGTAAGTGCCTGCCCGTGGCCTGGAGATATAATCTCGCTAGTTAGTAATTACACGTAGAAATATTTACCTATTGTGTATTTATTGTATTTGTAGTCATAAAAAAAACAACAACATAAATTGTTGACTTAATCTATCTTTATTGTTCTTGTGCCAGTTTGATAAATCAACATGAATATTAATGGATAATATGTGCAAAAATAACGTATTTTTTAACTTTTAAGGAAATCCTTCGTAAGCGATGTCAAAAAAAATTTAATCAAAAACTCAATAAAATTTTAACGTAATATTTAAATGATCTTCAAGAACCCGTGTCTAAGCATACGAAGGTTAATATTTTGAACATTCCTTTATTTACGGTTCTCCTTTATTATGTAATATTTTACATTGAAATAGTTAGGTATGAAGAATAAAAAAAATCACAACAGATAATGTGGAAGCTCCTAAATCCGCTAAGTTGATTTCTACATAGTCACAATATTTATTTCATCTTTTTATAATCGTTTATTATATTGGTAAATACTAAATTTAATACACTTGTGTTGGGTTGGTTAAGAAATAAGTATTATGTACGCTATTGATGTGGTAAAAAGGCAATTTTGTGTGTTTGGTATGACACTCTATGTATTAGTTACCACTGTGTTTATCTTCGTTTCACTTAAGCTAAGGAAAAATCGCTGCAGAGTGTTAATTATGTATATTATGAATAGTGCTTGCAATCCCGAAATTGGCTTGTATGGTCAGTATACAAAATTCTAGAATGTACGATACGAATTCCGGGATTTCAAGCCCTATATGAAGCTTAGTTTTGGAATGGAAAAGATTCTTTGCATAACAGTATTTTAGTATTTGTATTTGGTGTCGCGGTGTCATAAAATCCATGGCCAGTTTAGGCAAACGTACAGTCAAAAGTAGTTGACAATTTTAGTATGGAATTTGACATAAGCCGGCAGCTACTTTGATGCTTACGGTACCTGGGCCAATTTTTATTTTGTTGTCGATTTCTTTTTTTGTCAGATTTCAATCAAATTTGGTGAGTTGGTAAACCTGCTTATTCTGACCATGGTAAGGCCAATTTCACGTTATTTCCTCGAATTTTTCCATTGAGTTACACAAAGTGTATAGAAATTTCGTAGCTAAACTTCGTATTTTGTACTAAAACTTAGTACAATATGAGGAGCTCGAAATTAAAAAAATAATAAGATCGTTAACAAAACGAAAATTGACCCAAGGGCTGAAAATCTTAGGCAAATCAAAAATTTAAGGCAAATCGACGGAAATCCAAGTTTAGAAAGGCATCGTAACTGATAATTATATTATACGTGATATATTTGGCATTTAAAACATTTAAGGAAGATGCGGTAGATTTCTTCATATAGAATGGAAAATCTCAATAAATTGATAACGTATGATATATAATAGAGGCTAATGGACTGTATCCGACTGTACTATACATTCCTGTATACCTAAGTATATTAAAACCAATCTTAAAATGAACGCACCTCTAAGTTTTTGGTATAATTTAACAAAATTTTATGAGGCTTTGATTATTAGAAAATAATTAAATACGAATTATGAATTTTAGATAATTATTTTACTCGCTTCATTCTTCAACTTCACCGCTTGGTGTGTCTTTGTCGTCCTTTTGAACGACAAGCCGTGCAGCAACAACCGCACCAATACACACACAATAGACACTATAGCAAAAAAAAAGACGTGCTCCAAAATCCTCAGGGATTGAAAAGCACTTATAGGAGTTTGAATTAAAACGTTTTGAAATCATTGAAATTTTGACTTCATTCGGCGACGTAGTTGTCAGTAGCACAGTTTTCCGATGCCGTGATGTGAATGTTGCGTTCAAAAGGTTAAAATAGCCTGAACACATTGTAGGTGCGTTCATTTTAAATTTGGTTAACTGTAAGCTCGCTAGATAGATAGTCTTGTAGGCGCTTCAAGATAGAGTAGATTACCACAGACGCGCGCAGTGAATACAGTTCGTTGGCCCAATATTTACAGGGTTCTATGTCACTTTTGTTTGACTAATTCCAATTTTAATATTGTCATTGTGACGCAAAATTTAGTGTTAACTACCCAGAAAATGTAACATAGTACTCTGTAATATTAGGCCAGCGAGTTGTTGGTTTGGGATTCAGGCCCCGCCTCGCATGCCCATAGACCTCAGAGGCATGTGCACAGACTACACACAATAAGGGCTACCGTTGTGCTCCCTAGTTGGCGCCACTGTCGAGTGAAACAGAGACTTGAGGTCAGTAAAACAGATCAAAACTGCACAATGCGGTCATATTCCACAGATAATTCCTTCTTAGAACGCACATCCAAATGTCAAACACACATCTATGAAAAAATGACATCTGACTGTATTTAGGTATAGGGCATTAGGTATGATTGACCCCTAGTATTGACTGGTATTATATTGTATAGCCATGAACTAATAGCGCAATATTTATACAAATTTAGTGAAAACCGCGATGAAAGTCCATAAATATCTGATGACCTCACTCGACACTGGCGCCTCTAGCGGTGAATTCATGCGCGATAGCCCTAATTCGCGCAACTTATTGTATTGTGAAGTGTCAAGACAGTTAGCTAATAGATGTGATGTGAAGTAGAAGGAAGCAGAAGTAGTGCTGTATCTTATTTAAAGGTAGAGGTTCGAAATATTATCGTGTGTTCTTTCTCATTCTACTGTCCAAAAATATTTGAATGAGCGAAATGGCACGATACTATGTTCTAAATTTCAATCGCTGTAGTAGTAGTCTACTTACGTATTGGGTAATTACGTATAAACTGCCGAACTACCTCAGAATGATGGGGTGTTCCAAATAATTTCGATTCGCAAATCGGACAATAATGTATTATTAATTTTAATTAATTTATAGGCAGGTCCTAAGTACCGTACTTGAGAAGCAAAACATTGTAAGTGCTAAAAGATCATAAAGTTTTTACGGTAGATGGCGCTACGATGCCATTCTAAGGCACGCAGAAGCAACTGGTTGAAAAATTCAATGGCTTTCACATCAGGTTCGGTGGTCTTATAGGTAGGACGCCCGTGTTGGCCCGGAAAGCCGTTGGAGATGCAGGTTCGAACCCTGCCTCAACCCTTAAATTTTCCAATTTTTCGCTTCATTGTATTTAGTTTACGTTCGTTAGCAGACGTTACTGCCTTAATAAAAATAATTAGTGTAAGTGCTATGTTAAATACATGAACTTACAATGTTATGCTTATTACTTCTCATTTACAGAGGCACGTACAGTGTTAGTTTCTCAGACATAAAATAACTTAGTGTTATGCTGCTCAGGTGCGGAGCGCTCAATGTCGCTCTCTACGACACGGTAGCTAAAAACAACCAAATGTAATATTAGTATTACCAGCTTGAAGTTAACATTGTAAGGTTACGATCTCACTGGACTGGCGCGGAGCGGGCCGTGACTTGAAACAATCACTATGTTTTACAGAAAACTTCCTTGCGTCTCAGACATTAAAATACATAAGAAATGGGTTTACTCACCTCGTAGAAGTCGAATATCGCTGTGTATGTGTATGTTAATCACTCTGTTTTCACACGAGGACACGCGAGACTTGGACCACTGATTGGTCGAACACAGTCCGCCCAGCTCCAGCCAGTGGGACGCAAGGACCCTACCCACTACACCATATCACCATGAACGTACTGTGATTGTATCAGACACTGAATGTAACACGACACGGTCTACTACAACCACTAGGAAAAATATTCCCGTCGACATGTATTTAAGGTGCTGGTCGATGAAGAAACGTGCTAGTGTGCGTAGTCTCATACTTTTCAATACAAAGAATATTGTTTTGACACGTTCCTATAACAGTCTTTGACGATTTGCGGGCGAGTTCAAAGCGAGGCGAGCAAGGAATTCGCCACGAGCGCTCAATGCCATTTGGCATTAAATCCGCCATTTGTACTGACTTGTTTGGTGCAATAAAGTTTAAATAAATAAATGCTTTCAGCACTGCAACTGTCGCTCGCAAATCGCCAGTGTAATAGAGCTCTTAAGCGGGGACCACACGCTTGCCAAGCCTCGGCAAGTCTACAGGACGCAGTTATATATTAGAGTGAGCACGATGTAGTTCCATCTCACTCTAACATACTTAATTGCCTCCTGCAGGCTTGCCAATGCTTGGCAAGCGTGTGGCCCCCGCATTACGGTCATGGTATGATACGGAGTGGGTCTAAAATACCTTACAGATAAGCGAGGTGGCTCAAAGTTAAGCTTTCATTGTAATAACGTTAGATCAAGATAAACAGTTTATTTTAAAAACAATTGGTTTGCTTCATTGATACCTAAGTTTTCGTTTCGTTTAAATTTCGTATATATATTCGTTTTAAACAAACGTTTTTAAAGTTGAATATTTCCTTCGGTTGAGCTACATGCTTAAGTTTTTTTTTTTTTGGTATATGGTTATTAGCAGTAAGTTTTCCCAAAGAGTATGAATGAAAATAATTATAAAGTGAGGCCTCTTACATGTGATTAATAAAATATATGCTATGTATGTAAAAAACAGCTTCAATATCAGTTCTGCGCCTCTAGCACAGCTGTGACACGCGACTCTTTCTCGCACGATCTATCTCTGTCTGTACAGCACTGTGAGAGAGTGACGGGTGATGCTGTGTCGCGAACAGTACACAGTTGTGCTAGACGGGCAGATTTCTAGTAACGAAAAAAAATTGGTTCTCGTTCCACCGTAGAACCTTGTCCCAATGTAAAGCCACCTTCACTCACACTCGAGTTATTTGGCACGTTATTGCGACAGAGTCCTTAAGGTGGTATGTGAATCCATTTATCTTATTGAAAATACTGAATTACTACGCATATTTGTGTTAAGAAAATTATATGGCTGTTCTAGAGTTAGGTTTTTCAATATTGTTCCAACACTTAGTTAAGATTTGTAATCACTTTTGTTTAATGTGACCACATGTACTGTACTTATACTTACGTTAGCACGATATTACAATATGTAAAAGACTGCATTTATACAGCAAATATCTTGATTTTTAAATA
This sequence comes from Apotomis capreana, assembly GCA_947623375.1. NCBI lineage: Eukaryota > Metazoa > Arthropoda > Insecta > Lepidoptera > Tortricidae > Apotomis > Apotomis capreana. The sequence continues at coordinate 3,192,103 of OX392515.1, read as the reverse complement.
AACACTTATATTTTACACAGCGTTTTAATCGTTGAATTCTACCTAACTCGTTAAGACATAACTCGTTAGAACGTAAAGACCGCGTATCGGAATGCACAGTGTGGAAATGCCTCCAATAGCTGTAACACCCAATCTGTCTTCTGTCTCACAACTGCAGCCGTCTTGGTTGATGGGATCTTGTGTAGCGCTAGCAGTTATTGCGAATATACAAAAAGAAAACGGGACCGGATAGTCTTCTATTCTATGATGATTATGTGTGTAACATAACTCTTCGAAACATAATGTGTCGATACAAAATATACGTAAATATGATTAAAGAAATTGTTGGGGTACGTTCATTAATGACGGGTTGGTTTTTCTAAAAATTTGCATATGCACTCCTTTTTCTCATGTAGGTATGATTTATATTCTTAGGTACCTATATCCATTTTATGTTGACTCATATCGTTTACCTAAAGTATTGTTTACTCATTACATTTAGATATTCAACCCACGCAACCGGGGACTCCCCGAATAACATTTGATAATTCCGAGGGATCTGTTTGTCAATTGCCCGTTTATTTTTCACTTGAATGTGATGACAATTTAAGGACATTGAACCCAACGTGAAATCTTTGCACCCGACGTCAGGGCTTTATCAATCTTGCCAGTTGCGAGCGAATTTTGTATGAAGGCGATCACGCAGCGAGTTCGCCGCGACTGATATTGCAAAGAAAACACGCTCGCAAATCGCAAGTGTGATAAGGCCCTCAGAGTCGCACGCAGTTCGTTGCGCCTACAACATGGCGTCCTCACGGCGAACTTGCTGCACGCACGAGGCGAAATAGTTGCGCACTCGCAGTGTGACGTGGTTGTCACACTGCTCCGCACATCGGAGCGGCGTCCAGTGCTGCGGTTTTTAACTTTGTACTGTAGAATCTTGATTTGTATACAAAAACCGTAGGGTATAACACACTGACACCGCATCTCCGCTCAAACTAAAAATCCGCAGCACTGCTCGTCCGTCCGGATTCCGTCGCAGTGTGACAACCGCCTTGCGGCCCGGCGACGACTTCGCGCGACTCGAGGAGCGGCGTGCGACGCCCATAAGAGTGAGCAAGAGGCTGCGCTCCTCCCACTCCGCTGGTCGCGCGACGTCATAGTTCGTCCCTTAGGCGGTTGTCAGACTGCGACGGAATCCGGACGGACGAGCAGTGCTGCGGATTTTTAGTTTGAGCGGACATGCGGTGTCAGTGTGTTATACCCTACGGTTTTTGTGTACAAATCAAGATTCTACAGTACAAAGTTAAAAACCGCAGCACTGGACGCCGCTCCGATGTGCGGAGCAGTGTGACAACCACGTAAGGGACCAGCCACGACTTGCGCAATCAGCGGCGAGCAGTAGAGCGAAAGATCTGGTTTTGCAGCGGCCACACGAGTGAGCGAGACACACGTACCGCGCACCGCAGCCGCTCGCCGCTAAGACCGAAGTCGTAACTGGCAATTTGCGGGCGAGTTGAAAGCAAGCCGAGCGTGCAGCGTTTACGGACATGCCACGACTTGCGCGACCAGCGGCAGCATAAAGCGGCAGCCATATATACCAGTATCTCGCTCACTCGTTCAGATCTCTCGCTCAATCGCTCGCCGCGCCGCTAGCCGCCGAAAGTCGTGGGATGTCCGTAAGGCTCTATGATCATGATCACGCCACAACTGCACTAATGATCAAAACCTGTCCAATCGATTTCACATGAAAAAAAAATCGATTCTGATCTACCTTTATAAAGTAGCTTATCAAAGATCCTCAATGCATAGACACTTTGTTGACAACTCTAAGTGTAAATAGTGCAATAACATTGAACGAATATCGTATACACAATAAACAATAACTATTGAGTAGGTAAAGTTTATAATTACCAGTGATCGGCACGGCCCGTACAACATCGCGGTTTTCGGCGTAAATAAATACCAACATATGATAAATATAAATTTAAGAGCCCTTATTCCTTTTAAAAAAATTTTTTTTTACAATATGACAAATATATTGATAATTTCGACCAATTTTTTGAAGTGAATAGGTACACTACATAAATACGAAAAAGTAAATTCCGATTATCGAAATCACGAATTTCATAATACCGATTATTATAATTCCGAATGTTTTAAAACTCCGAATATAAGTAACTATGTCGATTTTTCATTTTTCCGATTTTTATAAATCCGAAATTTCAAAATGTCTAACGTTTACAATCACGGTTTACAAAATTCCGATTTTCAATACACCGAACAATAAGAAGTCCGAATGAATAATAATCCGAAATATCAAAAATACGAATTCCGATTATAAAAATACGAATTGCTGTTATTAATAATTATAAAATATAAGCCTAAATATGTGAAAGTTTTTCGGGCTAACGGGGCCTGCCTCAAGGTGAAATAGGTAATACTAGGATTTAACCTAACCTACAGTTTTCGGGGTTCAGCAAATCTGTTGACGCTCCGCTCGCTTCGCTCGCTCCGCTACACGTGGGCATAATACAAACCTAACCTAACCTACAGTTTTCGGGGTTCAGCAAGTCTTTTGACGCTTCGCTCGCTCCGCTATACGTGGTCACAATACAAACCTAACCTTACCTACAGTTTTCAGGGTTCAGCCAATAACCTAACCTATAGTTTTCGGGGTTCAGCAAGTCTGACGCTCCGCTCGCTTCTCTCGCTCCGCTATACGTGGTCACAATACAAACCTAACCTAACCTACAGTTTTCGGGGTTCAGCCAATAACCTAACCTATGGTTTTCGGGGTTCAGCAAGTCTGACGCTCCGCTGTACGTGGTCACAATACAAACCTAACCTAACCTACAGTTTTCGGGGTTCAGCCAATAATCCAACCTACAGTTTTCGGGGTTCAGCAAGTCTTTTGACGCTCTGCTCGCTTCGCTCGCTCCGCTATACGTGGTCACAATACAAACCTAACCTAACCTACAGTTTTCGGGGTTCAGCCAATAATCCAACCTACAGTTTTCGGGGTTCAGCAAGTCTTTTGACGCTTCGCTCGCTCCGGTATACGTGGTCACAATACAAACCTAACCTAACCTACAGTTTTCAGGGTTCAGCCAATAACCTAACCTATAGTTTTCGGGGTTCAGCAAGTCTGACGCTCCGCTATACGTGGTCACAATACAAACCTAACCTAACCTACAGTTTTCGGGGTTCAACCAATAACCTAACCTATGGTTTTCGGGGTTCAGCAAGTCTGACGCTCCGCTGTACGTGGTCACAATACAAACCTAACCTAACCTACAGTTTTCGGGGTTCAGCCAATAACCTAACCTATAGTTTTCGGGGTTCAGCAAGTCTGACGCTCCGCTATACGTGGTCACAATACAAACCTAACAGAACTTACACAGTTTTCGGGGTTCAGCCAATAACCCAACCTACAGTTTTCGGGGTTTAGCCAATTCGATATTTATCCAAATCCGGTTTTCTATTTTTGTTTTAACGTAAAAAATTGGTTAAAAAAATAATCTTTACCCAAATACTCCGAAATATTTAATTACGAATTTACTAATTCCGGTTTTTAAAACTCCGAATTTCATAAATCCTAAGAAATAAATTTCCGATTATTGAAAATACGAATGTCACTATCCCGAATATCAAATTTCCGAATAAGTAATGAAGTTTCGGAAAATTAATAATCGGAATTTTGTTTTTCAGGCCAATAACACTTCGGGCTTTTCATTATTCGGAGTTATAAAAATCGGAGTAAAATATACAATCGGAATTTTGAAATTCTTTTAAATAAATTTCGTGTTTTTTAGTAATCTGAATTTTATTTCCTAGGAATTATGAAATTCGGAGTTTTAAAAATCGGAATTAATAAATTCGGAATAAAATATTTCGGAATATTTGGGTGTTCCCGTGAATAATACTTTTCCTTGACTACTTGAGGTAGTAAAACATAGCTTTTTCATGCTTTCATTGCGTGCAGTCGAAAATAAGTTGAAAGAACTAATTTTCCGCGTGAATCTTTTCATTTTCGAGTAGTTTTTGAAACAAAAATTATCAAGGAAAAATTCAAACTGTAGGTTTCAAATATATACCAATAAATCCCAATAGCCCTGTTCTAGGTAGTAACATCAATAACATGTTTAGAAACATGTTTGATCATAGAGAAAAATGTCTAAAACAATCAGCGTTTTAAAAGGAATAAGGCCTCTTAAACATTTGTACTTTATGCTATGGTTACAGGGAGCAATGTAAACGGTTTTGATATGCGGACTGGTTCCCTTTCACATATACGTCCAATTACACAATAGAATATTATCAACATTGTTCTTCTGATATGCTGTAAGACGATTTTTAAACACTCATCAGCCGGCCAACTCATACAAAACTCCTGGGTAAAATAATAAATATTATAATTAGTTCGTCGGTTAATTAGATTATCAAAAAAAAAATACGTTTTTTTTTGACATCAAACAAAACGTAACAAAGATGCAAGACATGCTAAAAATGTAGGTATATGTATCCGACGTGACGTCCCGCGGAACTTTAACGAACTATATAGTTATGTTCGTATTTTTTTGTTTAATTGTCAGAATAATAAATACGAGCCCAAATTCTGTTGATATTTTTAGGAAACTAGCACATTGTGATGGATAAACTAGATATCCCAGGTCCAATATTACAGGGTTCTAATGTTACATTTTAAGGGTAGTTAAAATTTGACTTAATGTCAATATTCAAATTAGAACTCGTCAAAATCCAAATATAGAACCCATGTTGAGCCAGCGATTTCTCTACAACCTTAGTAGGATGAACTCTGCTAATCTCAGCAGCCCCCATTGAAAGGCACCTTCTACTTAATTTTAAAGTAGTTTTGGTGAAAATCCTATAAAAGTAGACCAATGACTCGTGGTTACATATATATCTAGTTACTCTTACTTTTTTTATCTGATCATGGAATGATTTTGCAGTTCAGAGAGGTAACGCCGCCAGTGTAATGGGGACCATGCCACGGACAGAGCTGCTGGAGGGGTGTTCGTTTTATAATCCGTTTATTTTTAATAATTTAGTATTAGTAGTTTATTTAGTATTTATCAACTCTTTTACCATTTATCATTTGAATATTGTAAATATGTTTTTTTTTTTGTTTATTTGTAAATAAACTGTTAGACACCTGGAATGATATCCTTCAATCAATATCATGGGTCTTTTGTATCCCCACTTCTCCATACATTATATGTTTTTTTGTTTATCCCATATAAAATGTATTAAAAAAAGGCATACAAGTGATTAAAAAAGTTGCCGTTGGACGTTTGGTTTTAGGCTTCCGTTGAGAGATTACCTACTGTTATTTATTGTTCTATAAATAAAAAACGTCAACTTGTGGCGTTATCTTGAATTATTTACAAAGAAGTTAAACTCAATCATAATTATGGAAAATAGATGAAATTTATTTATGTATCGGTTCAGTTATTTGGAGACCATTTGTTTTCTTCTAGGGGCATTGGGGATTTATTAATTTTTAATTTAATCGATTAAAGTGTACTAGGTAAATATATTTTTTAATCATTGTAAGATATTTATTTCCAGATTAATGGGTCATTCTTGAGAATCTAATTCTTCATGTGATTCCCTTGGCGATTTTTATTTTTATATTTTTTTACCTATTTGCTAGAAAATATGAAATTGTATTTAATTTTACGCAGATTTATCAAATAGGCACTTTTGGTCAATTTGATACAGAAATATACCACTTTATGTTTTCGCCGCCAGGGGAATAAGAAAAGATGACATGGGAATAAGAAAAACGCCAAAGGAATCATAAAAAAAAGTACAGGGGAATAATATTCAGATCAGTTTTTCTTAAATAAATAAAAAGTTTTACAAAGTGTAAGGATACAAAAATTCACAGTGTTTTATTCGCGTTAATTGGAAATTTTCTTAATAATCGAACCACCGTCGTAGTATAAAAATTGCTGGGAATAAGCATCTTCTCTTGAATTCAGCTCAAAATTATTTGAGACTTCTGTACCTAAATGGAATAAAATTCTAAATCAATGATTCAGTCATCTGCAACGCGAATTAAAGGGAAATTTATTTTCTTTTCATGAAAACGCAAGAAAACTGTGATTCCCTTGTTCGAAATTAGAACCAGAGGAATAAGAAAAAAGTATGTTTCTTGTCGATTCTGCCGAAACTAAAATTATTATAAGAACAACTATTAAGTCAACACATGTAGATTCATGTAGTTTTCTTTTTACTAAACACTATGTACCTATTGCAGATATAAAATTTTATATAAAAATTCAAGGGAATCAAAATCATAGTGAACCAAAGCCAAGTGAATCATATATTAGCCTTCATAGCTAAGAATTCCAGCAACTAGTCGCGACCATTCCCCGCATATCTGGAAGCGTTACTGACGTTTGCCAAGCCCGGCCATTGCAACTGGCCAGATGATGTTTAAGTAGGGATGTGCGCCGTGTTGAATGAGGCACCAGAGGAATCATAGCTTAGCTCTGGACAAACCTTTAACATAGATTTTTTTTTAAATTACGATACACACAGCAACCATATTTTTTCTTCTAAATAAATAACTTATATTCTAATAATTTAACTCAATTCTATACTTTATTTCAATTCACAACATGTACTTTTTGGGGTAGTTTGTTCAAAAAATGGCGAATGGACGCACCAAGGAAATAAAGTTTTATGTGTTTAATATTTTTTTACAGTTAATTATACTTAAACAAAAAATAAATCGTGCTCCAGTTAGATTAGGTGCTAATGTAATATATAAAAAATACTATGGTCAATTATTTCAATTGTGCGGGTACTTTATCCTTCTGGACGCTGTAAATTGAGCCTTTCAAGAATCACCCTAATATGTGTAGGTACGTTTAAAAAGACCGGATCTCTAATTCGGTAATTGTTTATTTCGCGCAGTAGATATCTAGTGTATATAAATATACTGGTATCGCCCGAGAATTTTTAAATAAAAGCTTGTGCATTTGTCCTCTCGACCCTTAGGCAAATGTGGCGGCCACCGATAATGACAACGGAGGATAATGCCTACACTGTAGATTACGGCATGCATAGCTTTATGTACGAAAAATAAGATCAGTGGACAAGTGCCCCATATCGAAAAGTACACATGTTGTGCCATCAAAATTCTTACAACCTCGCAACTACAGTATGTATGTACGAGTATGTATGTAAACTTATCACACTAATTGCTAATATTATAAAGGCGAAAGTTTGTGAGTGTGTTTGTGTGTATGTTTGTTACTTCTTCACGCTCAAACGGCTGGACCAATTTTGATAAATTTTGGTATGAAGGGAGCTGACACTCTGGATTAGCACATGGGCTAATTTTTATCCCGAAAAATGTAGTGTTCCCGTGAGATGAGCGGGTAACACCGCGCGGCGCAGCTAGTCGTACATAAAAACAATTCACATAACTTTAAAACAATAGACACGTACAAAGGTGACAACACATGCACAAGCGGTCAAGCTTGTCAAGCAGCTCTTCCTTAAGGGCCAGGAAAGCAATGTCACCATAATCAAGAAGAGGAAGTAAAAGAGAACGTGCGATAGAAATGTTAGTGTCAGTGGTAGGAATAACTTCTACAGACGCCTCAGATAATGAAGTGACGCAAACATTCTCCTGCTGACCTATATGCGCTGACCACGACAGTGTTAGGTCCATGATGATGCCCAGATTTTTAACAGTAGAGGAGAGGGTAGGTACATTAATGAAATAATGAACTTTATTCTGTAAGTAGGCCACAAGGGCACCTTTACATGTCTGAGTCTACCGGCATTTCCCAAGAGGAAACCACTGTTGAGAAGAAACGCCGAAAGAAACTCAGTTCACTACAGTTAGTTGGCAAGACAAATATTTCGATATGAGAGGTGCGCTTGTCTCGATGACACACGTCCCGATTAACCTTGTAATTATAATATACGTAGTGGTTCCCAACCAGTGCAGTGGCCCGCAAAGAGTATGAAATCACTACGTTTTAGTGGCCCGCAGGACTGATCCATGACCGTTTTCAAATTCGCGAGCAATATATCGCCGGAGTCCCCAGAGGAAGGGAATTCGTTTACATTTGGTCTAGGAGAGGAATTCGGACAGCGGTGTCTCAGTAATAGGGTCCCGTTTTTAGTGTTCTGTAGTCAACTATTAGGAACCCTTATAGTTTCCCCATGTCCGTCTGTCCGTCCGCGGCTTAGCTTCATGATCATTAGTACAAGAAAGCTGAAATTTGGTATGACTATGCGTGTATGTATTACGCCGACAAAACGGTAAAATAAAAATAAAAAAAACTTTTTTTCGGGTACCTCTCGTACACCTAAACTGGGGGTAGTTGTTTTTTTTTTTCGTTCCAACACTAATGTGTGGGTTGTAAACTGGTTGAATAGGTCTTTTAAAAATAATAGGGGTCTCCAAACATCATTTTTTGATAAAGTGAGCAGTTTTGTAAATATTCGCTCCGGAAATCCAAAAAATAGCGTCCCCCCGCCCTCTAACTTTTCAACCATGGGTCAAAAATTTATGAAAATGAGGCCTTCCAATGAAAACTATATTGAATAAAATCGGTCGAGCCGTTTTTGAGTTATCGCAAACTTACATAATTTTCTTTAAAATGACTTATGTGCCGCGCGGTGTCCTTATACTTCGAACAATAGATTCCCTTGGCGTTTACAGCGTTTACGCTTTTTGCCGTCGATATTAGTTAAGTGCCATACTGCATTAAAACATTCCGCTCAATCTGGCGCGTAGAATCGATAACTTTCAGAAGGTAAGTAATTAGGTACAGTTACTTTGGAGTTTACGACCTTTTTATAGAGCTTGAAATCTTTCTCGTAATTAAAACCACTGTTTTAAGCCCGTCTATTGTGAAGAATGGGCAACTACGGAACCCTACACTGAGCGTGGCCTGACATGCTCTTGGCCGGTTTTTACCCTTTGGGTATGGAACCTTAACAATGACGGTGGCGATGTGGTATCAAAATATGTTTGTCGGAGCATTTTGTTGATTTCAAAAAGCAATAACTATGAATGAGTGACTTCATAGTACTAAAAAATCTAAAACAATGACACTCTATTCATTCCGTAATCTCTGAGAGCACCAAGCTTTGTGTATCGGCCAGTGTCATTCGGACTGTTGACTGCCTCGCATTAGTGAATGCTACTGTTTACTTGTACGTTTGATAATTCGTTGAAGCAAAATTGTATCTAAATAGTGTTTGCCGCTGTATGAAGAGACCACGAAAATGGGTAAGCGTATAATCATACATTAAGTAAATAACTACGTTGACATAACAAAATAGGACGTGATCGCGTTTTATGTGCTTTTTAGGGTTCCGTACCTACCTTAATCGGCAAAAACGGAACTCTTGGATCACTTTTTCTTCCGTCTGTTGGTCTGTCTGTCAAGACCTCGGCAAAATCCAACATCATGTAGCACTAGTAAACAAAAAGGCCCGAAAACAGTAAATTAAATATATATTTTTGTGTTTACAAACTATGCAGCTATTAAACTAACCTGTGCGATGTATAGAACACTTTTCAAACGACAAAATTAAGTTTCTCAGTCAGGTAACTACAGTTTACTTTGTATCGTAGAGCAGTAGTGTTTTCGTACGGAACCCTCGGTGCACCAGTTAAACTCGCACTTGACTGCCTTCTTTTTACTAGATTAACATCCATAAAGGGTAACACTCAGAAGTGTTTCAGCCGGTCATTTATTTGTGTTTCGAAATTTAGGCGGATATAACGGAATGTCGCTGTCGTACTTTATATATAACTTGTGAGCTTACCAATTAAATGAACTTTGTTTGAATTTAAAGTTGTTACGGAAAACAATATATTTTTCAAAAGTTCATAACTCTGAAAAGTATACACTTTACATAAAAGACAAATAAATGTCACAACACCCATTCATATGGGTATAGAGATGTATGAATCACACTCACACACATTTAACATTTGTTTACACATATATGCCAAATAAGATAGAGCGCGCCTCGTCTTTTATATATTGTTATTACATAATGTATGTATGTATATGTCTGTTGTGACGCACGGGCGTAGCCAGAGATTTCCTTCTCCAAAATATAATAATAACCATTTATTGCAACCACGTACTTAGAACTAGGTACAAGGACCCAGTTAGGGCATAGCAATTGTTCTAGGCTATAATATGCCCCGATTAGAGATGTAATGTACCTTTACCGAAAATTTCCGGTAACTTTCCACATTTTGTATGGGAAATGAGGAAACTTTCCGGAAATTTTCGGAAACGGCACATCTCTAGCCCCGATCAGCCCTCATTCGGGTCGGTGTCCAGTTTCCAACCAATATATAATATAACATAACAGTAGGTTCAGTTTGGCGAGCCACAATACACCAATAATTTGTCAACATTTGAGAAGTTCCTCATTCTAAAAGATCGTAAGTGACCAGTATTTGGACACAGCGCAGAAATCATACAGTCGGTCGGACTATTACTAAGGCCCACTTGCATCAAAACTTCGAGTTAAATATGTAAATCAGGGTTTACTAACTCAACGTTAAAAAGTAAAATTTTTAACTCATACTTTTCGTTGCACCATTAGAAATTAAGTCCGAGTTAACTAACCCGAGGTTAATGTAACATTCATTCACTGTATTCATATCCGACCTAAGGCGGATTTAGTACGGAAAATGTACCACTGTTGTTTTTGTGCGTTGCGACTGTCAAATTTTCCACGAGTTGGCGTCCGTCATGTCATGTAGAGGCCGATTCTTGGGTTACGCTGCTTTCACATTTTTAAAAACTAGTAGATATTTTATTATCAAATAAAAATAATAGTTTTTAGTTCTGTGTTTACAAATTAATGAATTTAGTTTAAACTGAGCACTATTTGAAAATTATTAAAGTTATCAATTAGAACTTTTCTTATTCAGTGTCAAAATAAAATTGTCGTAGACGATATTTTCGATGCACTTTTTGAGTACTTGTACCATTTATATTACAGATGACAGAGCAAAAGCGATTCTATTTGTGGCACTCCTGGCTAGCACCAATACCGCGGTGAACAGCGACTGCAGCATCAACGAAATCGTCAACCAGAACCCTTGCGGGGGAGAACTGACCTGCGATGGGGACTTCAATGATGCCAAAAACACCATAGTCCAAATGCCGTGCTTGCATATTTATGATTACGAGACAGAAGTGTCGGATTCATATCTCAGCCACCAAAATGTCAGCGTGTCCGTTAAGGCAAATAAATTTGACTTCTTCAGCGCCAACGATACATCGATTATGAATGAACTAAGTGACCATATTACTGACATTTCGATTACAGACGGAAGAATCAAGAAAGTCCCGGATGTCGTTATGAAATTGCGCCAAGCAACTATAGTGGATCTGTCCTCTAATAAAATCGACACTCTCAATCTGTCGGCGTTGTCGGCACCAAGCAAACTGAATGTGCTGAATATGTCCTATAATGACATAGCGAATTTGGTCGCCGCGAGGAGTTGGCCGACGTACTCTTCTATACCAATAATTTCAATCGACTTGAGCCATAATAACATCCGAGGTAACCTTCAAGACTGTATCCCGCCTTATCAAACCCTGCGCCATCTAAATCTATCTTACAATTACATTGAAGCTATCCATCAGACTGCGATACACAACATGACAGCTCTCCAAACTTTAGACATGTCTAACAACAGAATTATTGAATTAGGCTCCGCTTTAAATGGTCTTTCAAAATTAGAGAAATTGTTTTTGAATAACAACAACATGATATCTTTAAAAAGGGATTACTTTTATGGGTTGACCTCGTTACAATACTTTAACATTAGTTGTAATAGCTTAAAAAGTATTGGAAACTCTGCTTTCGACTCTTTATCTGCACTAAATCAACTCGACATAAGCAATAACCAAATTAAAGTTCTTTCAAAATCAATGTTTATAAATAATAACCGTCTTACGTCACTAGATGTGTCATTCAATAACATTTTGAGAATAGAATCAGGTGCATTTGCAGGAGCACATATTGAAGATTTAAAACTACATAACAACACCTTAGGTGGTCGCCTGGACACCGACACCTTCAATGGGGTTTATTTTGAAAAACTAGATCTAAGCGATGGAGATATCGAGGAGCTGGGACCAGACCTATTCGGCTCAAATTCGTCATTTCAATACTTGAACTTTAGCAAGAATATAATTTCTAAAATTAGCAATACTGCATTCAGAAGACTCCACCTCTTAGTCGCTCTAGATATCTCATATAATAAATTACAAGATATCGAGTTTGATACAACAGATCTGGCAAATTTAACTCATTATTACATCAACAATAACTCCATCAAAAAAGTGACAAAATACTCGTTCAAATCGCTGATTTCTGTGAATGTGATCGACTTATCCAATAATGCGATCGAATATATAGAAATTTTGTCTTTCGAGAACTTGAAAAAATTGCGTACATTAAATCTGAAAAATAATCCACTTACCGAGATTCATCCCCAAACGTTTATAGGGTTGACTTCATGTTACAGCCTGGATCTCTCGGGCACTAAAATCAAACAACTAAAGAACAATGCCTTCGTCGGATTAGAATCATTGAATAGACTTAACTTGTCAAACAGCGATTTAAGAGCTTTAGAATTCAACGTCTTCTACAGCACAAGATCAATACAATTTCTTGATCTATCACACAACCAGATAGAATCGTTGGTAGTAAATAATACAAATGTCAAACTGCAACAAATATTGCTATCGTGGAATAATATTAGAACAATTAGCAAAACATTTTTCCAAAATCTACAGCAAGTTGTGTTAATAGACTTGAGTAATAACAAGATATCGGAGATACAACCGGGTTCATTGCGCGACTGCGAGATGCTCAGAACTTTAAATGTAAGCAATAACTTGTTATCATCTCTCCAATTCGGTGTGTTCGATGGCATGGAGCACTTACAGACCATTGACTTATCCAATAACATGTTTGAAATATTCGACCCGAAAATCTTATACGATTATTACGTGCGTGATCGATACGAAATAGAGGCAATATATCTCGATAATAATTTGATAAAAAAAATAAACTTTACTGAGTTTTCAGAAACGAATGTACGCGTCTTATCGATAGGAGGCAACTTTATAGCTTGCGATGCCCTGGCTAAGATGAGTCACGAATACGAGTCCAACCACTTATCTATTGTAGCTAAGAAACTTAACTTCGACACAGAAAATGTAAACGGAATAGCATGTAATAGTCGGAGAAAACTGGAAAACAGCACTCAAACTTATCTAGATAATGCGCTTACATGGAATATTTATTTAGAGAAACTCGCTAACCAAAACATCAACACTAACCGATACCTAGCGACCATCCTTGCGGCGTTGCTGTGTGCAATGCTCATCTCGCTCGCTAGTCTTGCTTATTTTAAGTTTAGGAGTAGGCGCTTAAGCAGTCGAAATTTGTCATGTAGCAGTCAAGAGTTAACGAATGCCATGGAGTTGGAGTAAGTAGATCCACTATAGTGTTTTTTTTAACAAGTGCGAGTGACCGTCCGTATTATATACGGCTTTTATTAAGACATGTCATGACACTAAGTGGCTAAGTGCTATGGTAAAAGTGAAGTGTATAATATCAATTAGCCAAGTGTACCTAATATAGACTCTGTAGTTGTAATAAGAATTAATTATTGTAATAATAAATTATGTTTTAAAATACTCAAACATATTTATTCAAGACGAGAGTCATATAATCGCACAATAACACTAAAAGATAACTTAATTAATTATGCACCATTATTCGATCTTATATTATAATTTTCAGAGCAGGCATGCTAGAGGAATGCAATTTCCATCCAAACGTTTAGCTAGAGTTCTTATTGATTCTGAGCTAGGATGGGAAATCACCTATACTAGTACTAGAGCTTTACCACACAGATGATTTACGGCCAAGTTAAGAGGCCTAATTCCTTTTAAAATTTATGACAAATATATTGATAATTTCAACCAACTTTTTGAAGTTAATAATATTATACTTTTTCCTGAGTTCTAGGCAATAACATAGCTGTTTTATGCCTTCATTGCGTGCAGTCGAAATTAAGTTGTAAAACACAGTTTTCTACGTGAATGTTGACAATTTCGAGTAGCTTTTAAAACAAAAATTATCAATGAAAAATTCGAACTGTAGGTTACAAATACCAATGAGAGGAAATGGCCCTGTTCTAAGTAGTAACATTGATAATATGTTAAGAAACGTGTTTGATCTAGAGAAAAATTACTAAAATTATCAGCATTTTTGAACAGATAAGGAGCCTTAAAAGCGAGGCGATCGCGCAGCGAATTCGCCGCGACCGCACGGTGGTTGAGTTCGCTGCGGTGCCCCATATTGTACCTACACTCAGCGAACTTGCAGCGATATCGTTATACAATCGTATAACGATATCGCTGCAAGCCATAGGAGTGAGAGAGATACCGCGATCGGTCCTTCCTCTCCCTCCTATGGCCGCCGCTCGCCGCTCGCTGGTCGCGAGAAGCCGTGGTCGGGCCGTTAGCGCTTGCGGAGGAATCGTTACGCGCTCGCTGCGCTTCCAAACTCGCCCGCAAAACACCAGTGTGACGTGAACAAAGCTCCTATGTCTGCTCCGAAATTTATAACAACGTTTCCCTTATTATTGTGTAACTTCAGCTTCTGAGGGAAAACGCCGAGAAATGAAAACAACGATACCAAATCAAATTCTTGATAGCATCAGTCTTCTGCGTCTCCCTCTTCATCTTCTTCCTTCTTCTCAGGCTCCGCCTACAAAGAATAAACAAACATATCAATTATCAGCGGGACTACGATGCTCGCATTTATCAAGCGTAAATAAATGGTAAACGTCCCCTTGATGTTTTTTTTTTCCCCTTGATGTAACGGCCCACTACAACCGCGCGCCCAGGAACAGCGGCAGTGGTGAGCGTTAAAAAAGAAATCATCGACATGAAGCACGCCACGAGCCGCCCCGCGCGGTTGCCGCCTTATTTGTTCTTACACCGCGCCGCTCTTCGCTATTTTAGACAATTTACTGATAGAAAATAGCTCTAGAAAAATATTTTTTTGTATAAATAATGATATATCCGATCCCCACTTACGTGATGGCCACCGTGATGATGCCCTGCTGGCTCCGGCGGGGCTTCCTGAAAAAAGCAATTATCGGTAAGTAATCGGAAAAGGATCGCTATAGTTCCTTCTTGTCAACGTTTCTTGTTCGTTCTCAGGGAGAGAGTGAGGAGACAGTCTTTAATGCCGGTGGTGGCGCAGTCAATGCTGGTGGGACCCATCCCATCTTCAGCACTAAGAACGGTCTGTGAAAAGTAACCAGACCTGCATTTACTAACGCTTGCTAGGGGAAGAGGCTGAAGCAGTCCTTGGCACCAGTGATGTGATTGATGCTTATAAGTAAATAAATAAAGAAAATATAAACTGATTTTTGTACAATAAATTAATAACTTTTACTTAAAACAAAATTATAAAAATAACAAGGTTCAACAAACACCGCTCCCTGTCGTTTCTGGTTCATAGGTACCCACAACGCTCGTAGCATTTTCACGCTGGATCGCAATGGACTGCCTTGTACCAGAAACGACTCGGAGCGGGGTCTTAATAAAGAAATATTGAATAGGTGGGGCATAGAGATGCCAGTTGCGGCTTGCTCCGCTTAAGGGGACACCATCACAGCGAGACGGTATTTGCTCTCAAGCTAAACCTACCACGACCTCCTCCTCGACTACGCTCTCCTCGTCCTCGTAATCGTCCCCGTAGCCGACGGGGAAGAGGGTGAGGCAGTCATTGACGCCAGTGGTGCGATCGATGCTGATGTAGGTGGGGTTGAACGAGGATAGTTGCAGGAGTGGCAGACTCCGCTTACGCGACACCATCACTGCTAGACGGTCCTTGCTGCCAAGCAATAACAGATAGTAGGAGTTACGATACAATACAATAATATTTTATTGCACACCAAAAACAGTTTAAAAAAGAAAAAATACTTTGAACAAACGTAATAAGACAAAAGGCGGTCTTATCTAGGGCGATCTCTTCCAGACAACCTATGCGTAGTTAAATGGATAAAAAATTAAACTAAATATAGAGAAGTGTCTTTAGACATGATATTGTCTAACGAAGATACTTGCCGTTAGTTAAAACTCTCAATACAAAACAAATTTAAGAATAGTGGCTTCTGTGCGAACGTAAAAGTACCTACGTTATAGGTACAGCATATAACGATGATCGCGAGGTCTCTGGGCGGTGAACCTTCCGAATCCTTACAGCATTTTAAGATAACGATGTTAAATCAAAACAATACCATTGAATTGGCACGTTATTGTTTTGATGATTAAGTAATTTTATTGTTTTGATCGATGTGAATTTCCGGAAAGTACAGACTGATGCCAATTTTTGCATGAGATTTGGAAAAAAACACCGGCCAAGTGCGAGTCAGACTCGCGCACCAAGGGTTCCGTACGACAAAAATTTTGTTTTCTGTATGTATAATGTTATAGAATTTTTTACGCAATAAGCAATTTATTTAATAAATAAAAACCATGTCACATAAAAATACAATAAAAAATATCAAACTTAAGACTAGCTTAAGTCTAGTCAAAAAGTCCCCCTCGAGTTGTCCCCGGCGCAAAAGTACCCATCACACTAGCCGCGTTACCACGTTGAATGGCGATGGACAACCTTTGCACCAGGTACGAACCCGCGCGGGCGTCACACCCCCTTTCCCTAATACGACGTCCCACTTCCCTAATGAAGGCAATAGCCTCCGACCCCCAGCAGCCAGCAGTCTCGAACGCAAGGGGTATAAAATAATAATTACCGCCCAGGACCGAATATTTGTCTCGCTTTTTGTCCGCGGCAAAATCTGCAGCGGCACCAGCTGTTCGCACTGTCCGGCCGAGGTGCGAGGCGGCGAAAGTGCTGACGCACGTGGCGTCCCAAAGCAGACATTTCCCCCTCTGCCACGGCACTAAAGTTAAGCCGTCCGGCCTTTTGCCATCGGTGCGGCAGAGGCCCGGAGGCTCGAGAACACAGGGTATGTTGGCGGATATTAATGCCCTCCGTATGATGTCATTGAGAGCGTGGTGACGTGGAAATCTTCCCGAACAACGACAACAACTCAAGGCGTGATGGCCATTCGCCTCCACCATGGAGCCGCAGATGGATAATGTTATAGTGGAAACAGAAATACACAATCTGTGAAAATGTCAACTGTCTAGTTCTGTCCTGTTTCAACGATCACGGTTCATGAGATACAGCCTGGTGACAGACAGACAATCGGAGGGTCGGTCAGCGGAGTCTTAGTAATAGGGGTCCTGTTTTTTACCCTTTGGGTCTTCTTCTTAGTCGTAACACTCTTGTCAGAGTGGTCGTGGTTATGGATTGTCCTCTTCTACCCTTTGGGTACGGAACCCTAAAAAGACCAACATTATCACTTCGCTGGTAAAGGACTTCACTACTAAGTCTACTTACTATCTGTACGGTCTGTCCATTTTGTCGTATTGCTTGATGGTGTACGCCACGTGCTCCAGAGAGTAGAGATCTTCTCCTACAAAGATCCCCAGCTGCGAAACGATGTAAAATTACATTTAAACCATGAATACAAAGATCAAAGCTTAAAGAAAAATTGAAAGCGGAAGCGGAGTGGAGCGAGGGTTGC
Source organism: Apotomis capreana (assembly GCA_947623375.1). NCBI lineage: Eukaryota > Metazoa > Arthropoda > Insecta > Lepidoptera > Tortricidae > Apotomis > Apotomis capreana. The sequence goes on along the minus strand of OX392515.1, from coordinate 3,174,402 downwards.
GAAGTGGTTAACGCGCTGGACCGATAATCCAGAGGTACCGGGTTCGATTCCCGGTCCCATTCCACCAGGTAGCTCCTTTTTCAATTTTTCTTTAAGCTTTGATCTTTGTATTCATGGTTTAAATAAAAGTTGTGGTGTACCCACATTAAAAAAAATTAGACATTACATGTTCCATAAATTTATAAAATTACATTTTACAAATAAAGAAAGAAAGAAAAATGTTTATTCCATAAAAGCACACACAAACAGGACATTATTGGCATAACAGTGTTCTTTTAATCATCGTATGCGGGGTAAAGTTGTCTCCAATGAGTCCAGCATGTGCGTTAAAGAAAAGGCTCTGACTCAGCGTGGTGTTGCAAAGCAAACTGCACCGCTGTTATTCAGTACTAAAAACGCTCAAACTGGGCTATTTTCTCAATAATTGGGACCCCAATCTCTCCCAATTCTTAACAATGTAATCCCATCAAAAACATTACATGTAAAAAAATTGCAAGTCTCGCAATCTTCTACCGAAAAAAGTTGTGAGATACAATATAAAACCAAGTCGGTTAATTTATTCAGTACCTATCAAAGTGACCCTTCGCCTATATGACAACTTTGACACACATTTTCACCGGATTACATAACTAAAAACATATTACCATGACCGTGTTAGTGCCCGCATTTAATATTAAACATATTTATCTTTATAATAAATGTAATGACTTGGCCATCGCACGACAACATAAGTATATAAGAATACGAATAAATCTCCTTTTATTAAAGTAATTATTACTTATATATTTTGCTTTATTTATCCATACCAATAGATAGGTATGGAGCGGTGCTTATCCAGTTCTTTTCAGCTGTTTTTACTATCTCGTCTGCTCATATTTTCTTCTGCCGTCCTCTTTTGCGGGTCGGGCCAGATCCATCTTTTATTTAAGGACGGCCAAGATGAAACAATGAGTAGGAATTTACGTTTGTATGCGTGACATTCAAAGCGTTAATAAAATTTGGTAGATTTTATTATCATTATAATGTAGAGTGTATTATCGTGTGCGATGGCCAAGTCATTACATTTATTATAAAGATAAATATGTTCAATATTAAATGCGGGCACTAACACGGTCATGGTAATATGTTTTTAGTTATGTAATCCGGTGAAAATGTGTGTCAAGTGTCTGCTAGAAGTAACTTAGAATTCGTATGATCATATATAAGTGAGTCAGTGAGTGACAAAATTAAAAAACTTTGACTGGAAATAATTTCTAAACTACTGGTGGTTCAAATTGAATGCAATTTGGAATATGCGTAGGTTATATCATGCTCTCCTGGTCATTAAAAATTCAGGCTTCTAGCTTTGTCCATAATGAAATACGGGGAGTTTGAAAATGGTCTGAATGGCTTCGAGAAAAGGATGTTACGGCGTGCCGGCAAGCGCGTTTGCTCGACTTGGCGGGGGCACTGCCGTGCCCCCAGATTTTCTCACCTAATGTTTTTCCTCTAAAACTAAAAACTGTTCCATATACTTTTGGCTGTGTTGTTTCAATGCAGTAGGTTTCATCTATTGATGTATCTTCATTGGAAGTTTTCTATTGGCGCTATTGTATTGACCAGAGGACATAGGTACTCGTACTCATATGAAATTCATGGAACAGACACCACGCTATATCCGTCTTCAAAATCTAGATCGTTGGGACATAAACGAAGTCACGTATACTGCTCTAAAACTATAACGGACCTGCCACGATCTGTGCGGCAGCGGCAGCGGTGAACGGTATGTGTGTCTCGCTCACTCGTATGGCCGCCGCGTTCGAATCTCTCGCTGAAACGCTCGTCGCACCGCTGCTCGCGCGGATTCGTGGCCGGGCCATAAGGGCCATGTAATTTTGAAGCTAATTTTAAATCATACTAGACCTGAACCACGAAGTAAGACATTCTTACCTTGCAATATTGCCTGAGATCCTGTCACCTGCTTCAATCAAAGCTGAATATCTTGGAAACGGCAGCAGATTATTTTCATCAAACATAGCTAAGAACCGTCTCGACAGACAAACGCTTTCGATGCCACAGAGAGACACACAGCACAGACACACAAATTAAACTTATAACCCCTCTTTTTTGTCTGGGTTTAAACATTTGAAATTATGTTGTTTTAACCAACTTTTGTCCCCTTCACTGTTATTTAGATGATTGTACCTATACGTATATTAAAGTTACACACTTGTAAAGTGTGTAAAATTAAATACAAGTGCCATTTTATTGCAGTATAATATTACGTTAGAGATAGTTTTTTTGCATTTATCATGCCTTGTAGTATTAAAGTTAGTCGAACAACTCGAGCTACTAATAACCTGCCAATGTTGAGCGTCATGCATAAAGTTCTTAACGTTATATTGTCATAATGAATTTTACAACGACCTTCATTATCAACTTCACTATCGGCAGGAAACCTTTACATTGTTGCATACTTTATCTTCTGTGCTGACATTGAGTCACCGCGAATCATGAGTTCAGAGGTCGATAACTCGACTGCCTATAACGACTTATATCTATTCTCACACACGTCTTTATGATTCTGATAATGGATTTAGGAATACAGAGTAGAAATGGGTGAAGACCAAAATCTTTAGGTACCATCTTAACTCACTCGTAAACTATATAACTTTCCGTTTACAATACAAGTTTCGTTTACAAACAGCTTTCAAATGGCAATAACGTCATATATTTGCATGCATATATTTTGTCTATGATTTGTCGTCGACCAAATTCAGGACAGCGTTCACCGGAATGCTGTTAAATCCTTCTTTCTGCTTGCGAAATTAATACTGAATCCTATTAAAGTACCATGACTTTCATCACTGTGGATAATTTTGTTGTAATATCCCCTGTGGGGCTATAATTAGTGCGATGCCTGTCGGCGGGGAACATAACCAGCACGACCGCTCTGTCTCAATCTTCGCGTGCTGTTGACCAGCCACAACAAATGTATCGTGAACTCACGTTCAGGATCTCATCCGGGTAGAGGTCGACGATCTCCTTCACGTCCTTACGCTTGTCGGCGGGGAACATCACCAGCACGTGTGGTGGAAGATGCTCTGTCTCTATCTTCGTGATGCTCTCGACCACCTATCAAAATTTTCACATGTCAATAATATCTAATAAACACAGTGACTGGGTAGAAAACAATAAAGCAAGCTGATAATGTTAATAAAAAGAAAAGGCGCCGGCTTGGCATAGTAGGTGGTCCGCCAGGGCCTTAAATAATTTAAAACCTGTCTATCACTTAGAAAACGTGATAATACTTATTTTGCTGATTAACTCAATACATCCGAGTGGAACAGCTTTTCACTGCTGCAAAATGTATAAGCAATCCTTTGTTGTAAAGTACAACGGAACCTTTTTCGAGAACAGTTTGAGGGCATTAAGCTGTAACCCTGTTCGTCCACCTCCACGACCGACTGGAACTTTTCTTTCAACCCAGCTTCCATTTGGATCACAAAGACACAAGTAACCACTTCCAGAGTTTATGTTTCTTTTATGTAAATGAACCTTTGGGAAGAAACTACTGTTTCACTGTTGCTCAAGAATATTCCTCTATGTAAACGAACCTTTGGGAAGAACAGCTTGAGCGCGTTTGCTTTAGCGAGGGCGTTAGGTGGCGTGTACAGTCCTGGTACGAACAGTCCGCCTGGTGGGATATACTCTTCATCTTCTATCTCCACGTCCGAGTGGAACTCCGCGACTGCGGGCTCAGGCTCCTCTTCGGGCGGCTGTGAAAGAAGGATGTTCAGTCTAAATACAGTTAGGTGTATGGATAATCGCCACGTAAGTATCTGAAATAAGAAGAAACTGGGAATCAATACTAATGGACGCAGACAAGAGATACATACCGACTAGACGCTGCTGGCTATCATGAAGTCAAGATATTACTTAATTAACACAAATTATAACGGGTCTAACGCGATATTTCTTATTTATCTTCATAATCTAACGTTTCGAAAGCGAAAAGCGTTTGCGAAAAGCGTAAATAGTGCAATTAAATTTCGACGGAATTTGAACCCGTAGTATCTTCCAAGTCAGAGTCAGTCACCACAGGTGCGTGGATGCTTTACTAAACTCACCACACAGGCAAACGTATACTTACTGGGTGGCTCCATATCCCTAGAGCATAATGAAATGTATTTATGAAAAAAAAAATTATATTGTACCAATTTTTCTTTGATACAAAGATCAAAGCACAAACAAAATTTTTAATGCGTAACCTAGCGGAAGAGAGCGTGAATTGAACCCGGTACCTCTGGATTACCGGTCCAATTCCACCACCCAAACGCCAAATAACCTTTCGAATTTATGCTTTGTGTGTCGATCTTTGCATTGTTTATTTGAAACGCTTACACCTCAGCATAGCATTTCATTTTTCCTTTGTGCTTTGATCTTTGTGTCAATGCTACAAAATAAAAATAGTTATTTGTTATACAAGGGGGGAAAGTTGTATTTTACCCGCGAGTGTTTATTTGAAACACGAGCTAGCGAAAGGATCCTATGATTGACCACGAGCGAAGCGAGTGGTTCAAAATAGAATCCTGAGCGTAGCGAGTGTTTCAATACACGAGACGTAAAATAACTTTTCGCCCGTGTTTAACACAAAACTTTTCACCTCACTACAGCGAGGAAAAAAGAATAAGGGTTTGTACTATATCTTTGAAAAATATCTGCAATAATCAACCAATTTGCCATTTATTAAAACTAAGGTCTAATTAGCTTTCATGTAGGTATTTTAAGCGGGATTTTTCAGAAAATAAGCTCATGTCAAATTTTACTTTAGCTGCGTTGAAACGTCAAAACTCTTTCTCCACATGTGGATAAAAAGCGATTTTCTCAATAGATATCAAACCAACAAACTGGCCTTTCCGAGCTAGTGAGGTGAAAATATATATATTGTGTTGTACCCACATTAAAAATAAGTAAAACGACATTATATAATTCATTAATTTATAATTTAGATTTTCTTCAATTTGTTAATGCTCCTTGATTTTATCAATCTATCGATTGTGTTTCATACGTGTTATCCCTATCAGACGTCTCGGCATCTACCGTAAAGTTCGGTCTAGTATTATATGATCTGTGGTTCGGTGTATTTTATCTGGCATGTCATGATCATGACCTCAATGAACAGTATTAGTAGAAGTGTTAACCTACTTGTTCGGTCAGCTCGGCGCCTTCCCCAGCACCCTCACCGGGCTCGCCCTCCCTCTTCGCCCCCTCCACCCCCTCGCGTTCTTCCCCCTCCACTTCCTCCCCGACCTCTTCCCCCTCCAGTTTCTGCTCTTCCTCCGCCGCGGGCTCGGGCTCCGGAGATCCTGGCAGCTGATGATCATTATAAATGTATATGTATACTGTTACAAAGGTAAAATGATGGCGACGCACGCCCATACAAATAAAACACGATCCTGCATCACGCTATTAAGATTTTTCCTGAAATCATGACCGGTTTCCATAGAAATATGATTTTCAATAGTATAGATTTCTGATGACGACGCGGTTGGCGTAGTGCACCTGCATACTGAGCCGGCGGTCCTGGGTTCGAATCCCAGCCAGGGCGGATATTTGTGTGATGAACTCGAATATTTGTTCCTGGGTATTATGTATACCCATAGTAACTACAAGCTTAGCAACCTTAATTAGGTTCCGTACCCAAAGGATAAAAACGGGACCCACTAAGTCTCCGCTGTCCGTCTGTCACCAGGCTGTATCTCATGAACCGTGATAGCTACATAACTAGATAGTTGAAATTTTCACAGAGTATTGATTTCTATTGACGCTATAACAAAAAAATATTAAAAAATAGAAAAATAGTGCGTGGAGGCTCTACGCGCGGAAGAAGTGAAACTTCGTAATGTGGAAAAATGAAAATAGGAAGGGGTAGAAATTGTAATTTTAAAAGAGAACAATCAATTGATATTCACAAGTGACGTACCTTGAAATAACCTTAAATCCGTCGCATTGTCCGTGGGATTCTTGCGTTGAACGTTCAAAGCAAAAGTGCTTTTCTACCCCCTCCACGGTAGCGTTAAACGTTAAACGTTCAACGCAACCTTGTTGGAAGTCGCATTAGAAGTTCCACTTCAATGAAATTCAAGGGGACTCCCATTCAACAAACGTGATCGGTTGCGTTAACTTTGCACCTCATTTGTATCCTTAACAAACGGTGCAAACTTAACCCGGCCAGTGAAGATGGGCTAAGTATTTGTACGGAACCTTCGGTGCGCGAGTCACACTCGCACTTGGCCGGTTTTTATTTATTTATTGATAAGTAGGCACCGACCCCGGCCGCGATCCGCGCCATCTTCTCCTCCTCCCTCCGCTGCTTCTCCTCCGCCAGCCGCGCCTCCTCCGCGTCCCGCGCGAGCCGCGCCTGCTCCGCCTCGAGCCGTAAGCGTTCTTCTTCCTCTTGCCTCTGTAACCAGAATCATATGCAGTGCGATAACTGACTCGCTCGCTCTTACGCAGTCCAGATAAGAACCTCTCAGGTTCACCCAAACCCGAATTGCAATCTGACGGAGATGCCACGACTTTGCACGACCAGCGGCGCGGTCGGTTGAGCGAGACATCAGAGTGCGGCGGTAATACGAGTGAGAGAGAACGTATCACGCGCCGCGCCGCTCGCTGCTAAGACAGAGTTCGTGGCATCTCCCTGAGTGCTCATGGACTGTAGATTAATTGGATTTGAAAAAGTTGAAGGGAACATATAGAGGTGTCATTCTCATTTCAACGAATTTCAGGAAACTGTTTACTAGGCACAGAAGAAAATAAGGAACATAAGTCATCATCTCTACTTATCACTAATGGGTGACCACCATGTGGGACGTTTTCACGACGGTCATTGTCCCGATCGTTTCGGCGAAAGGTCTCGACAAACCCCTCAAGAGACTCTAGATGGCGGGATCAAGGGTCGAATTTAGAAGGTGGTATCCCTGGAGACGGCTCGATTGTGAGGTAGTTCCTGTCACTGTAACCCTAACCACCGACAGCGAAGCAGGGCCTCAGTAACCTCGCTCAAGACATAAGTGATATGGACAGTCTTTCACCAAATTTGGTCCTAGGAACGGTAGTATCTTTTCCTACTTAATTTGATATGTCATGAAGTCATGGTTCGCACGAAACCCCTATTTCTAATGTTAGGCCATTAGGATAGTGTTGTCGTCGTCGTCTGTCACAGCCACCGAAAGAACGATTTCGCGTACCAAGCTGGCGGGGCATCAACTCAAAAATTATATCAATGATTTTGGTTCCCCTTCAACTCTCAGCAGATTGTCCGGAAGGTAAGGGTAAATTTTGTCTAAGTATATTGTCAGCGGTGACCGAGCGCTGTCTCGCTCTCTCCACTGGCTGCCGCTCGCCGCTGAAGGCACCGCTATCTTAGGCACCAGAGCTTAGGAAACCTTAAGTAGTAGTCTACCAGGGAGATGGTCTATACTCTATATTAAACCATTGATACAATTATCAAAAATTTAATTGCGTAATCTGATGGAAGAGACCGGGAATCGAACTCGGTACCTCTGGATTGCCGGTCCAGCGCGTTAACCTTTTTGCTACCCTAACGCTCAGGCAACCTTTCTTTTTTTTCCTTATGCTTTGTGTGTCGATCTTTGCATTGTTTATTTGAAAGATGGTCTATAATTAAGAACTGACTTGTTTCTCCAGCATGGCGTTATATCTGTCGCGGCGGACCTCGCGCGGCGTCTTGCTGATGGTGGCGTACCGCTCGTAGGCCGGGATGGGCGGCAGCTGCTTCTCGGGCGGCTCGTCTTCCTTCGGTTCGGGGATCATCTCGTACAGCGCGTGCCGCAGCAGCTCTGGAACCAGGAATAGACAAAAGTGTACACATGTACTGAATAATGTTTTTCATCGTATTTAGTCACAAAACTTCGTTGCAAATGTTGAAATTCTAACGACAAAATACCTACGATGGCAAGACTTTATTCACTAGCTGTACTAGAATCGACCCTAATGGGTCATACTTGATGGCTTATACAAATACATAAAAAATAGGACTGTAATAATCACACAAGGATCATATCCTGAGTTCCTTGTTTAAGGAATTTATATAAGTATGAAAATTGCCGTCAAACCTTGCGTATGAAAATGATTGGCTTTGCTTGCAATTTATTCCGGTATTTTAAAATTTGGTCCGGGTTAACCGCCGTTCAGACTTAGTCGTCTCATAATGGTTGTTTTGGAAATGAGAGAACTGGCTCGTCATTGTAGACGCAATGTCTGCTGCGTAAAGTAAGTACTTAATTATTTCGCACGACGTAAAATGCGTGTTCGAATGTCGGTGCCGAACATCTTGAACAGCGCATCAAGCGCGGGCCCGTCGACCAGCGCGTACAGTTAGACTCCCCATCTGTTCTCCTGGTACACTCACGGACAAAGTCCCTGATGTCGGTGTCGAACATCTTGAACAGCACATCAAGCGCGGGCCCGGCGAGCAGCGCGTACAGTTAGACTCCCCATCTGTTCTCCTGGTACACTCACGGACAAAGTCCCTGATGTCGGTGTCGAACATCTTGAACAGCGCATCAAGCGCGGGCCCGTCGACCAGCGCGTACAGTTAGACTCCCCATCTGTTCTCCTGGTACACTCACGGACAAAGTCCCTGATGTCGGTGCCGAACATCTTGAACAGCGCATCAAGCGCGGGCCCGTCGACCAGCGCGTACAGTTAGACTCCCCATCTGTTCTCCTGGTACACTCACGGACAAAGTCCCTGATGTCGGTGTCGAACATCTTGAACAGCGCATCAAGCGCGGGCCCGTCGACCAGCGCGTACAGTTAGACTCCCCATCTGTTCTCCTGGTACACTCACGGACAAAGTCCCTGATGTCGGTGTCGATCATCTTGAACAGCGCATCAAGCGCGGGCCCGGCGAGCAGCGCGTACAGTTAGACTCCCCATCTGTTCTCCTGGTACACTCACGGACAAAGTCCCTGTAGTCGGTGCCGAACATCTTGAACAGCACATCAAGCGCGGGCCCGGCGAGCAGCGCGTACAGTTAGACTCCCCATCTGTTCTCCTGGTACACTCACGGACAAAGTCCCTGATGTCGGTGTCGATCATCTTGAACAGCGCATCAAGCGCGGGCCCGGCGAGCAGCGCGTACAGTTAGACTCCCCATCTGTTCTCCTGGTACACTCACGGACAAAGTCCCTGTAGTCGGTGTCGAACATCTTGAACAGCACGACCAGCGCCGGCCCGGTGGTCAGCGCGTGCAGGCAGGCCTCGTTGGGCTCCACGTCGCTCATGTACAGCACCTCGGGCACCATCTCCTCCGTTATTTGGATCTCCTCTTTGGCGCCCACTTGGATATCTGCAAATTAACCGATACGTTAAAGTGAATAGCCCTAATTTTTTCTACACTATATCTTGTCGTTTCCTCTAACAGATGACTGCTGTCATCACATCTATTTCTGCATATTGCGTATCTTTTAGGATTGACAAAACTTGAAAGAGGATTAAGTCCTCTCTTTGAGCAGTCCATCTGACTGGATATATCGGTCTCGAGCTCGTTTGTGTTCTATGTTTCTACCTAAATACGATCAACTTCTCTAGGCTTTGGTCTCCATTACGCACTATGTGGCCGAAATACGAAAGTATTCGTTGATGGTAAATTGTGAACATTTCGACAGTGCAGAAAATATACTGCAGATGACTTCCGGCAATGGATGAAAAAAATTGGAATTAATGGTAAATGCTCACTGAGCAACAGGTCCAAGTACGCCTTGTGGCAATGCGGCCAAAACAAGACGAAATTGCGCCGTGGCAGCTGACGCACCAGCCTCTTTGAGGCGCGCTTTTTGCGAGCGGCTAGCGTGTGGCCACACTAATGGGTGACAGTTATACTCACTGAGCAAGTCCCAGTTCTCATACAGGTCCAAGTACGCCTTGTGGCAATGCGGGAAGAACAGGATGAAGTTGAGCCGCGGCAGCTGGCGCGCCAGGCGCTCCGAGACGCGCTTCTTGCGCGCGGCCAGCGTCTGCACGCGCACCCGTTCTTCTTCTGCGCGCATTTCCTTTTGCAGCTTCAACTCGTCTTCTATCCGCGCCTACACGCACAGGCAAAGTATTTATCTCACACACCTTGAAGGTCGAGCTTCGAGCTGTAGCGATGTACCTTATTCCGAAAAGTTCCGGAAACTTTCCATGTTTTATATGGAAGATGAGGAAAGTATCCGGACATTTTCGGAAATGGCAAATCTCTATCGGGTAGTAACGCGGGTGTCTAAGTATTTATAGTGAGTAAAATACTAATAATTCCAGATAACTTTCGGCTTAATTATTATATTATTACCAGGGGTCGGACTTTCTTTCGCACGGTAGGACTAATGGAGAACTATGGAGCCGTTATTAACATTAAAATACAATTCATACTGATACTCACAACAAACCTGGCGGCGGACGATCACTGCAGAAGCGAAGGCGATAGGAATGACCTGGAGCGAAGTGAAGCGCGAAGCCCAAGACCGTTCGGGATGGCGACGTACTGTGGACGCCCTCTGCCCCATCCAGGGGCCATAGGACATTAACTCATACTCATTCATCTATTATGGTTAACATTCCCAAGCATTAAATGACTAAAATTATGAATAAAATATTTTTTTTACAATATTTCAAACTCCTAATTTAACTCAATTTATTGTCAATATCAAGAACTTTCTAGTCATAAATGGATTTTCGATCAATATAGAACCCAATTTACTCCAGAAAACATGGATAAAGTTGCAAATATTTACGTATTTCATGGTGGCGAAAAAAACAATGCCTACACAAATCAGGTCTTTGTGTATTCTTCTGACTTTGTCCTTGACTATAAAATTAAAATTGCGAATGAAATACACTTATGAGTATGAGTATGAGTATGAATAGTATTTTAATGTGAATATCGGCTCCATAGCTCTCCATTAGTCCTACCGTGCGAACGAAAGTCCGACCCCTTATTATTACTATTACTATATATCTTAGGACGACGACCACGCGATTGGCGCAGTTGTTAGTGGAGTTGTCTACTGAGCCGGCGGTCCTGGGTTTGAATCCCGGGAGGAGCAAATATTTGTGTGATGAATTTGAATATTTGTACCTGGGTCATGTATGTTCTTTGTATTTAAGTTATAGGTATACGTTTCTAAATAAAAATAAGTATCATCGTCGTGTTGTATCCATAACACAAGCTTTTTTTAAGCTTAATTTGGGACTAAGTAGGGTAAACCGCCAATTATTGGCCACCGTTTAATAACTGACCACCTCATACTAAAGACTAACTTTGTTCACCTACAAACAGAATTCATTTTAGTATAACGTGGCTGGTTATTGAAGGGTGGCCAGTAATTAAAACTTTATAGAAAAATGAATTATATATTTACAGGTGAACAGAATTCATTTTTATTTTGAGGTGGCTAGATATTGAACGGTGGCCAGTAATTGACGATTTACCCTAGATCGATTTGTGTGAGGTTGTCTGATTCATTTATCTAAGAGTGATTAGAGAAGGGGCTTCGAATGCTCTAAAATAGTCAAACCACTTAGGACGCTACGCCACTAACGGCCCAGCCACGAGTTGGCGGCAAGCGGCAGCGGCGGGTAGCAGCCATCTCGCTCACTCGGGCCCGGACCTTGCGCTCCGTCGCTCGCCGTCGTGTCACGTCTGTAATAGATGGTCTACTCACGGCCTCCTCGGGCAGCTGTTCCGAGATCTCCTGCTTGGGCCTCTCCACCCCAGTGTCGAGCTCCTTCTGTGTCAGAGCCAGCTCCTCCTCCAGAATGCGGCATAACTCTATTCCATTCGCTCCGAACAGCGCGCGAGTCAGCTTGCCTTTCTAAAGCATTATGAGGTTAGTTACAAGGCTAAGGGCCAAATGATTCTACGTGATGTTTTAGTATTTTCTAAGATTCAGTCCGTCTAGTAGAACTATGATACGTGTCCCTTTTCGCGCGACATGACATCACCCGTCACTCTCTCGCAGTACTGCATAGAGAGAGATAGGTAACATTGCTCGCGCGAGAAAGACTCGCGTGACACAGTTGTGCTAGAGGAGAGGTGCAGGTGTGTTACAACTGACGCCGTGTCGGGCGGGAGCGGGACAGACCGTGTTTGACCAAGCACAGTGCTCGACATTGCGCATGCGCGTCAATGAAAAGCACCTATTAACTGAATATGTATAAGTATGTATAATATGTATGTAAACACTTTATTGTACACAACAACTGGTTATAAATACATTCATAACAAATTAAACATGTACAATGGCGAACTTATCCCTATTAGGGATCTCTTCCAATTAACCTAAGTAATTGACCGACCGAGCGAAGCGTCTCTGTTTCAGCTTCCCCCTAATTTATTTCGTATGTTTGGATGTTAAGGATGTTCGGATCTCCGACTGTTCTCGCCTACAGGCCACATTTATCAACTGATTCTCACGACATTTTGTCTGTAGGTTCGATAAGTAAGTATATATCATTTTTTGTTGGGTCAGTTTCTCGAAATTCTCAATATCGCTGAGATATGGGATAGATAATATTAAATTTCTGCCAATTCAAAACAGTCTCGCGAGCTATATAGCTCACAGAGTCTCTATTATTTAATATAATACCGTAAGAACCAATAACTGGGGGATTTAGTATCTGAGCCCAATATAATTATAGAGAGATAAAGGCAGGAAGACTCATTTGGCTCGGTCATCTAGAGAGAAGAGAGAATGCCGGACGATATGGCCGGTCGGCCGATCGAGAAACCGATGGAGGTCAAGTGACCAAGCTCCACTGCAAACTGCGAGGCTTATAGGGCCTTATCCCTTTTAAAAATACTTTCAACCAACTTATTGAAGTGAATAATACTTTTTCCCGAGTTCTAGAAAGTAGCATAGCTATTTCATGCTTTCATTGCGTGCAGTCGAAAACAAGTTGAAAATGAAATGACCAGATTTCTGCGAGAATTTTGTAAATTTCGAGTAGCTTTTGAAACAAAAATTATCAATGAAAAATTCAAACTGTAGGTTTCAAATATATACCAATAAATCGCAATGGCCCTGTTCTAAGTAGTAACATTGATAATATGAAACATGTTTGGTCATAGAGAAAAATGACTAAAACAATCAGCATTTTTGAACGGATAAGGAGCCCGTATCGGAGGCCAAGATCCATTTCGCGTCGCTGCGCTAACATAGTAAGCGATATTATCTTCTATATATATAAAAGAAGAAGTCCTGACTGACTCATCAACGCACAGCCGAAACTACCAATGTTAGAGAGTTGATTTTTGCACAGTTGGTTACTTTTATAACGTGGGCTAGGGATAAGAAGGGATTTTCGGAAATACCTCCCCTAAGAGGGTTAAATAGGGGTGCAAAGTTTGTATGGGGTACAAGTTTTTTTTTATGCTAGGAATTTGAAACTTTGTAAAAAGGTATTAAAATAAAATAGAAGAAAACTTATTTCAGCGTTTTTGAAAATTCACCCCCTAAGGTGGTAAAAAGGGGTTGAAAGTTTGTATGGAGATCAAGTATTTTTTTGAGCGCGGAACTTGAATCTTTGTGTGAAAGCATACTATTAGAATACAAGAAAAGTCATTTCAGCGTTTTCAAAAATTCGACCCCTAAAAGGGTAAAAAAGGGGTTTAAAGTTTGTATGGAGATCAAGTATTTTTTTGAGCGCGGGACTTGAATCTTTGTGTAAAGGCATACTATTAGAATACAAGAAAAGTTATTTCAGCGTTTTCAAAAATTCGTCCACTAAAAGGGTTAAAAAGGGGTTGAAAGTGTGAATCCATTACAAATTCCTTGAAACTTCTTATTAAGGCATACAATGATAACAAAATAACATTAATTTAACGTCATCAAAGATTCAACCTCTAAGGGGGTTAAAAGGGGGATGAAAGTTCGTCTTGGGGTTCAAATTTAATTTTAAGCTAGGAACTTTAAACTTCGTAAAAAGTTATGCAAATAAAATGGAACAAAAGTGATATGTGTTTTTGAAAATTCATCCTCTTAGGTGGTAAAAAGGGGGTTGAAAGTTTGTATGGAGATCAAACCTTTTCTTGAGCGTGGGACTTTAAACTTTGTATAAAGGCATATAATTAAAATACAAGGAAAGTAATTTCAGCGTTTTCAATAATTCGTCCCCTAAAATGGTTAAAAGGGTTGAAAGTTTGATTCCATTACAAATTCTTTGACTAAGGCATATATAATAATAAAAAAATAACATTAATTTAACGTCATTATAAATTCAACCTCTAAGAGGGTTAAAATGGGGATGAAAGTTTGTCTCGGGGTTCAATTTTAATTTTAAGCTAGGAACTTGAAACTTTTTAAATAGGTATTAAAATAAAATAAAAGAAAACTGATTTAAGTGTTTTTGAAAATTCATCCCTGAAACTGGTAAATAAGGGGTTGAAATTTTGAATGGAGATCGAACCTTTTTCTGAGCGCGGGACTTTAAACTTTGTATTAGTGCATATAATTAGAATACAAGAAAAGAAATTTCAGCGTTTTTGAAAATTCAGCCCTGAAGGTGGTGAAAAGGGGTTGAAAGTTTGTATGAAGATTAAAAATTTTCTTGAGTGTGGGACTTGAAACTTTAAATAGAGGCGTATTATTAGAATACAAAAAAAGTGATGGTGAAAAATTGGGCAAGTGCGAGTCCGACTCGCGCATGAAGGGTTCCGTACCTATATATATATATATATATATATCTATAACAAGTTTGTTGTATGGGAGCAGCACTTCAATATTTATTATAACATCAAAATCACCAACTTGCAAAAAAAGAAAAGTACTTAATTTCAACATTGTTTAGATCTGAAAATAATATAATAAAGATGTAAACTCTTCAAGATAAGATTCCACGCGGACGAAGTCGCGGGCAACAGCTAGTCTATATATATAAAAGAAGAAGTCCTGACTGACTCATCAACGCACAGCCGAAACTACTAATGTTAGAGAGTTGATTTTTGCACAGTAGGTTAATTTTATAACGTGGGCTAGAGATAAGAAGGGATTTTCGGAAATACCTCCCCTAAGAGGGTTAAATAGGGGTGCAGAGTTTGTATGGGGTAAACTTTTTTTTTTGAGTTAGAGACTTGAAACTTTGTAGAATGATTACTTATTTAAAAACACAAAAAGTACTTTCAGCGTTTTAGAAAATTTCACCTCTAAAGGGGTTAAAAAGGGGTGCAAAGTTTGTATGGGAGAAACTTTATTTTTTGAACTAGAGACTTGAAACTTTGTAGATAGCTTACTTAATCAAATACAAAAAAAGTTATTTCAGCGTTTTGGAAAATTTCACCTCTAAGGGGGTTAAAAAGGGGTGCAAAGTTTGTATGGGGAACACCGCTAATGTTGTTTATAAAGAAGTGTTACGCTAACGTTATCAGTTTATATATTTTTTATTTCCTGTCTACTACCCAGTGACTACGTCCTTTTTTAAAACGAACTTGCACCCCCTTTTCTATGGTTGAATGTCAACAATATTTTCTTAGTGCTGTCTCTTATTTATTGTGTTCCAAACTTTATGTGTTCCTATTTAGTGAGTTGTCTATCAGCACATGAATAATTTATACTTTATATACCTATTCTTACTCTATTTAGCTTCTTGAGAGATATAGAGAACTATAGCACCAGAATATATTGAATCACTCTTCAAACAATACTACTAGCCTGTAGACCAAAATAGTAATCATCGCATCATTAAATTCGCTTATGTGCATTTAGTTTTTAATGGTCACATTTCAGCATTATCTTTAAACACTAGCCTTTTTAATAACTGGGGTACCTGCTAGACCATTTAGAAACATTTTGGCCCCCCTCGGGAACTCCGCCACACCACTCTTTTCGTTTAATAGCCAGGCCGGCGTTTACAAATACCAGTGCTGCCTTCTTATGAACAGAGGTCATTATTTATTATTGTTTTGAAATAAAGTTTATTATTTATTATTATTAAAAGAGATACCCTTCATTAAACTGCCTCCATCTCTCAATTTCCAGTGCTGAGTTTAAAATTGTTTTAACAGCCTTATGATATTTAACATTTTTTTTTAAATCTCACTTATAATAACTAAGATCCCCATTCTCTAACTCCAAATCCATGCGTCGCTCTATATCTTGCAGTCATTTAATGCCAAAGATTAAAAGCATCAGGTAACTGACGGAATAAATAATAAGCATCCTGCAAACAATTCCCGTAATCTAATTGTAAAATCTTCAAAAATTCTTTAACAATTGCATTGTCTAGACCATTATAAATAAGAATAAAATTCATTTACCTATTTTAATATCTTTGTCATCATCAAAAATCTACGCGGACGAAGTCGCGGGCGGCCGCTAGTAATTTATATAAGAGTAAGTAACGAACAAGAGTACCGTATGGGCACAGTATTGTCCTTTTTCATTCTCGGATACCCACCGATATGAAGAGGAAGACGGGTTCGCTTTGGTCTTTGAATCGGGATAGAACCTCAATGTGATCCGACATCGCCTACAAAAGGAAATTCAGGATGAGAACATACATGTATCTATTATTTCCAAAATACATAATTTCGTCTGTTGACAACCAAAACTCACTAAGTAACAAATATGTACTTGAAACAAAGCTCGTATCTCAGTATCAACCTACTCACTAGATACGAGGTTTTGACGAGCAGTGACAGAAATTTTAGTGAGTTTTGGATGTCACCAGGCGAATTGTTAAATGCTTTCACATGTCTTATACCGTAAATAACTATTGCGCAATGAGTTTGCCACGAGTAAATCTTCTAACTTTTTAAATTTTGTTCTTAGGTAGCAATAATAAAACAAACAAAAATCTAAGACTTTAAAATGATAAAGGATCAAAACACCATTTTGACTGGCCTATTATAGTAGTCTTTTACCTTGACCATGGCAACCCGGTCCTGACCTATTTCCATCTTCCCCTTGCGGATCGCATTGCCGGTGGCCAGGCAGGGTCCGCAGAACTCCGAGTATACTTCCATGCCTACCAACACATCACTACAACATTAAAAACATGACGTCAGCAGCGTAGCCGCAGCTACAGCAGGTCCTAGATACATGCATACATTTATCAAGCACCACGCACATTCCCCAACCTCATAGACCCCTTGGCTAAGTTCATAGAGACCTTGCGAGTTGCGAACGTATTTTCTATACAATATCACTATTATATCAGTCGTGGCGAATTCGCTGTGCGTGATCACCTTGATACAAAATTCGCTCGCAACTCGCAAGTATGATAAGGCGATCACTGTAAATTGTGCAACATATTATACTGCTCAAAAATTATGTGGGGCAGGGGCACGTAACGTAACTTCCATTGATGTCATTTTAAACTCCTTAAGTCCTCCTCCTCCGTGATTATTAGAAAAAAAAGTACTATGCATTGTGATGTTCCCTTTCACGTGTAACACCAAAATGTTTACAAGTTTTTACATGAAAATCACATCTTTAAGAAAGTGTGAGGTTCCTAATATTCAAGTGGTCCTTATTTTCATAGAGGCGGCCTGTCCACAGAAACGAAGCGGAGCGGAGATGGTGTAAAACGAATCAATCACATTTCTCAGATTTAGATGCTTTTCTTTCGGGCTTCACAAAGACGCAGCCAAATTTGTTCATTGACTCCGCCCCGCTTTAGCAGCCATGGCCTGTGGCATATAGCTAGTAATGATAAAAAAATCTTCGTGTTGAAAATAATGTAGGCTTAATCCGACTAAGTCAGTGACTTACAAATCAAGTGATCGTGATGCTTAATGAGATAATGCTCGAAATCTTCATCTGATTCTACATCCTCTTGAATTTGAACCTGTCCTTTTCGGGCCATTTTTTACTTTTATATGCTTTTATTTATTTTATACACGGCTTACATGGAAATACTTTAAAATGGAATACTAAAAAACACACCTTTTTTAGTTATTTTTGACAGTGACAACATTCAAAGAGAATTATATTTTACTCTTCTGCTTCAAAAAATAGATTTGAACAAGTGTTATATGTATAAATACATGATTGTTAATGTTTTTAACCGCCAAAAATACTGTATTTTTTATTATGCAATATTTCAAGGTTGTATGTTTCCTATGAACGAATGTAGTCGCGTTGGAATTTAAAATGAATTATGAATAAGTACAATTTTGTCCTAGCGCCTGCCTACCTATCGGGTGGCAAAGTTTACTAATCGGTAAGCTGCAAAGTCAATGTCAGGAGTTTCTATTCACTCAAAGATCGAGGGTAACATAGCCGAGTTAGTAGAAGTGGAACGCGCCTACGTACACCTGTCTGTGAAGAGGCCTTATTCCTTAAAAAAAAAAAAATATTATATGACAAATATATCGATAATTTCAACTAATTTTTTGTAGTGAATAGGTAATAGCTTCCGGTCCGTGACTTAAGATGGCCGCATGCGTTTAGGTTTTGTTGTTCGTTATTTATTCATGTGTCGTTCAATGTGTAGTATTGATAGCGTATTGTGCAGTGATCAAACGAATGTGTGAATAGCTAATGAAGAATTCAACTTGAAGCGTACATAGCCCTTCCTGGGTCAAGGCCCGATAGTCCGTGTGGTTTTTTGTAAATCGCTATCACTTTACAAAAAGCACGATTTTATCAACTTACCGTACAACGTGGTATCAATCCTCTATCTAGTCGCCGAGTGCGATTGGCAACGAGACATTGGCAGTAATGGTCGCTTAACTGTGACCGGTTGCCATTTAAAAAAAAATAGAATAGAATAGAATAGTAGTGAATAATACTTTTCCCCGATTTCTAGGTAGTAACATAGCTATTTCATGCTTGCATTGCGTGCTGTCGAAAATAAGTTGAAAAAACTAATTTACCGCGCGAATTTAGTCAATTTCGAGTAGATTTTGAAACAAAAATTATCAATGAAAAATTCAAATTGTAGGTTTCAAATATATACCAATAAATCCCAATAGCCCTGTTCTAGGTAGTAACATGAATAATATGTTTAATAATAATAATAATTCGGGGATCTCTTCGGGGAAACCGAAGGTTTTGTCTGTGCAATTGCGGACGAAGTAATGATGACGAACAATTATCGGAGATATATCCTGAAGGACGGTACGGTCGCCATTTGTCGGGCATGCCGCCGTCCCGGTGAGTCACTCAGGCATATAAACTCCGGTTGTTCTGATCTTGCTAACGGCGAGTACTTGCACAGACATAACCAAGTAGCCACTATCATTCACCAGCAACTTGCTTTTCGATACGGTCTTGTGGGGTCTGAGGCGCCGTACTATAAGTACGCACCGATGCCAGTTCTTGAGAATGGTCGTGCCACGCTCTATTGGGATCGATCTATCATCACGGACAGGACTATTGTAGCCAATAAGCCGGATATCGTGTTGGTAGATCGAATAGATCGATCCAAGCGCCAGGCAGTGCTCGTCGACATCACCATCCCGCATGACGAGAACCTCGTGAAGGCCGAGAAGGACAAACTCAGCAACTCTCACGTTGACTTGGCTCACGAGGTGACCATCATATGGGATGTTGACTCGACGATCATTGTCCCGATAGTCGAAGAGTCTCGACAAACATCTTAAGAGACTCTCGCTAGATGGCTGGATCAAGGGCCAGATACAGAAGGCGGTACTACTGGACACGGCGCGCATTGTCAGATTCCTCTCTTTGCAGCCCTAACCACCGGTAGCCTGGGCCCTGCCCCGCTGCCGGCGGCACCCTAGGTTAGGTTTTTTGTAAAGACCTAGCCTAAGACAGGAAATGAATAAAGAGAATAATAATAATAATAATAATTCTTTATTACTGTCAGAGTTACACATTTACACATGTATTACAACATAGGATAGGACTAGATTTAGCTTGCCGCCACCAAAGCAGTAGACAAATTTTGACTTGTAATATAAAAGGAGGGAAACCACTATGCTGCTGGAGGCTAGGTTTATTAATTTATGACAATTTGAGAAATGCACTGCAGTAGTACAGTACATTCCTCAATTGCGTCAAAACAGTGTTTTGTAAGTCGAAATAACAGAGGCCCCCAAACTAGGCTAAGCCTGTATCTTGGGGTGCCATTGTGTGTAATACTTTGCATCAAACTTATTAAAATATGTATATACTTTGTATTTATGATATAAATTTGTACTTATACAATTAACCATAAACCTATTTGTTTATCAGCATGTAACATTTTCACTGAACACTAGATAGCACCAGAAGGTACTTATGAGATCTCTAGAACGGAATTTAAGTTATTTGGATACCTACAGTTAGAATACATTTGAGTAAGCGGGTTTTCTGTGGTCAGATAATCTAAGGTGAGCAGCCAGTGATTTTAATTTTAGCATTATATTTGGAAGCTTCTTTTAAATTACAAAAATTGGATATAAAATTGTACACATAAGGCCTCAAGAATTTCCCGAAACGTCTCGCAAAGGAGGTTTTGATTGAAGGTAGCGGTAATTTAATACTTCGTTTGTTTATTAAGTTGATATTATTGTCAGACGAGTATACACTATACAGTATTGTGGGTGACTAGTCCTGTTTTAAGAATGAAAAGCTTCCTGATTGACAACACCTGGGCTTCGTGATATACTTGAGTTGTTGGGTGCCTGAAGAGCTTTTTAAGCATCACCTTAATTACAGATCTTTGAGCTCGTTCTGCATCTATTAAAACTGATTTCGCTGCACCTCCCCAAGCAGTGATACAGTAAGATAGCATCGATTGGCATAATGACAGGTATATCATTTTCATGACATCCTTAATAGGTACTAAATCTCTTAGTTTTTTGACAAAGCTAATTGTTTTTCTTGCTCTTTTAGAAAGACATGCGATGTGATCTTTAAAACATATTTAGAAACATGTTTGATCATAGAGAAAAATGTCTAAAACAATCAGCATTTGAAAAGGAATAAGGCCTCTTAAAAGATATTTCTATTAAATATATTACAAAAACTTTCTAATTTGGAAAATGCAAATTGCAAAAAGTGCCTATATTTACAGTTCAATAGTGAGAGCCCTATGTCAGACATACGGACAGACAGTGGTGACTTAGTAAAAGAGTTTCATTGGTAGGAATGGTAGGTACACTGAGTACCTACGTGATGTACATAATTTAACAAAAATATTGGTGCGACACGAGGTAAAAAAAATATGATTATAGCGACATCTAGTGGCGAATAGGACCGTTAAGATGGTTTATTAATTGACCAGTAGATGGCGCTAAACACGCCTCAGTTGTGACATCTAGTGGTGAAAAGAATAGTTATAATGATTCTCTAATTTCCTAATAGATGGCGCTGATATCAATTGCTTACTGACATCTAGTGGTGAAAAGAATAGTTATAATGAATCGCTAATTTCCTAATAGATGGCGTTGATATCAATTGCTTGCTGACATCTAGTGGTGAATAGAATAGTTACAATAGTTTACTAACATGCCGTTCGATGACGTTGATATCAATACATTTATCGAACATTATGGTGATGAAAACAATGTGGATATAAGAGGAGTACTCTTATATTATTTGATATAAGACAACGCTCGTATAATTATTTTTTTCACTCTTTCGATTATGCCTCAGGAACGGCACGACATGTTTCGCCACGTCATAGTGACAACTTTACGGCGTCATCTGTTGGTAAACATTTCTTTGTCCGCTCATCACGCCCAACGGCTGGATACAGGATTTGGTACAGGAAAGATCCAATTCAATGATGATTATAATGGGATACTTTTCACTCGACTACTGGCTGTTATTGCTGTTGTACCTTTATTATTATTCCATCACGCGCGGGGATTATACGAGTTGATACGAATGATACGAGTATTCAATCCTACCCTATATCGTACAGTTGAATCAACATTCAACATCATTCATCAACAATATGCAATTAGCAATTTAAAAACAATCCCCAAAATAACAGGATTTTTATAATGTAAGTAGTAGAAAATAATCAGACCTGGATCTTATAGTACAGTTGAATCAACATTCAACATCATTCATCAACAATATGCAATTAGCAATTTAAAAACAATCCCCAAAATAACAGGATTTTTATAATGTAAGTAGTAGAAAATAATCAGACCTGGATCTTATAGTACAGTTGAATCAACATTCAACATCATTCATCAACAATATGCAATTAGCAATTTAAAAACAATCCCCAAAATAACAGGATTTTTATAATGTAAGTAGTAGAAAATAATCAGACCTGGATCTATGACTCATACTATTGATCTGACTAAATCTTATTAATATTTTCTTCGAATTCCGCGACTGTCACATACATGTTATTGTTGAAATTTCAGATAAACCTACATATCCCTCTCGTCACATATCCCACATGGCCGTCTACTATCTAGGCTCATGGTAAGGCACTTACCCTTACGTATATATGAGTTCCTATAACAGTCTTGATATGCTGTAAACGTCCCCAGTGGCGTTTATTTTTATTTAATGTTTATTACACAAAAAAAAAAAACGAATCGTACAAAAAGCGGTGGCGGTGGGTTCGGACAAGCGGTGGCAATATTTCACACAGAGGGAGGTTGAGTTATCTAAGAATTTCTACGAAATACAACTAAATATATCATCTCATAGGCTTCATATAATTCACTTGCAAGTATTACTTAAGTATTTAAAATAAAAATACCAAATTCTGTAACACCAGTAACATATAACAGTATTAAAAAAAACGCAGTATCTTGAATGATAATAAGGAACTCCTGCCAAATAATATAGTCTTCACTACAAACAAATATGTTATGTTTGTATGCTAATGAAAGTAATTATATCGATTGATTTGTTAAAATTGTTAAATAATTTAGGTATCAAAACTCAACATTTTGATAGTGTTCCGGAAATTATTCCTTTAAAAATATAGCTGTGCTTGCATTTTATGAGTTAAGGTAACTAAATCAATATTTTTTTTTTAATTAATTTTTTTTACTAGCCCGTTTTCGTGTCCCACTGCTGGGCAAAGGCCTCTCGATTAGCTCTCCACAACTCCCTGTTAGCCGTTGCTTCTGGCCAGTCGACCAGGAATGCATCCAGATCGTCCCTCCATCTCCGTCTCGGTCTGCCTTGACGTCGCCGCCCATCTTGCGGCACCCACTTTGTGACTATATAAGCCCACCTGTCTGGATGCATGCGGCTAACGTGACCAGCCCAGTCCCACTTGAGTTTAGCGGTTTTTGCTCCAACATCAGCTATACGTGTTTTGGAGCGCAGCGTGGTAGTCCGGATGCGATCCATGCTTTTAACACCTAGGATGCTGCGCTCCATTGCGCGTTGGCAAACCTAATTGAATCCTAAAAAATTACTAAACCATAATGACTCCACCCTCCTGTCCAAAATTTAACATCACTTGTCAAGAGCCTAATAAAATGATGTATACTTATATAACTTACACAAACAAATAAATGAAAGTCATATTCAAGATAATTTTATTACTTTCTGCAGTAATTAAATCTCATTAGAAGATAATAAATAATTTAGTTATAAGAATATTTATACAGCTTTCTGTGACCGGTGACACTAGGAATGTATTGCTTGATACATTAACATGGTTGTGTGGACATTGCTAAAACAAGACTAGACTATTACAACTCAAAATACACTATCACCATGATTCTATACCTGCTTATCTATCTATTGTATTTTTCACTTAGATCAGTGAATTTTTTAAATAAGTACACAGTTTGAAACAAGCAGACAGTAACAAAATAAATTTTTAACTATACATTTATTTTGAAAATGATCTAGTTATTTACTATAGACTGTAAACTACTAACCAACTGCATATTTTAATAAATATACAACATACATTCATTAATGGCAAAATCATGGCTATTTCTATTATAATGCTCAAGGTAAAGCCAGGGATATAGAATTACAAATGAAGAAGATTTAATACACATCATAGCCAAGTAAAGCCAATAATAATCATTTAAAACAATGACTTTGACTTTATCTTATCAATCCAATTAAGTCCTGCTCTGTAAGTCATGCACAATTTATACATTTGTAGAAAATTCACATTATCTCTGCTCTTCTATGCCAACGGCCTTGTCAGGATTAATCATGACAACTTATAGCGGCCAGTCCTGGGAAGACTGCTAATTATGCTTATATTCCATTTGAGTCAAATGAAAAAAAACTTTGCTATAGCACAAGGAGACATTGATTGCTTCATTACCTACATTAAACACCGTTACAACTAAGATTGACCTATATATTCATACTCCTTTATTTAATTAACTATCTATTTTGCCGAACACTTGTTTGACACTCTCGAACACCGCTTCAGGGCCAACTTCTGCGTTGATGCGGCGCACGAGGCTCATGTTGTCGTAGTGGTCGATGATGGGCATGGTGTCGTTCAGGTACGTGTTGAATCTTTTCTGCAAGCTCTCGAGGTTGTCGTCCGAGCGGCCGCTGCCCGCCGCGCCGCGCCCTAGACACCGCTCCGTGCACATATCCCGCGAGCATTCGAAGAACAGTACGAACTGAAGCTTGGTTTTATCAGACATCACGCGCTCCCAGCCTTCCAGGTTGTCTTTATTTCGTGGAAATCCGTCGATAAGGAAGCGCGTCTTGCCGCTTTTTTGCATGGCCTTGTGTAGGAGCGAGCACGTAACCTCAACGGGCACGATTTCACCGTTGCGGATCTTTTCCTCGATCATCTCCCCATACTCCGAGCCAGGGCGCTGGCGCTCCTCGCGCAGCAGGTCCCCTGCCGATAGATGCACGTAATCATATTCTTTGGAGATAAATGAGCACTGCGTCCCCTTGCCGGAACCGGGCGCTCCCAGCACAAACACCACATCAGGCACCATTTTGTTGAATAAAACTGAAAAGCGGCGGAGCACACGATCTATCATCAAACAGTGTGTGACTAATTTACTTGGCTGGAATTAATTTATTTTATAAAACATGCGCAATGGTGTAA
The DNA here is from genome assembly GCA_947623375.1 of Apotomis capreana. Classification (NCBI taxonomy): domain Eukaryota; kingdom Metazoa; phylum Arthropoda; class Insecta; order Lepidoptera; family Tortricidae; genus Apotomis; species Apotomis capreana. The sequence goes on along the minus strand of OX392515.1, from coordinate 3,149,443 downwards.
CCTTGAGCTGTTAGAAGTGATAGAAATGCAATGACGTTAGTTAAGTCTAGTGTTGCCATAGAAAATCATACAAATCGATTTATTTATTTATTTTGTAATCTAACTATTTAATACGCTTCCATAACGGTGAGATTTAAACCCGCCCCAGACCTTCCGATCCGATCCGATTTATCATTTAAGTTCACTACACATTATCCAATTTCTTCCGATAAATCGGACAATTGCTCTACACATTATCCGATTGCTTCCGATAAATCGGATTGGATCGGAAGGTCTGGAGCGGGTTTTAGCTCAACATGTATGAGACACCGTCTTTCGATTCGATCAATTCGATGTGTCGGCGGCCGATCGTAAAATCCGATCGTAAATCACGAAATTCCTAGGCATATCGTGAAACGCCGCCATTTCATGATTTGGCTAAGTGACATCCGCCGCCGTGTCGTGACGACATAATGTTTAACGATTTGCCCAATGACGTTTAGGCAGATCGTGAAATTCCTAGGCATACTCTGGGAGCAGTTTTGTTTTACGGGTCACAAAAAAAATAACTCTAACCTACCTATCTGGGAGCAGTTTCGTTTTAAGGCTCATAAAAAAAATACTATCTAGGTTAGGGTTATTTTTTTTTATGACCCAAAATATTTTTTGGAATTTCGTGATCTGCCGGATTTTACGATCTGCCGCCGACAGATGCATCAGTAAGAGCGTGATATTATTCCGGTTTCATACGAGGACAAATTCAAATTCAAATTCTTTATTGCATGTCACATTACAAATATAGTTGGAATTAAAAATAAATAGGTCTACATGTGACGCCCTGCAAAGGGCACAGCAATGTCAGAGGGCTAGAAGTAGTTAATTTAATTACAATTATTTTATTCTATTCTTTAAATATCATCATACTAAATTCATAATTTATTACTACGCATTAATTTCAATTCTGATTATTCATGTTATTTACTTATTACTAAGCATAATATGTATATATTCATACTCACATACTAACATGGTTAAAATATTCATTTACATTATAAAAACAAGCATTAACTAAATACAATTTCAATTGTTTTTGGAACAATCTAGGGTCCTCTAGATCTTTTATAGAGTTTGGAAGGTGATTATAAATTTTGATAGTCATATAATGGGGGCCCCGCGTAATAAGTTTTAATTTTGAGAAGGGCATTTGGAGTTGAATTACGTTTCGTTCATTTCTTTTGATTTGTTTTGTTGCTTTAGGGGAATATAAATCAAAGTGTTTCCTTACGAATTTGCACGATTCAAATATATACATAGAAGCAACAGTTAGAATTTGGTGTTTGATGTAATAGGGTTTGCATGATTCCATTTGGTCTATATTTACCAAGATTCTGACACACTTTTTTTGCAAAATAAATATTGTATCGATGTCACAACTATTTCCCCAGAGAACCAAACCGTACGCTATTCGCGAATAAGCATATGAGTAATATGCCGTTAGGGCTGTCTGAAAGTCAGTGACTCGCTTAAGATGCTGAAGGGCGTATATGAAAGATGATAGCTTTTTTGATAATTTTTGGATATGGCCTTTCCAACTCAAGCTTGAGTCTAAGTCTATACCTAATAGTGTGGCAGAACTAACGATGTCTAAATTTGAATTATTATAATGGTAATCTAATGGCAATGATGCTTTTTGATACGACGGACGGACGGTACGGTATTGAAAGGAAAGTGACAGGTAGTATTTGTCGCGCGACAGAGTCGCATCACAGATCACAGTTATGCTAGAACTGCTGCTGCAACATGGCTGAATCCAGATCGCGGTCCGATTACCACACGTTCCAACGACGCCAAACGATTTGTGCGGTGATGGCTAGTTCCATCGTCAATATCATTATTTACATTATAGCCCGTTTTTTATAGTCAATTGGCAAAGATGTCCGGCAATGATAGTATAAAATTTTATGACTTCGACTGAAGGTCTTGTAACCATGGTCATGAATAAATTCAAATAATTTACTAAGCAGCAAGGCTCCGAGTACACGATTACATTAGAGCTGGGCGTTTTTTTCTGTAACAGTTTCGAGAAACCGTTTCTTATAAAGAAACGGAGTAACGGTTTCTTGCCATATCTAATAACAGTTTCTTTAACCTTTTCACCGCCACAGTCGGCTGTGGCCGTCAACAAAAAATCGTGCCCCTGACGCCACCGTCGGCCACAGCCGTCCAAATTTCAATGATCAAAAACTTTGTAATTCTAACCGCTACAAGTAATTTTCAATCCCTGTTGATTTTGGGGCACATCTTTTTTTTTTTACTCTGGCGTCAGTGGCACGGTAAATTGCTAGACTAGACCGCTTGGCGGTCAATAGGTTAAAACCTGCTACTACACGTAGCTGATACCATTCTGTTAGCTAAATTTTCTCGAAAGACAAAAAAAACGATTCTTCATTAAAATAGTTTTAGAATAGCTAACTAAACATTTTATGAAAAACTGGTTCTTGAAATAGCGTTACACCTAGTAACTAAGGAAACCGAATTCCGTAATAAAGAAACTGTTTTTTAAGTAACTTGTTTTCGAAATGGTAACTTGTCAAAAAGAAACGGTGACGTTTCGTTTCATCGAAAACGCGTAACGACCCAGCTCTAGATTACATCTAATGGTAATGGCCACGGCATGGCTAGAAGTGTTATAATTAAGGGTCAGCGCACACCGAGACGCGACGCGACGCGACGATACTGGAAGAGGCCGGTGATTTCGCGCTGCGCCGCGCGCCGCCGCGAGACGCATCGCGGCGTAGCGAGGCGCATCGTAAAATCGTTGGCAGCACGACGCCTCGCTGCGCAGCGAGACGCCGCGCGGTGCCGCGTCCAACCGCCCCGCAGTCTACCTATTGCAAGCGCATGAGAACGGCGGCCTCAGGCGCCGGTCTCACACGCCGCGCGTACCGGCGATGCACCGCTGCGTGGCGCAACGTATTTTGAATTCTCACGATGAAATATGTCCCTTTTAATGTAGTAAATAAAGTATAATTTTGAGTCACTATTGAAATGTGCGCGGAGCGTCGCGTCGCGTCTCGGTGTGAGCTGACCCTAACTTAAACAATTGGTTATCGTTAGCCAGACGGAAGAGCTGCCCGTAGGTAGCCGGTTTAAAATACAGAAATACGAAAATGAGATATTCCTGATAAGCACCTAGCTGATAGGTTCATTATCTTGACTGACGCATTAAAGAATGGGGTTAGGTTTTGTACAGGGATTAACAGTAAGACAAATTTTAACTTTTTCATTTATTTGCCCAACAAATTCATAATTACAATTTTATATTCAGACTTCCAGGCTAACACAGCATAAGGTACCTGAAATGGAAAATAGATTTTTAAAACGGGAACAATAAGGAACAAATAAATGATTGTAGGAAAGGAATTCAGATACAATTAAGTTTGACCTCAAAATTATTCAGAACAGGTCTGTGATAATCATCATAACAAGCTGGGTTTATATTAACTTAGGCAATAGACGAAAAACTGGCGCAACGTCTCCAGGATATAAAAGGAGGTCGTTGTCTTCAATGTCATGTAGCGTTGATAAGTTATACCGTTCCTCTTAACAGGAGGGACCACAATTATAAAAAGCCAGTTTCACATTAAATGTTTATAATTTAATTCTTACCTCATTTCACAATCATGAATGTGACACAGTTGATTGTTGCTAATGGGGTGGCCTGTAAATAAAAACTACTATGAAGATGTCGTAGAAAACAAAGGAAGCAGGTGTGCTATTGACGAAAATGTCAGTCCTGTTGAGCTTGTTAAAACCATCACAGTGGCATCAGGGGAAGATTATCATCATATACATTAACTAGTGCAACGTCAAGTAAATACGATAAACCATAATTTAATAATTATGTTAATGTCTAAGAACGCTTCGCGTAAATCAGGGAAGATTTTCTTGACAGAAATTTGACATTAACAGACAAAAAAGGTATTCATTTCTAAGTTCAAAATGTAAAAAAACTGTATCAAATACACTTACATTTTAGTATGTTGTCGGCAAACTGCTTCCGTCCAATTGTCAATCACCTGAAAATAAACAGGTATTTAAATATTTGGGCGCATTTCACGGGATTCTTAATAATATATTTTAATAACACATCAGTCCTGTTGAGCTTGTAAAAACCGTCACGGTGGCATCAGGGGAAATTTATCATCATAATAAGAATTCATATTTAAGATTGGTAATGATAAGATGTTTGGTTCACGTCTATTATGATAGCGTGATCCAAAATAATGATATTTCTTTTAAGAATCATTGCACAGAGAATAAAATATATACAAAGAAAAGAAACGAGTATATACCTGCATCTGGAATCAGTGGTAGCGGAATACCTGTAAAAAAACATAAATATATTATTGGATGTCCGAATATATGAAAGTAAATCACATTGTTCTAAGGCAGTCAGAAATTAATAAGTTTTTCCTCAAAAATATATTCAGAACAGGTCTGTGAAGGATCATCATACAGATATATATTTATCAAATTACAAAAATATAATATTCATTCAAAAAATACAAACCTCTTTCACATTAGAAGCAGGACTCTCCACATCACATCTGAAAGCAAATAAAATCAGTAAATAAATTAAAATCATTACACATCTCATCAATGAAAAAATTTAACAATTCAACTCACCATTTCCATATTTTGATAGCCCTACCCTAACCCGTTTCAATGAAACAATCCAATTACAATAGAAAAATTATAATTTAAAATTAATTACATTACAGTATAATAAAGAAAAATTCAGGTTCCCATCTATCATGTGTGATACTACAACATTAATCTAGTATCACTCTCCATATTGGTATATTAACAATGCGTATATCGACCAGCAATATTTTTATTGAACGTACGACACTTACAAACTTAATGAGGCGCAAACGAGTAAGAACTGGGGTGAATAAAAATTGTAAACGTAATAAAACAGTATTGTATAATGTGGTGTATGTACGTGAGCTGGTTTCGTTACATATATTACAGTACAGATTGCATTTAGCTAGGGCGTTTACAGTTTGTCCAAGTATTGATTTACATCTGGGAGACCCTCCTTCAGCCCCTTTCGTTTCCTCGTATCCTGCAGAACAAATAAATACTCATTAATACGAAATTCAATAATTAATCCGCATTACAGATTATTAAAAGGATCGAATAATGTAGAAATGTATCGCTCGCTCGGAAACTAGCAGTCCTGGGACATAAGGATAGCGGTCCTGTGCAGCGTGGCGAGCGAGCGAGGCGACGCTCTGCGCCCGGCGCCGCCGCGCGGTCCCGGCGCGCTGTCGCCGGAGCGAGCAGCGCGCTATCGCGCGGCACGACAGCCGGGCGCTTTGTTTTATAATCTAACTTTTCTTTAATGGCCTCTATCAGTGGTATCGCCGAAAAGTCGTTATAAATGTAAATTTAAATATTCCATTGAAACCATGGGACTTTTTTTAGTGTTAAAACAAGTTGATTGCAATATCTGATGGCTACCTAATAATATCAAGACGACATTAAGAGCATAGAGTATCTGACCTGAACGACGGCGTACGGCTTGCTGCCGGGCTCGCACGGGTCGCCGGGCAGCACCTGCCAGTGGTCGAACACGCACTGCGGGAAGGCCTGGCCGCCGGTGTTGGAGCGCAGGTCGGCGGTGAAGCCGAACGACTCGTTGACGGGCAGGTACGCCTTCACCACGAACATGGGCGTGCCCGCCACCTGCGACTCCTCGAACACGTGCCCGCGACGACGGTTGAGCACCCCGTAGATACCGCCCACGGCAACCTCGGGGCACTGCAAGTAGAGGTTAGGGTTGTAACTAGGCACGTGAAAACTTCTTAAAGGCTTATATTTTCACTGATAGTTAGGATTATGTGGTGCCCCATCAGAACTTTGTTTATTTACGGAAATCTTTAATCTATTGTAAAGAAACGGTCCTAGAAATATGAAAAATCTTGAAAAAATGCGCGTTTTGCTTGCATGTTATAGGAGCAAACAATATCTTTACGCCTCTTGTTTTTATATTCGGTGCTGTAAGGAGTTGTGCAGTGCTGTCTTAAAACTGTGCCGAAAATAAATAACTGCCGAACTGTTAATACTTTACATTCACTGTATATGAGGTGAGTAGGGTAGAGGTAAGGACGATAGGGTATGGGGACCTTCAGGATTGCTCTTTGGGCTCTTTCTAATTCTAGTATTGTGCTTTTAGCCAAACCTCCCCATGAAGTTATGCAATACGTTATTACTGATTGGAGAGCAAAATAAACCGTCTTCAGTAGCTGCACATCAGCAATAAGGCGCAGTTTTTTGAAATAAAAATTAAGTTACGGACTCTACTACACAGTGCTTCGACATGGAATTTAAATGAGAGGGTTTCGTCGATTATAATTCCGAGATATTTAATTTTGTCGGTACGCGTTATGTCCGGGCAGATGCATTTGTCAGTTGTATGTTATTACAATATAAGACTAAATAGGGTAACACACCATGCGGGACGATTTATGCAGTCGCTGAGATAAATTGTTGGTGCCCTTCCCAAATCAATAATTAGATAGTTGGATAGTGTTATAATTTTGAAAATTTGTTAGTCCCACTATTCAGGCAAAGCATGTCGGGTGACGATGCCAAAATATAGAACTGTTGATCTGCCACGTTACGGAAAGGCGGAACTATCAGTCATGCTAGCCCCGCTCAGGATTGACGTGGGTAAAACCATGCTTGGAATATTACATGTCTAAATGAACAATTAGGCGAATCAATGCCGGAGCGAGCTATCTCGAAAAAATTTAGTGTAGCGTATATGCGCAGATGTCTTAATGAGACATCAAAGGTTCCAACCCCCAACTTGGGCTGTACGAATGACAACAGGACAAGGCAGCTCACTCATTAAGGCCACAGTTTACACTTCCGGCAGACGTACCTGAATCTCGCACAGGTAGACGGGCTCCATGAGACGCGGCTGCGCGGTCAGCAGACACGCGTACAGACATCTCCTCGTGGTTGGAATGATCTGACCGCCACCTCTGTAATATCACAGATTTTAAATGTTATCTTGGACAATTTTTGATTTCGCTTGTCAGTATACACTGTGTCCAGAATTTTTTTTATACAATAAACTTGAAATTTAAACAAAGGTCTACCTAACTAACGTCATACTAGTAAACTAGTGACGTTTAAGGCACAACAGCTTTTACCCACTATTTCTTTTTTATTTTATTTAAGCAAATTTTTTATACCTATATTTTTTCCAAGGTTATTTGTAGCATTATTATTATTTCTTTACTTCTTTAGTAATGCGAGTGTGAGCCTCAATTCCTGGTTACCATGGCTGCAGCATTCAGCCAACGCACCTGTGGATAGCGTCCGTGTGTAGCGTGACGTCGTAGATGTTGAAGCGCACGCCCCTCAGGTTCTCCTCGGCCATGACGCCCTCCTTGGCGGCCCACTGGAAGCCGGCCACGACGGAGTCCTTGATCTCGTTGAGGTACTGCACGCCCTTGGAGCAGTCCACCATGAGGTTGGGGCCGGTGCCCTCGGGCCCGAAGCACCAGATCTTGCGCGCCTCGGTCACGTCGTACTCGTACTTGTCGGACAGGTAGCGGGCGCGGGTCTTGAAGTCGTCGCGGGGGTTCACTTTGCCCTGGAACGAACGAGAGCGTAAACATTACATCGCCGAGTTGAGTTTTAACACATCCAAGTAAATATCCATAGATCGATACGTACGTCATCGATGTCCTCGGGCAGACCGTCGGGCATGGGCTGCGCTCTCATGAAGAGACGGTTGTGCTTGTTGGGAGACTTGGAGAGACACATCTGGTCGGACTCCTCGGCGACGGTCTCACGGTACGACACGACGGGGTCGGACTTCTTGATGGGAATGCAGGCGTGGTCCTCCTCGAGATCCTATGGAAAAGATTACTTGTTACATTTAAAAGGTTACAATAATCTTGCAGCTGGTCGTAACTGGCTGAAGCCAATGCCTTGGTGTCTAACAAATTGGACGTTTGGAGAACATTGGGCGTTCGAGCCCTCCTTCAAAGGAATGCAGAAATTTAGTGAAAGTGAAATGTGATTTGTTTACCTTAAGACAGATCTCAAGATGGAGCTCTCCAGCCCCGGCGACGATGTGCTCGCCGGACTCCTCGTTGATGCACTGCACCATGGGGTCGGACTTGGCGAGCCGCTTCAGCCCCTCCACCAGCTTGGGCAGGTCGGCGGGGTTCTTGGGCTCCACGGCCACGCGCACCACGGGGGATACGCTGAACTTCATGACCTGGAGGACAGTAAAAGTACCTTGTGTGCAATTAGGACTTAGGAAAACACTCGTGATCCTATTATGAAACATGCCTTCCATAATATGAATCCGTGTGTAAAAAACAAACTCAAGTTAAATTCTATTCAAAGAGAAATTAATATTCTTGACTAATAAGAACTATTAAACCCAATCGTCAAATTTTATTAAATACTAGGAGTCGCCCGCAATTTCGTTCGCGTATTTTTTCTTTACCATAGACGAATAAAAATCTGCTATCCCTTGTATCAAAATTGGCTAAAATTTGTCCAGCCGTTTTTTTCGGCGTGATGCTAGGACAAAGGAAATTATGAAAACAGATGGCGTCAAGTTGGCACGGCGCCGCGCGCCCGTACCAAATAAATGACGATCCTGCATACGATCGACCCCTCTCCATAGAAAACTGATTTTCAATACAAACCTAGAATTTTATAATAGTATAGATTAGAGCAGATATAGGTAGGTAAGATACCTTCATGTTGTGGGCGTTCTTGAAGGTGGTGATGGTTCCGGTCTTGACGAGGAACTGGTCGACACCGACCAGGCCGCAGATGTTACCGCAGGGCACGTCCTCGATGGCCTCCACGTAACGTCCCATCATGAGGATGGTACGCTGGATGGTCTTCTCGTACATATCCTACAACCAAATATATTATTAGTAAAATTAATATCTATCACTTTCAGCACACTCAGATAAACGAATATTTATATAGCCTCGAACATTCGTTTATTTGAGTAATGAAATGTATCGCTCGCTCGGAAACTAGCAATCCTGGGACATAAGGATAGCGGTCCTATGCAGCGTGGCGAGCGAGCGAGGCGACGCTCTGCGCCCGGCGCTGGCGCGCGGTCCCGGCGCGCTGTCGCCGGAGCGAGCAGCGCGCTATCGCACGCCACGACAGCCGGGCGCTTTGTTAACTTTTCTTTAATGGCTTCTATCAGTATTATCGCCGAGAAGTCGTTATAAATGTAAATTTAAATATTCCATTGAAACCACGGGACTTTTTTTAGTGTTTATAACAAGTTGATTGCAATATCTTATTGATTCTACTAGTATGTAACTCGAGCACATGCTAACGCAAATATACAAGATTGCGGAAATAAGACGCGATTTTGAAATTCGAACCATCTTATACCATCTCAAAGTAGCATTTTATACAGAATGATAAAGGAGTCGAGTAAAATCCACTCACATCTTTCTTGCCAGGCTGGTAGTTGGGGCCCATGATGCGGGCCTTCTGTCCGGTGACGACCTTGCCGGAGAACACCCGTCCGAACGCGTAGAAACGACCCTTGTCGGAGGTCGGCACCATCTTGCTCACGTACATCATGAGGGGAGCTTCGGGGTCGCACGTCTGCAAATACAACAGAAAATTACATAAACTGCATTCGTTTCCAGTTAGTCAATAAGTGTAAAATTGTATGTGCGATAATGTTTCTAACATTTATGGGGTCGTAAGCTATGGAGTTTACAACCAATTCCGGAAAGATTTGATTTAAGTCCACTTTGACACCCAGAAACTTATTTGTAAGGTAACTGGCAACACTTGGGACTGGTTCGTAAAAGCTAGGAAATATGATAACGTAAAATATAATTATCTTCGGTTCGTTTTGTGCCATCCAATTAAAGAAAGTCTTCAAAACGTATATTGACTTGCTTCTAATGTTTCAAGAATTTATTGAATGAAATTTATTCGCGCTTACCTTGATACCGATGGCGGCCTCGTCGTCATGGGGTCCCTCGTACAACATCTCCATGCGGTACTTCTGGGCGACCACGGGCGACGGCAGATGGATGGCAATCATCTGAAGCAGCGCCTCTCCGGCCGGCAGCCAGCTCCTCATCACCACCTGAACACAACATATTATTCTTTAAAAACAAAGCATCACATGATGACGCTAGTCACATGACACTAGTGCTGTGCAAAAATGTATCTTCCATTTATGGGGTCATAAGCTATAGAGTATACAACCAATTCCGGAAAGACTGGTGCTTTAAGTCCACTTTGACACCCAGAAACTTATTTATGAGGTAACTGGCAACACTTGGGACTGAATCTCACTGTTTCAGTGGCACTTGAGCTTGGTCAATATTTCTGCTAGCACCTTTTCTAACACTTTAAATCCCTCTCAGCTATCAGATAAGGCTAAAAAGGCACATCACAGCAGTAATACTACGAGTATACAAAGGGGCGGAAGGGCGTGGATATCTGCATCTCTGTCAGTTTGATAAATACGACCTTATAAAGTACTTAAAGCAAAGAAAATAAATCTCACCTTTAGCAGGGCCTTGCCGTCCTTGTCAGCATCCTCGTGCTTGATGGTGACTCCGATCTTCTTGAGCAGGGCCTCAGTCTCATCCTTCTTGAAGTTCATGATGGCGTCGAACACCTTGTAGATGGGGTCCAGCACGTACATGCAGAACGAACGCTTGTTGTCGTTGTCCTTCTGCTTGGCCCACTTCTTTGTCTTGGCGTTGAAGAAGTTCTCTCCCCACAGTCTGTCAATATTGATGGGGATTTAGGAAAAAAAAATGCAGATGTTTGGTAATACAAATACTGTTTCAATGAAAAAAACTTCATTGATTGTCTCTCAACTCTTGAGTAGAAAGCTTATAGAACTATCTACATTAAGGTAAGCAGAGATTATAATGTTCGTCCTTTTCTGCCGCTGGTGTATAGAATCAACATCTTTACCCAGTATCAACGGGACGAATCACAATTCTTAATTATGCTCTAAAATGTATATATTTTTTTATATTTTTTACCACCAAGAAGAAATTTACCTGTTCATGAGCTTGACAAGGTCGATCTTGAACTTGTCGGCGTACATCTCGGAGAACTGCTTGAGGGTGAAGGCCCAGCCGTGGAGGCCAGAGCCGAAACCGACGGAGCCCTTGCTGGGGTCGACGCGGACCTCACCTGAGGGAAACGCATGGTGAGGACATGGATTGTCGAGGATTCATTTTAAACTCATTGTCATTCAACAGAATTGATATCAACTTCTTGAGGTACAAGATCAGGTTTTAGGTTGTCTTGTAGACTATATTCTTTCATCTGCATATTATGCATTATCTGTATGTATATGTAAGTTTATGTATATCTACCATATGCGTACTTGTTTTCTGTTAGTATCTAATAGGCTAGTAGACCCAGTTTTGAAATATATTTGAAATTGTTAATAATGATCTTACTAGCTCTCAAAAAAATGTCTTATTTTTGTGAAAGCTAGAAAGCTAAAATTTATGGAATTTATGGACAGCGTTTTAAGCATTTGAAAATAAAGATTAAAAACCATATTTTCAAATTCAATTTTTTCAGCCATCATTCACTTATATGAATTGAAAAATGGTTCTCTGCCTTTTCGCCGAATTAAGTTTCGTCAAACGTTTCATTTCGCAAGTTTCATTTCGCCAAAAGCATTTTTCACTGAAACTGTATACTATTTCGAATTGTTATAAAACAAACCTAACCTAATCTAAAGGATGATATTTACAACAATCTGAAATAGTTTACAGTTTCAGTGAAAAATGCTTTTGGCGAAATGAAACTTTTGCGAAATGAAACGTTTGCGAAACATAATTCGGCGAAAAGGAAGTTGTACGAGCACACTCGACAATATAATGTTAAGCTGACGCCGCACCTAGCGTATGCGTCACAATCGAGTTTATTTGATATATTTTACTTATATGTAATTTTAGTGCAATAAAGGTACTCATCGGGAACGGTCACATCTTTTACTTAACGTTCCGCCCCGTTATAACATACTAAACAAACCTAACAATTAACATACTACATTCGTACATGTAGGGTGCGATAAACTATTACACCCTACATTTTTGGTCCTTCGAGCCGGATTGGATCTAATTCGTTGTGATTGTGCTTTTCTACGTAGCGAATCGGTTAGCTGGCCTCCCACAAGCGGGTCTCACCAGTCTAATTGAGACGAAACGCAACAATCGTGGAAAGTGTACGGTTGCATCGAGCTAGATCCTACCAACTTAACATAATGGAGTCTTTGAAGAGGCAGTATATCATCCTTGAAACCATCGAGAAGATGAAGACCAACTTTCAAAAGGACTCTGCCAATCGTAAAACAGCTGACTACATCGAGAAACGACTTTCGACATTAGAAGCTCTGTGGGAAGAATTTAACTCGAAACACGAGGAGCTTGAACAAACGGAAGACAAGAACATTTTAAACGACGATTACGACAACCTAGTGACAAGAGTTAAGTCCTTGTACGGTACATTTCAAAAACAATTACAGACATTTGTGGTGACAGTTACAGAAGAGAAAGGTATGCCGTCTAAGGCTGATGAATTGTTCAGCCAACAAACAACTAATTTTCGAGCTTTTATTCGTTTGGTAAAAGGCATCAAAGTTGATCAGATCTCTGAAAAATGGGAAATCGAAGACAAGTTACAAATGTTGCAGTCGAGGTGGAAGGCGATTGATGACGCACATTGGAAATTAGATAACATGTTCATCGGCGCTGACGTGGACTACGAGCAGGAGTATACCCAACATGAAACTCTCTACGAGGCCACCAAGAAACAACTGCATCATAAACTTAACGCCTCGGCTCATCAGCATCAATCTGTCCCTAAAATCGAGATTCCAGCCTTTTCGGGCAACTACTCTCAGTGGCCTACATTTCTGGATCTATACTCCGAAGCAATCCATAATAATAATATGATACCTAAAGCGCAAAAAATGCAACATCTGAAGGGAAAGCTTCGTGGTGAAGCGGAGCGCATTGTCCAACATTTGTCAGTCTCGGCGGACAACTACGACACCTGCTGGGAACTTCTCAACCACAGATACAACAACTTACAATTACTTTTCACCAAACAAATGCAAACATTCCTCAATCAGCCAACTATACAACAACAAGGTGCGTTTGAGATTAAACGACTTCACGATACTAGCCTGGAGGTTGTGCACGCCATCCACAATCTTGGTATCGATACATCATCCTGGGATCCTTTTTTGGTACATATCCTTACTAACAAGTTGGACTCAGATACCTATGCATCCTACATGGAAACAAGGAAAAAACCACGTGAATTGCCACATTTTGGCGAGTTCGTTGCATTTTTGGAAAGCAAGTTTACGGCATTGGAACCGGTCATCAAGCGAAAGCAACCAACAGTTCAACAAAAGCCGAATCCAGGGCACATCAGAGAACTTCCTTCTACATCGCACAATAATGGACATAACAATGGAAAATTTAAGCGATTCATTGCGAAATCATATCATGCCAACACGGATCGCAATTGTCCTATATGCAAAACAAATCATATTTTACTTTATTGCAAAACATTCCAGAACATGACACCGAATACGAAGAAAACAACAATGTCGCAATTGAACATTTGCGATAACTGCTTATTTTCACATAACGGAAAGCAATGTAGTTCAATTAAACGCTGTCGAGTATGCAATTCTGCACATCATACTTCACTTCATGATTTGTTACGCGACGCCCCACGTGCCGACAACAAAGTGCCGACGCCGACCGCTTCAAAGACGGCGGCGACTTATGAAACAGGAACTTCTGATAGCCAACGGAGGGCAAATAACCACGTAGCGGGAAATTTTAATGAAGTTTTACTGGCCACGATACAAATGAAGGTTAGGGCGGCTGACGGAACTTATATACAACTAAGATGTCTTTTAGATCAAGGATCTCAAATCAACTTAATAACCGAGTCTGCAGCTCAACGACTGGGCCTCAAAAGACAGAAACAAAATGCTACGGTATCGGGCATAGGCCTCTCCGCGAAGCAGAGCAACGGAACTGTTCAATTGACATGCGAGTCATTATATGGAGACCACGTGTTTACTACCGACGCTCTGGTAATGACCCATATGATAAACAACCTGCCAAATTATTCTTTTGAAAAACCAGAATGGCCCCACCTTGAAAACATCAACCTGGCGGATCCTGATTACAACATATCTCGGCCCATTGACGTGTTACTCGACGCTGGTGTCTACGCAGACATAGTAATGGGAGGCATTCTCAGGGGTCCAGCCTACGCTCCTATTGGTCAAGAAACAAAAATGGGGTGGGTCCTGCTTGGTAACGTGAAGCCGTTCAACTGCCACGCAATTCTTAACAACTTGGATGAGATTTCTCAATTTTGGGAAGGCGAAGAGATAACCGAGCCGGCAAACAGCATGTCACCAATGGAAGAATATTGCGAAACATTATACAAAACAACAACACAAAGACTGGAAAACGGACGTTACGTGGTGAAGCTTCCAATGCAATCCGATTTCGAACAAAACATCGGCGCCTCTAAGCCACAGGCAGTTGCGCAATTACTTCAATTAGAAAAACGACTAACTAAAGATAAGGAATTGGCCATCGGCTATAAAAGCTTTATGGATGAATATTTAAAACTCGGCCATATGAAACCGTGTATTGAACAAAAACACCCTAGCTGCTTTCTACCACACCACGGAGTCCTCAAGCCTGACTCCACAACATCAAAATTACGCACTGTTTTTAATGGATCACATCCTACAAAATCTGGATACAGTTTAAATCAGCTCATGGAAAGCGGTCCAAACCTGCAACAAGATCTACAAGCTTTGATTTTACGATGGAGGTCATTTCGTTACGTGTACACTGCTGACATTGAGAAGTTCTATAGACAAATACTCGTAAAGGAAGAGGATCAACATTTACAAAAAATTGTCTGGCGAGATTCTTCATCCGAACCAATCCAGGAGTTCCAGCTCTGTACTTTAACCTACGGAACCAAGGCTGCTGCCTATTTGGCAATGCGGACTATAAAACAGCTGGTCATTGATGATGGTCCACAATATCCTCTCGCTGCAGACATCTTAAATAACCAACTATACGTGGACGATCTTCTTGCTGGAAACAATAACCTTGAAGAGGCCATGACAACACAGAAGCAACTTATCAGTTTATTGCTAGCAGGTGGTTTCAATCTTCGCAAATTCGCAAGTAACCATCCAGGTCTTCTTGAAGACTTAACTCAAGAGCAAATCAGTCAAACTATGCTTGACTTTAAAAACATAAACAACAACAAAACACTCGGTATTTTGTGGAATCCGTGTACAGACCAATTTACATTTAACATCGCCGACTTAAATGTAAACAAAAATGTCGCAATCACTAAGCGTTCATTATTATCAGACTTATCAAAGCTATTTGATCCGCTTGGTTGGCTCGCGCCAGTGAATATGAAAGGAAAACTCATTTTTCAACAAGCCTGGAAACAATCTCAAGCCTGGGACGAACCCCTGCCGCTACCAGTACAAGAGGAATGGAAAGTCTTCAGAAACGAGCTAACCACACTTAATGAGATAACAATCCCTAGATGGATCGGAGATACACAACGAAGGTGTGAATTACATGGCTTTTCAGACGCTTCTGAAAAGGGTTACAGCTGCGTCATATATTGTAAAAGCACGGATGAACACGGCCAGATCAGTATCACATTAATAGCGGCAAAGACTAAACTCGCGCCGTTAAACAGACATGTCACCCTACCGAGGATGGAGCTTTGTGGGGCACTTTTACTAGCAAGATTGATGCAAAAAACCATAGAGTCGCTAAACAATCAGACAGTGCAGATACATGGGTGGACAGATTCAACGGTGGTGTTGGGGTGGCTGCAAGGTGATATAACACGGTGGAACACATATGTGGCAAACAGAGTCACGAAGATCACCCAGGTCATGCCCTCTACGTGTTGGCGACACGTCCGCTCTGAAGATAACCCGGCAGATTGTGCCAGCCGTGGCCTGCAACCATCGCAGCTACTAGGACACCATTTGTGGTTTCAAGGTCCTAAATGGTTAGCGAATGAGTCGAAAATATTGCAAGAAACAACATTATACGAGGAGCCTGTCGAAGAGCGAAGAAGTAACAAACATACATGTTCCCTACAAATAACATCACCGGTTATAGAGACGCTTCTGAATAATAACAGCTCTATGATGCGTGCAGTACGAACACTCGGCTGGGTGTCACGTTTTGCTAACAATGCAAGTGGAAAAAATAAATTAAAATTGCCGTACCTAACCACATCGGAACTGGAGAATGCACATAACGCAATAATGCGAGCAGTGCAAAATAAACACTTTGCTGAGGAAATTTTGCAATTACAGAAACATAAATACATATCACCGAAGAGTCGGCTATTAAACTTATATCCGATTTTAGACCAACAAAACGTTTTACGAGTCTGTGGACGGCTGAAAAACGCGAACATTACCTACAAACAAAAGCATCCCATTATTTTGCCGCACAAGGACAAGATTACGGAGCTACTAATTCAGCAAGCCCACATAACAACACTTCACGGAGGCCCGAGACTTACGCTTTCGCACCTTCGAAACAATTATTGGATACTACGGGGGGTCCGAACGGTTAAGGGACGACTCCGCAAGTGTGTCAAGTGTCATCGCTTCAAGCCGACTAACAACAATCAAATAATGGCTGATCTTCCTGGACCCCAAGTTACTCCATCAAGGCCATTTACGCACACTGGCGTGGACTTCACTGGCTATGTAGAAGTCAAGGCAAACAAGGGAAGGGGGATCAAAACAACCAAGGGTTACATAGCAGTTTTTGTGTGCCTATCGACTAAGGCGATTCACCTGGAACTGGTTTCAGATCTGAGCTCTGAAACATTTTTGGCGGCGTTTCATCGATTGTGTGCTCGACGAGGCACACCTTCACATATCTACAGCGATAATGGAACCAACTTTACGAAATCAGCAAGGGTACTAGCGAAAGAAAGAAGAGAGGCCCTTAAACAATACTTAAACACGGAACTGCTGGCCTCGTTGGCCAACTCAAACATCGAATGGCACTTCAGTGCTCCAGCTTGGCCTACAGCAAATGGAGAATGGGAAGCTGCGGTCAAGAGCACGAAGTACCACCTGCGGCGTGTGCTAGGAGAACAGAAACTCACGTTCGAAGAGTTCTCCACTCTACTGGCACAGATAGAAGCCTGTCTCAACTCCAGGCCCTTAACACCCTTAACAGAAGACATAGATGACCTTGAGTGTCTTACTCCGGGACATTTCTTGGTCGGCGGGCCAGTGCTGGCAGGTCCTCTATCCTCTAACGAAGAGCCGCGCAATATTCGAACACGGTGGCAATTAATGGAGAAACTTCACAAGGATTTTTGGAAGAAATGGTCGGCGGAATACTTACAAACGTTACAAACCCGCAACAAATGGAATACTGTCAAAAGGGACTTGAAGATCGGAGATCTAGTTCTAGTGAAGGAAGATAACATGCCTCCGGCAAGATGGCTACTAGGACGGGTTACAGAAACTCACCCTGGCACGGATGGTCATGTCAGAGTAGTTACGCTTAAAACAAGGACAAGTATTATGAAACGACCAATTACTAAATTATCGCCATTGCCAGTAAATACGACTGAAGACGAAAGCGAAAATTCCGCTCCGAAGTCACAAGCACCAGCAGATCAACCACAACAAGATAAGCCACGCAGCGGCCGACGAGAGAAAAAACCGCAACATAACAGTTATACCTGTCTGTTAGTTCTTCTGTTAGCATCCTGCATGCCAGCGGCAACACAACAAACAACAAGCGTGAACGAGTTAAAACCGGCGAAGCTAATTTATTTTGATAAATTAGCAGACATGCAGATAATGCAAGATCAATGGAAATTAGTGGTTTATTACAACATGTCAACATATTGGCAGGGCTTGGATAGCGTTGAAAAATACATAAACCATCTTACAAGTCTTTCCATTCAAGAAACCGCATTTTCATCTATTGCCGCACAACTTCAACATGAATTGAGAGAATTGCAACACTACAACAGCATATTGACTACAGAACATAGACCACACATGAAGAGAGAAAAACGAGGCCTTATTGACGGTGTGGGATATATAGCGAATTCTCTATTTGGCGTATTAGACGAGAGATTCGCCCAACAATACAACAAGGATATCGAGCTTCTTCAAAACAATGAAAATCACATCTTAAGGTTATTCAAAAACCATACATCAATAATTGAAGGCGAATATAATCTTTTACAAAGACACGAGCAAGTAATGAATGAACAATTCACAGCGATTAACAAACATCTGGCAGAGCAAGACCAACGTATACAGGCTGATCATCAAGTGACAGTGACCAACAACTACATAACAGCAACAGCCCTCGCCGCCAACATGATCATGGCCAACTTACGACGGTTGCAGCAGATGCTATTGGATTTATTAACCGACGTAAAAGACGGTCGCATAGATATGCACTTATTAAGACCCGAACAATTCGAAGAACAGCTGAACATCATAGCCGGACAGCTTCCGGGGGAACTAACTCTGCCATGCGTCAACACAAAATACTGCACGAGAGAAATGTACAAACTATCTCGCGTGCACGTACATCTGGCTAACAAATACATTTTATTCAGCTCAAATTACCATTAGTAAATACGGAACAATATGAACTGAATCGGATTATACCTATCCCGCAAATAAAATCCCGCACTACACAGCGCGTCGTGCAAACATCGGAATATTTGGCAGTCAATCTTAAAAAGGATGCAGTTATACCCTTGTCTCACGAAGATATCGCATCGTGCTTACAAGTGAAAGAACATCAACTTATATGTGGTATGTCACTACCCATTTACGACACAAAGGCCGGCGCCAATATATGTGAAGCTCAATTAATAAACAATTATAATATATCTGCCTGTAAAACAATAACACTGGAGTGCGCCGACTACTGGATCAGGTTACACAAGCCCGGCGCTTGGTTGTTCGCGTGCTGCCAGGAATGTGCTATGCGCACATTTTGCCCAGCCGGCGTGACGCCATTACTACTAAAAGGGACGGGTATCATCACACTCGAGACGGGATGTATGATGAAGGGAGAAAATGTTGTTATCCACTCTCATAACAACTTCCGCAGTGAAATGACAATTAGCGAAGACAATTTGTACGTACAAGAATCGTCAATAAATCGTATCATCGTGGAGAAAAATTACAGCGTCGTCACTGAAGACCACAGAGAAGCCCTAGACAGACTAAAAACCAGCATTGAAACTGTAAAAGTACAGCAAGAAACATTGTCAGAGATTACATCATCTCATGAGACGAATAACTATACTTTTATCTCATTTATGGTAATCTGCACGATTGCAGTCAGCACCTGGGCTGGCATCTACATCAGGCGGAGACTTCGAAACCTTGCAGCGCAAGCTATTACTCAGGAGCAGAACCTGGAGATGAAAATGAAGGACAACGCATCATTTAGACATCTTCCGCAGCCACGGGAATTCGATAGCGTCAACGAGGTGATTGTACATGCCCCATTACGTGTTGACAAGGCTACCGCGCCTTAATTAATTAATTATCTTAATTTCTTCCTTTTCTATTGTGTTTTTCTTTTGCTTAAATTTGGCAGCATGTACGAGCACACTCGACAATATAATGTTAAGCTGACGCCGCACCTAGCGTATGCGTCACAATCGAGTTTATTTGATATATTTTACTTATATGTAATTTTAGTGCAATAAAGGTACTCATCGGGAACGGTCACATCTTTTACTTAACGTTCCGCCCCGTTATAACATACTAAACAAACCTAACAATTAACATACTACATTCGTACATGTAGGGTGCGATAAACTATTACACCCTACAGAAGTACACCTTGAAAAATATATATATATTTAGGTTTCCTTTGTTAAATACTATACGGCATAAACATTAGTTTAATACAATTTGACAGAGTCAACTAGCCTATTATGTGCTCCCTTCGCCTTCTGCTGCACCTACTCTGTATTAAGTTAAATTTTTCATCAATTTCACTACCCAAAGGTTGTCTGGAAGAGATCGCTTTTTAGGGTTCCGTAGTCAACTAGGAATCCTTATAGTTTCGCCGTGTCCGTCTGTCCGTCCGTCCACCAGTCCGGGGCTTAGCTCCGTGATTAGTACTAGATAGCTGAAATTTGGTATGAGTAATGTGTATGTATCACGCCGACAAAACCGTAAGATAAAAACTAAAAAAAAATATTTTTTTGGGTACCTCTCGTACACTAAAGTGGGAGGGAATTTTTTTTTCTCGTTCCAATACTAGTGTGATGGATGACGCCACTTTGCCGCAGTAAACATCAGCTCCGTGTATAAAAGTGATTTAAAAATAAACAGTGTAATTAAATGCTCTTCTAATCAATTGTTCATATTAAGGACCCTGTAATACAATGCTGACAATGAATTTAAAACAAAAGTGAGAAAAAAAAGAGGGGCGGTGTAAAGTTTTGAAAATTTAAAATATAAACAATAACAAAGCGACAGTATAAGAACGATCGCAGAGATGACGTCCAATTTCTGAATTTTCCATGCTGCGGTATCTGGTAAATAGCTACATATCAGACTCAGGATGGTTCAGGATCTTTCCATAATACAGTAAATAAAGGTTGTACTCAATACATGTGTATTTTGTACCAGTTAAATGACGTGTAAATTGGAATTAAACGAGTCAGCGCGCTCGACCTTGGCAGCGTTATCATTCGGTCGCGCGATTCGCGGCCCGCTTATACGATAACAAAAGAAAGTTGCAGAACAACGAAATAATGCCCTCTAAAACGTGTAGGACAGATAAAAAACTGTCCAATTTTTATTAGCATACCATTTGTAAAAGTTTCCTATATCCAAGAATTATTGCACAACATTTGAAATTATAATTAATTGTTATACCCTGTGACTTTTAGCCTTTCTCTAAAGTATTTATCACATTCAATTCAATTTCAATTTTTTCAATTTTAACACTTTTCCACCAATAGTTTGCATTGTATACTGGCACTTATTGCCAATTTAGAATTTAAGTCTGTGGACAGCTCCAGGGAAGAACTTTATACACTTTCTTAAAGCACAAGTGTTTAGACATCTATATACATTTCTTCAGCCCCTCGAAGCCTATTATTGTAAAAGATCTACACAAACACAAGTGTTCTAGAATATTTTTTCCATTCAAACATACTAGATATTTTAAGACATAACAATTGAGGCTTCCCTGGAGCCCTTATTCAATTAGCGCCAACAGTAGCAGTAGCCTACCATTGTTAACATGTTTATAAACATGCAATAGTTTGCATACAATGAGTCACCAAATCTTTTTATGAATCTTGAATGTTATTGTGAGCGGGCTGCCCTAGGAAGAAAGCTATCACAGTTGCAAAATGTTTTCTGTTTAAGTATTAAAACATCCCCATAACTTAGGAGTCTAGTTTTAATGCAAATAAAACTTACCCATGGGGCCACTGTCATCGGAGTAAGTGGCGATGATGACGTTCACATTCTCCACGATACGCTGGAAAGTCTGGTACAGCTCCTCGGACTCGAGCTGCAACTCCAGCAGTGCACGGTCCATCTTGTTCATGAACAGGATGGGCTTAATGCGCTCCGCGATCGCCTGGCGGAGCACAGTCTCGGTTTGTACACACACACCTGGAGGAAATAATGTTCTATATGAATTGTAGTGTGATCATGGTGAATCAGTCTAGTGGTATGACATGAGCACCAAGCTAGCTCAGCTAAAATACCATAAATCTTAAGAGTTATATCCACAAAGACTGAATGGGGCAAGTTTGGCAGGGACTATTTTTTTTCTAAGTAGTTGCCACAAGGTAGAGAAACGTGGAGATGGGTAATTGCTTTTCTTTACTATTTTCCTTATTATTGAAATGAAAGTTTCTGCCTTAATTGTAGTGACAGATTTAAAAAAATTGCGAGCAAAGAACTTATTGAAGCAACTGATGGGAGATTAGGTATTTTACTTAAAGGTCACCTTGTCATATGTGGTTCAGTTATGTTTCAAAGACATAGTGGATTGGATAGATTGGTAAACTCCTCGAGACTTACCGGATACACAGTCCACTACAACAAGAGCACCATCAGTGACACGGAGCGCAGCTGTCACTTCAGATGAGAAGTCAACGTGCCCGGGCGAGTCAATCAAGTTGATCAAGAATCCCTTCTCGCCTTTCTCGCCCTGGTCGGCGTTCGTGATGAACACCATGTCCTTCTCTTCGAGCTCGAAGAACATGGAAATAGCGCTGGAGAAAGTAACATGTGTTAATTTTGAGGTTATAAATTGAAAGCAACATTTCTAGTCTTTTTTTTTCATCAGATGGCCGTTCTGAAGATCGTCAAGATAAATTCGGCTTTTAATGGTAAGAACAATCATCATTTGAAGGGAACATATGTTCACTGTTTGTTATCAATTAAATGGTTATTGCACAATTACTGCAACAATAATGCAGTCATAGAATATCGATTTTGAGGTGCAGTGCACTGTAACCTGAATTTCAAGTAACGAATTTCGTACCGTTCCGTAGCATGGTTTATAATTAAGTATGAAGTCTTTATTTAAGGAGGTTCTACGCTCCCGATAGTGGGGTGCCGGTGACTCCCGCAAGGTAATAATAATCGCAACACCTGACAAAGGTTATGATCAACATGTGAGATCGACTTACGTAGACTTGATGGTGATGCATCTGTCCTGTTCATCCTTGCGCGTGTCGGTGAAGCGAGTTTCGCCGGCGCGGGCCCCGGCAATGATACCGGCCTTCGACACCAGCGAGTCCGTCAGCGTCGACTTTCCGTGGTCGACGTGAGCGATGACGGACATGTTGCGGATGTTCCGCTTCTTGTCCATCATCCCGCGGATCTCGTCTACGGTGAAATTCACCTGCACAAACGAGAAAACACGTCAACATATCGCCAAGTCCTGACCACAACACAGATGGGCCTGCACTGTCACACGCACGTTTCATTTTAACGTAATAACTTCGCTTTCTTTTAAAGCTTCAGTTCTTCGGTTTCAATTTGTTTTTAATCACTTGCACTTCACAGAGTTTATTGGTTACACCGTATCGGTGAAATAGGTACGTCATCGAACTACAAAGACGGTCGTGGGAAACGAAGTTTTATTTCTCGATTTTATAATGGAATACCGAAAATAAATTCACGAAACATTAACAGGGATGCACTGTTTCACTTTTCTGAACACGATTATAAAGTTAAATACTCACCATATTGGATGGTTTTTGATTTTAATTTCAATAAAATAAACCACCATACGCCAACAATGGCGTACGCTTGAAAAAGGCCCTTTCTCGGGCCGGATATGCCCACCTAGACGTCAGACGACGTTTAACCATAGACAACATATCGGTGCTGCCACGTAATAAAAGATACAATTTAATGGCTTCACTTTGAACATTGTAAAATGATACGTAACCAAACCCAATAAACTTTATGATCGAATGTTAACTGTAAATTTTTGTTCAGCCATAAACAATCTGAAGAATAGTGCCTAGGGGTAAAAACACATCTTAATACGGTACTTAATATTCTCATTATAATTTATTAAATTGTTAACTTTTGATCAACTATTATTAAAATTAAAAATATATTTTTTCGTTTTGAGAAATAAGTTAAAGCAGTCAATCAACCGTGATGCAATCAAATATCGCGTCAATATTTAAGTATATTGTCCTTACAATAGTCTATTCCACAACTTTGTAGCAAGAATAAACTCAAATAACGTAAAGATTTACGTTGCGTTGACATAAACATACTTAACATTCCCAAAATAATAATATTATTCACGTAAGAACTAAAACTGGAGCGGGCTCCAGACCTTCCGATCCGATCCGACTTATCGGAAGAAATTTCCTAACAACTGCACTACACATTATCCGATTTCTTCCGATAAATCGGACAACTGCACTACACATTATCCGATTGCTTCCGATAAATCGGATCGGATCGGAAGGTCTGGAACGGGTTTTAAGCCCGTTCCAGACCTTCCGATCCTACCCGATCCGATCCTACTTATCGGATAATGTGTAGTGCAATAGTTAGGACCTAAAATACTACACATTATCTTATCCGATTGCTTCCGATAAATCGGATCGGATCGGAAGGTCTGGAGCGGGTTTTATCTAGACACGCGGCAGCGTGTCCAGCCAAGTTCACCGCAGGAACTGGCGAGCAGCAGCCGTGTGTTATATTACACGAACCGTTTGGAGCCACTTTTGACCCCCCAATAACTCCAAATCTATTTAACATAAAAAAATGAAATTTGGCTTATGTATTAAGATCCTTTAGAACAAGTAGAACCCCAAATTTCATTAATATAGGTTAAATAGTTATTGAGATATTAAAGTCCAAAAAACGGTATTTTTATCACTGACTGACTGACTGACTGACTGACTGACTAGTAATCAAAAACCTAACCCACTTCCAGGTGACCTAGAAAGGTGAAATTTGGCATCCAGCTTAGTAATTGTGTGTGTATACATATAAAAATCTAAAACAGTGATCTTTTTATGTTTTTTATTATTATTATTATTATTGATGGTTGTTGCCTCAGAACTCTGTCATTTATAAACCGATTTCGAAAATTCTTTTTTTGTTTGAAAGATATACTAGAATAGCATATACTTACACTCACACGCACACACTTACACATACATGCACATAAAAATCCAATACGTACTAACCGTTTTGGAAAATTCTTTGTTTGTTCAAAACTTTCAAAAGATGTACTAGAATAGCACACAGAACTAATTAACAAATAATAATTAAGTAATTTACACATCATAATAAATTCTGTACAAAAAGTAATGATATCCCATCAAAAACATAAATGTAAAATGAGAGCCAAGTTCAATATCGCGTGCACTTCGCCGACAAAAGAATTGAGATCTGCAAGGGTGCCAAGTTCTTTGCTCTAAAATTTTTAGATACAAGGACATGCGACATACTCAATGCATTTATTTTACTTGGGGTGTAATTCAATATCAAGACGTGACTTGGCTAGTTTTAAAATATAAATTTATATTATAAATCAAAATCAATCAAATCATGAACCTATTTTCGTAAAGGTAAGTACGCAAGTTAGTGTACGTCTTGTTACTTATACTGTTAGCTTGATAATGAACTATGACTATGAATATGTTACTTTTATAAAATTTAGTTAGTTTATGAAAACTAGCCAAGTCAAATCTTGATATTGAATTACTCCCCAAGTAAAATAAATGCATTGAGTATGTCGCATGTCCTTGTATCTAAAAATTTTAGAGCAAAGAACTTGGCACCCTTGCAGATCTCAATTCTTTTGTCGGCGAAGTGCACGCGATATTGAACTTGGCTCTCATTTTACATTTATGTTTTTGATGGGATTATATATAGTCCTCCTTGTCGTATCCGACAACGGCGACTCCTACACTCTCTGTTCATGTGCGCGGATGTGACTTGCAAAGCCAAATTTAGTTTTGAATTTAACTAACTATATTGAAAATCTATCAAATCTAAATGTTCTTAATGGAAACGAACAGAAAACCCGAAGCAAGTTTAAGTAGATTTATATTCTGAGTGTCAACAACTTAATATTAAACTTAGTTATGGATTCTTTGGATTATATTTTATGGATTCTGTGTGATTTTTAGTGAAACCCGTTGCAGACCTTCCGATCCTATCCGATCCGATCCTAATTATCGGATGAAATCGGATATAATTGTTAGGATCTATTCGGACAATTGCACTACACATTATCCGATTTCCTAACAATTTACGCTACACATTGTCCGATAAGTAGGATCGGATCGGGTAGGATCGGAAGGTCTGGAACGGGTTTTATATGTAATTGTCCGATTTATCGGAAGAAATGGGGTAATGTGTACCTAGTGCAATTGTTAGGAAATTACTTCCGATAAATCGGATCGGATCGGAAGGTCTGGAGCAGATTTTAGTTTCCAGGACTACTCTACAAAATTAAACTTCTTATTATATAGATGGCGTTAAAATATAGACAGTATCTACTTACTCTATTCGACGCTAGGTGGCGCGCCCAGGCTTAAAATATTCCAGGCCTAAGTTTACTTGTTATTATTACTGATTAGTTTACTAAGTTTCCGGTTTGATTTTTGTTTATAAAAATACCTTGAGATTTGAGAACTCTTAAATTTGCTTGTATTACGTTCATTAATAACAACTCATTATTAAATGGATGGCGCCACTTTGGTACCGTGGAAGCTGGGGCGAGTCCTGGTGTGGGACGCAACATGTGTCGACACGTTCGCCGCGTCCCACATCCAGGCGACTCGTTCACAAGCCGGCGCAGCTGCCGACCAGGCTCAAATCCTCAAGCGCCGCAAATACTCATCTTTGTCTAAAGATTATGAATTTGCGGCACTTGCGGTAGAGACATTAGGACCCTGGTCGGAAAAAATATGAAGGCATTTTTTTTTTTTTTTTTTTTAATTGCATCCATGGTTTACATTTGGCTGTTACAGTAGTTAATAGGTTTCTCATGGGCCCTGGTAGGGCACAGCAATTCGAAGTCTTAAGTCTAATATTAAGTCTAAATTAATTAAATAATCAAATAAATAAATAATTAAATAATTAAATTGCATCTGAATGATAATTGGGTAATTGAACAATATAAGACAATAGTAATAATTTAAGAAATAAAAATAATTTAAGATGTACAATGTAAGACAATAACAATAATTAAAAGAATAATACACTATGAATATTACAATGGGTCTGTTTAGTATTAACCTTTATACTGATTCATGATTACGATATTATATTATTATATATTATATTATTCATATTACGCCACATTTTCTGGTCCTTCGAGCCGGATTTTAAAAATTTTGAACCTACCTATTTTTGTTTAATTCCCCAAATTAAAATCTATATAATATAACCGTTGCTTCCGTCGCGAATCGTATTCGCTATAAAGCTATTCCCTGTTCTCACAGATTTTTCAAAAATATAATTCAACCAATTCGTCATATTTTTGTCCGTGACAAAAATGGCGGAAGGCGAGGTGCAATCTTTATTGCAAATTAGTACTTTGACAATTAAAAAAGAATATTTGTTCAATAAATTACAAAAGGCGTATGATGTATCCAAAACTGTTAAATTGGATAGTCTAGACTCGGTACAGAATTACATGGTACAGTTTTCAGAACTTGATGACGCTCGTAGCGATTTCGAAAAAATTGTCATGGAAATTATCATGCTTGAAATGCAGTCAAACCCCAAGGCTAAACCTTCAACAAGCGCGTTAGAAAGCTTCGACGAATTATATTATGTTTGCAAAAAGGTAGCTTTGAACTGCACGCGTATAGTCCAGGAGCCAACCGAAAAATATTTAACTGCAACCAAGGATGATTGTCTAGCTAGGCCGGTCTTACCGAAGCTAACGTTATTTGAATTTGACGGGCAGGTAGAGAACTGGGCTACATTCCATGATACCTTCGTGTCTTTGGTTCACAATCGCAAGTTCGAGAACATAGATAAATTTCATTATCTCCTATCTTGCGTCAAAGGTCCAGCACTGAGCATTGTCAGAAGTCTTCCGATCACGTCATTCAATTACCCACTTGTTTGGCAAAGCTTACTTGATAAATACCAAGACGTTAGGGCGTTGACCGGCAGATATCTGGACAAAATGCTGAACTTTTCGCCTTTGACAAAAGACAGCGTAGCGAATTTAACCTCGTTCGTGGAGACTTTTGATCATTCGTTGAAAGCGATTCACGCCTTGCAGATTGAGAATTTGGACGACTATCTATTTTGTCATTTGGCATTACGTGGGTTAGACAGTCATACTCGGAAATTGTTTGAAGAAAGCCGCGATCAAAATAAATTACCGATTTTCGCGGATTTAATAAATTTCGTCAACAAACAAATTAAAGTTTTGGAACATACATTTCCTAGTGCCGGCTCCCGGACTATAAACAATCAACAAGTCAAAGTGAAGTCATCTGTCAACTTCGCACAACCGAGTCATAAACCGGCCAATTTCAAATATTCGAACGCAACTTCGTCTTCACAAAAGGTTGGATTAGCTGTTTCGCGTTTTGATACTCAAAATAATTCGAACCAAAACAAACTGACTTGCGTGCATTGCAACTCAAATCATCTGATTTATCGTTGCGAACAGTTTCGTAAACTGTTAGTTCAAGACAGGATTGACCGTGTCAATGCCTTGAAACTATGCACCAACTGTTTAAAAAGTGGTCATGAAATGTCAAGTTGTAAGAGCAACATGACTTGTGGAGTTTGCTCTCGGCCTCACCACTATTTACTACATCGGGATGTAAGTGTTCTGCAGGCAACGGCCGTGCCGACGCCGCAGACGCCCCGTGCTGCCGTGCATGCAGCGGGGCCTTCACTACCGCGCTCCGTGAGTGTGGCTGTGACACCCGATCCAACCGTTACTGAGAATCTTCATTCCGTGACTGAAAATTCCAGTTCTTACGGTATAGTACTGGGGACTACGAGGACTCTAGTCGTTGACATCACTGGTCAATATCAGAACTGCCGTGCCGTTCTTGATTCTGGAGCTCAAAGCTCATTCATTACTTTGAACTGTGCTCAACGTTTGGGCTTACCTCGCAACAAATGCCCTTACACGGTATCAGGGCTAGGAGGTGAACTAGTCAAAAACTTTGGCATGGTGACATGCGAATTAAAGCCGTGTAAATCGGACGTTCCGAGTTTCCGGCTAGAACTGGTCGTAGTAGAGAAAGTTTCATCCGAAATGCCAAATGTTTCGTTTCCACCGGAAGTCGTGGAAGAATACAAGAATTTCGATTTGGCTGACCCATTGTTCTACGAAAAGTCATCGGTAGATATTCTGTTGGACAACGGTGTCGTGTCTGATTTGATGTTGGACAAGCCGACTAATGTTAAGCCGAACATACCCAAGGTTATTGAGACGGTTTTCGGTTATGTCGTAAGTGGAAGATTATACAACGAAAGTAATCAACTGTCATTAAATTTACATCTGTCAATTTCTGAAGAGAAGACTTTGGACAAAACGCTGCGTGACTTCTGGGAAGTAGAGGAATTGCCGTGCAAACCTGTACTCAGCCCTCAAGATCAGCTGGCTGAAGATATATTCGTGCGTGATCACTCCCGTGATGAGGGGGGGAGATACATCGTGCCGCTGCCTTTTGTGACTGATGCACCGACACATGGAGACTCTCGAGTTGCCGCCGAAAGACGATTGCTGGCAACAGAGCGCAAACTTGCGCGTTCACCAGTGCTGCAGCAAGCATACAACGACTTCATGCTCGAGTATGAGAAACTTGACCACATGGAATTGTACACTGGTAGCGAGTCAAGCAAGTATCTGATTCCACATCACAGCATTTTAAGGCCGAGCAGTACGTCAACACCCTCGCGCGTCGTATTCGATGCTAGTGCGAAAACGTCTACAAACATCTCTCTCAACGATACTCAGTTGACAAAACCAAACCTGTACCGTGATATAGGTTCCATTATAACCAATTTTCGATTATTCGAATACTGTTTCGCAAGTGATATTTGCAAAATGTATCGTGCAATCCTTGTGCGTGAATGTGATAGAAAATATCAACACATATTATATCGGTCGTCCGTAGACGAGCCGATTAAATTCTATGAATTAAAAACGATTACATACGGCGTAAGTTCGAGTCCATTTCTGGATATTCGTACTTTGCTACAATTAGCCAATGATGAAGGTGAACGTTTCCCTTCAGCTGCTAATGTCGTGCGACAAGGTATCTATATGGATGACATTCTATGGTCATGCGCAACCTTCTCCCAAGCCTGTGCATTGCAGGACGAGTTAATTAATATGCTACAGTGCGGAGGACTTGTGCTAAAGAAGTGGTCTAGCAACTGTGAAGAATTATTCGAGCGCGTTCCAGTTGAACATCGTGAAACTACTGTCACTTTTCAAAAGGATCGGGATGACGTTTCGATTAAGCTTCTGGGCTTGAAATGGTCTCCGGTGTTTGACGCGTTCAGCTTCTCTTTGAACAAGCAAGATACCGTCAATACCAAGAGATCTGTACTAAAGACTCTAGCATCTATTTATGATCCCGTTGGATATATTTCTCCTTGCATATTTGTTGCAAAGTGCATCCTTCAGGATCTTTGGAAGGTGGGTCTCGGTTGGGATGATCCTCTGCCTCAAGAAGTGTGTGAGCAGTGGTTGACATTCATCACCGAACTACCTCGCCTATCTGAGTTGCAAATCCAACGGCACATATTGCTTCCAGATGTAACAGAATGCGAGCTGGTTGGATTTAGTTATGCATCATCTCGTGGGTACGCTGCCTGCATTTACGTCATATCACAAAGTCAGTCGGATGTGAAGTGCAGATTGCTAATGGCGAAATCGAAGGTCGCACCTGTCAAGGCTCAGACGATCCCTAGAATGGAACTTATGGCCGCGGCTCTTCTTGGAAAACTTATGAAGTACGCATGCGAGTGCATAACTCGAGTGGATGTGACTAGAATTACAGCGCTAACAGATTCGTCAATAGTTTTAGCGTGGCTGCAAACTGACGCTTATAAATTGAAGACATTTGTGTGTAACCGTGTTACACAAATAATAGAGTCAATACCACCCCATGCGTGGCGTCATGTTAAAAGCGAGTACAATATGGCAGACGTAGCTTCCCGAGGTGTATCTCCGTCGCAATTCATGCTTGATAGCTCTCAGTGGTTTGAGGGTCCTACCTGGATGTACGAGGATCGTGAAACTTGGCCTGTATCAACGTACACAAATAAAAGTGAAACTCAAATTCTTGAGATGAAATCAAACTCGAATACGTTCAGTTTGATAGCTCGAAAGACTGAAGAAGAAGATAAACTAGAGTTTGTTGAGCGAGTCTGTAACCGGTTTTCTTCTTTTTCAAGAATGCAAAGAAGCATCGCCTGGATTTTACGTTTACTACGACGATTCCGCGATGACGTTTCAATTCGCCACCAAGTCTTAACGACTGAAGACTTGAACGCAGCCCACGATAGTCTTATAAAGCTAGTGCAAGCTGCATATTTTAAAGAGCAAATTGAAACACTGAAGAGGGGCGAGACGTACATTCCTTCGTTAAGGAAACTTGCACCCTTTCTTGATGCTCGTGGCTTCCTCAGGGTGGGGGGTCGTATCCCGCACTCTGATTTGCCATACAATGCAAAGCATCCCTTATTGTTGCCGAAGCAGAGTAGGTTTACAAAGCTCTTGGTCGAATATTTTCATAAGAAATATTTGCACACAGGTCCGCAAACCTTGCAAAATATTATCAACCAAAGATATTGGATCTTGTCGGCTCGTAGCCTCATTCGATCAATTCACGGGAAATGTAAGAACTGCTTCAAATGTAAACCGACGCTGCTTCAGCCTAAAATGGGTGATCTTCCCTCAACTCGGCTGATGCCTAATAAAGTATTCGAGAATGTAGGTGTAGACCTAGCCGGACCTTTCTACATAAAGGAAAGTTTACGGCGTAATGCAAAGATAGAGAAGGCTTATTTAGCGGTCTTCGTGTGTTTTTCCACAAAAGCCGTGCATTTGGAAACACTTTCTTCTCTATCTGCGGATTGCTTTCTGGCTACCCTTGATAGATTCGTATCCCGTCGTGGTCTCTCGGCATGTTTTTATTCGGACTGCGGAACGAATTTCATAGCAGCCAGTAAACATCTTGCTGATGTTCAGAAATTCATGTTTGACAACAGCACCCGGCAGGATATTTTGAACGGCTGCGCTCAGCGCTTAATTAACTGGCAGTTCAACCCTCCTAGTGCTCCTCATATGGGCGGTTTATGGGAGAGCTGCGTTCGAATTGCGAAATATCATCTTGTGCGTACTGTCGGTGACAAAGCTTTGACTTTTGAGGAACTGTCAACAGTTTTCTGTAAAATAGAAGCCATAATGAATTCAAGGCCATTATGCGCTCTACCGGCTAGTGATAATCCTCATGAGTTTAATGTGTTAACACCAGGACACTTCTTAGTAGGCAAGAGTCTGACAACTGTACCAGAGTATGATTTACAGTCTGTACCCGTAAACCATTTAACACGTTGGCAATATTTACAAAATTGCTCCCAACTGTTTTGGAAGAAATGGAGCCAAGATTATTTAAACACCTTACAGCAAAGGTCAAAATGGTTCACCTCGCCTCCCAATATCAAAGTAGGAGACTTAGTATTGGTGAAGGATGATCGGGTTTCTCCATGCAGTTGGCCACTTGCAATTGTCGAACAGACACATCCCGGTTTGGACGGCATTGTGCGCAAGGTTACCCTGCGTACAAGAGCTAATAACTCTTTATCAAGACCAGTTAACAAACTGTGTCCTCTTCCTTACACTTACTAAATTCCCTTCCTCTTTCTTCAATTATGAAGATTTTATTTTCTAGCGCCTCAGTGAGCGCATTTTTCGTTTTATTCTTTTTCCCTATATTTTATGAAAGCCACATAGTGCTTTCGGTGGGGGGTGTTTAGTATTAACCTTTATACTGATTCATTTATAAATGGCGGGGACACTGGCCGCTTTGCTGCTCTCTGTATAAAAATGTAACTAGACTTCAGTGTCAAAATAGTGTCTGCGAAAACAACAAGAATTACAGCTAAACATTATTTATTTAAACCGTGTGATCAAAAAGGAAGCTGACGGAGGCCTCCGAAACAGAACGGGCACATCAGCAACGGTAAGTCCTTGATATTTATTCTTGGATCAGTGTAGAGTATTTTTCCTGACTCCACACCAAGATCCTCCCTTCGTTACCTACAGTCCGCTAACGGCTTTACGCCACAGGGTCATTGAAAAAATCCTTAAGGCTATAATAACATTTATCTATTAAGAAAGTCTTTAATTGTTTATTGAACTGCTTGTCATTTATAATCATTTTAAGGTCATCATTAATTTTATTATATATTTTGACTGCCATCATGTTTGGACTTGCTTGATGGAGTTTAAGTTTGGAGCTGGTAAGTGGTGCCAGGTTATACTTGAATCTGGTTTCATATCGCCGATTTTGCTCTGCTAGTTTAGTAAACAACTGTGGATACTTTCTTACAAACTTGCACATTTCTAAGATATATATTGAGGTTACTGTCAGAATTATGTGTTTGACAAAATATGATCTGCAGCTATCTCTGTTTTTAATATTAACTAAAATCCGTATGCATTTTTTTTGTAAAATAAATAAATCGTCTATGTCAGTGCTATTGCCCCAAAGTATTATTCCGTATGTTAACCATGAAAAAGCGTATGCGTAATAAGCAGTTAAGGCGCATTCAAAACTTGTTGCTCTCTTCAATTCTCTTAATGCGTACACAAATTGAGAAAGTTTGTTTTTTATTTTTTTTATATGTGATTTCCAGTTTATATGTTTATCGATATCTAATCCGAGGAGGGTAAATGTGTCAACACATTCCAATGCTATGCCGTTGAAAGTGATGTTAATGTCCAATGGCTTTTTTTGATGGGGTCTAAATTGCATAATTTTCGTTTTCATATAATTAATTTCCAAATTGTGGTCAGTTAGCCAATCCGACAGTTTTGTGAGTATATTGTTTATGTCAGAATGCAAATCGAAGTCATTTCTGCATGGCATTAGGACCGAAATATCGTCTGCAAAAAGTACACAGGACTCTTCTATACTTTGTGGCAGATTATTGATATAGATCAAGAATAAAATACAACCGATGCAACTTCCTTGAGGTATTGAATGTGTGACCTGTTGTATATCCGATTTTACAAAATGTATGTAGCCTGTTTTGTAGTCTAGGTGTTGAATTTCGACACATTGTTTACGGTTTTCTAGGTATGAAGTAAACCACTTATGCGCTGTGCGCCTGTGCCTCTAACGCCTACTTCATGTAGCTTATCGAGCAATATTTTATATTGTACTCTATCGTATGCTTTTGACATATCTAAGAGGATGCCAATTGCATATTTTTTGTCATTAATCATGTTAACCACTTCTTGCATGTATTTGTAAGTAGCCAATACAGTGGATCGGTTCTGTCGGAAGCCGTTCTGACTTTCATGAAATACTAGATATTTTTCGCAAAAGGAGTTCAAGCGTTTGCACATTGCTAGTTCAAAAATCTTTGATGATGTGGGTAGTAGCGCTATAGGCCTGTAATTACTGGGGTCTGTTTTTATGCCTTTTTTATGGATGGGTTTTACGACGGATTTTTTTAGAAGTTCAGGGAATGTTCCTTCAGAAAAGGACTGATTAATCATCAAATAGTATGGTAAAGTTAATTCATCAGCACAATTCCTAATTAATCTAGGGGGTAGTTCATCGATACCGTAGCTATTTTTATTTTTCAGGTTACGTATTATTGCATAAACTTCGCGCGGCTCGACCGGGCGTAAGTACATGGTGTTGAGCGTGCGGGGGCCCGGCTGCCCGCGCGGCACCGTCCTCCCGTGCACTGCTCCTATAGAAGTAAAAAACGCATTGAATTCGTTTGCCACTTCTTTCGGGTCCGAAGTAAGATGACTGTGGATCTCTAGCTCGATATTATGACGCGATGGTTTTGTGGTTTTGTTTGTACGCTCTTTTATTATTTTCCACATAGTTTGGGAGATGTTTTCAGCTTTGCGTATTTGAAATATATATTGGTTTTTTTTTGATCTTAGAATTGCGCGTTTGAGAAGTTTCCCATATTGCTTATAATGTTTTGTGAGCACTGGATCCTTTGTATACGTGACTAGGATTTTTAGACGTCTTTTGTTTTTGCACGATGTTCTTATTCCTTTTGTAAGCCATGTTTTTTTGTTATTTGACCTGATTTTAGTTGGCTGGATAGGTATACATAGGTTTAAAATGTCTCTCAGTGTATTCTCGAAAATTTCATAGTTTTTATTTAGGTCGTTTTTATTAGGATTAAGTTTTTGCTCCCAATCAATTTCCTGTACTGCCAATTTAAATTTGAGCATGTTTTTTGTATTGAAAGATCGCTTGTGAATTTTCCACGATATGTGTTGTTTAGTGTGTATCTCATCTGCTATGTGAAACTGTATAATGGTGGCCTTGTGGTCGGAAAACCCGAAATCGTGGGGGTATGTTTTTAAAGATTTGTGTCTAAAATTTGTAAAAATCAAGTCCAGACAAGTTGATGATGTCTTTGTAACTCGTGTTGGTTTTTCAATGTATTGTTTGAAGTTATATTCTGACATGCAGTTCAACAAAGTCAATGAGCTTTTACTGTTTTCCAAGATATTTGTGTTAAAGTCGCCGCCCAGAACAATTGACTTCTTGCTATATTTCTTTTTACTTAAACATTTTAAAACAAGTTTTAATTGCTTGTAGAAGACATCAGCATTTCTATTGTTCCAATAAATAACTATTATAATTACATTTAGTTTTATAAGTTCTATCGCAGCAATTTCAATAACATATTCTATAGAATAGTCAACAATATCCTGCCTCACTTTGTACTGCAGGTCGTCCCGTAACAGTATGCATGCGCCACCGCCCGCGTAGTTCGTTCTGCAGAACGATGACGCTAGCACATATCCGTCGATTTTAGTGATCTCAGTTTTATCTTTTGTTAACCAAGACTCGGATATGCAAATTACTTGATACTGAGTATTAGACTTTAGAAGTGACTCTAGTAAAGGTATTTTGTTATTTAAGCTTTGCATGTTTTGATAGAGTATTGTTAGAGTAGATGTAAAATTATTATGCATAATTGTAATATTATTATTATTAACATTTTGATTCGATGTGATATTACTAGAACAAGATGTATCATTTACATTATTTACATTAGGAACGAAAAAATTTTGTCAAAGTCAGATTTTCCACGCTTTCACTTATCCTAGTAGAATTATATTCTATTTCCTGTGTCAAGCAAGTTGGTATTGATGTCAAAAGATTAATTAAATATTTAAAGATTGTTTTAAAACCTCGCTGGTTCACATTTCCAAAGCGAGAAAACATATCGCTATCAAATGACAAATTTAAATTAGAGTCTAGAATGTAGCTGTACTCGTGTTTCAAGTTGTTTTTATATAATAAATTATTAAACATTTCAACACGCCTTATAAATAAATTGGAGTAATTACTAATTTTAAATGTTGGCAGACAAATAACGAAGTTGGTGTGTTGAACTTCACTTAGTTGATTCTGAATATATCTAACCAAGTTGTTATAATTTACACTATTTTTAAAATCTTTGTCACCGATGTATATTATACAATAGTCGTTGAAATTAAAATCGCGCAGTTTGTTAACAAGGCCACAAGAAAGTTCGCGTGTTCCTCCTCCGGGCGTTAAGTAGAGACACGAATTTTCTCTAGGAAAAGAGTCTTTTAACAGTCGTAGCATATAATTAGTATGGTTACTGATTACACACAATTTCGCCCTCAGTAGAGACGGAATTTCTTTCTTTGGTGTTGAGAGTGCCGAAGGGCTAGTCAGGGGGAAGTCATTAGTTCTGTTATCTTCCATATTGTTAGAGCGCGGTAATTTCTGCGAGAGCGTTTCCACTTGTATGGTAAGTTCTGATATTTGCTCCTGATGAGGTTTTATGCTGTCGACTACTTTGTCTTTGATGATATTTGATGTTGCTTGTCATGTTAGTTTTACTTTATGAAGAAATAAAGAATTGTACGGACGCAAATATTGTTTGTATAATAAACTTAGGAATATGGAGACTTCCAGCTACGCAGAAGGTAAATTAGGGATTTAACAGGTTATGGGTTCCCCCATATTCCTAATTGTTTAGCGGTTTGAATAAAAAATTTAGAAAATTTTCGAAAATATATTTTTTGACAACTTCATATTTAATGTAAAAATTTATTAAAACAACAGTTTATTGTTGAAGCAGAAAGCTTCCAAAACCAAAATATGGCACAAGCAAAAATACAGAACGTGATATATCGTCTAGAAGATGGAAATAATTTTCACAATTGGAAATTTCGTTTAGAGTTGTTGTTGGAGGAGAAAGGCCTTAGCGATATATTGGCCTGTGAGGATGTTAAGGCGGATGAAAAGAAGAAGGATGCAGAAGCGAGATCACTAATTGTGCAGTGCATAGGCGATAATTTTCTAGAAATTGTGAAAGGATGCAAAAGTGCCAAACAAATGATGAACGCTTTAGAAAATATTTTCAATCGAAGAAGTGTTATGAATAAATACAATTTAAAAAAGAAATTAATCGAATTGAGATGCGAGGATAGTGAGAAATTGCAAGATTTCTTTCTGAAATTTGATAAGCTAATAAGCGATATCGATGTCATGTCTAAAATGGACGAGTCAGATAAAGTGGTACATTTACTACTCGCATTACCGGGAAAATATAACAATGTGACAACAGCTTTAGAAACGATGAACGAAAATTTAACTTTAGAAAAGACAAAAAGGGCTTTACTTGACGCGGAAATCCGACTGGATGATGTAAGTAAGACTCAAGACAACGCATTTAACATAGAATGCTGGAATTGTAATGAAAAGGGGCACAAAGCAATATTTTGCCACAAAAGTATTCATAATAGGCAGTATTACACTTTCCAACGTGGTGCTCCTGTCCGAGGTGGTGAATTATATAGAAGGGGTCGTGGCAGAATGCATGGACGCGCTCGAGGTGTGAATAGAGCACACACATCAAGGGACGATGCAATTATAGCTCATGAAGAGACTATAGAGGAAGTGGGCTGTATGATTGATGAAGAATTCAACTTGACTTGTAAGGCATCATTTAATCAATCAATTTCTTTTGTAGTCGATTCTGGTGCATCACAAAATTTTATATCTGATATTTATACACCATTTATGACAAATGTAAAAACCTTAGCACATCCTGTACAAATTAACACAGCTAATGGTGAAAAATTGATTGCATATCAAAGTGGCAGTTTACCGATTAAATGCGGTAATGTTAAGTTTGCTGTCGAAGGACTTATTGTAGCAAAGTTAGCATATAATCTTCTATCTGTACGGAAACTGCTAGAAAAACCAAATGAAATCATTTTTAGGAATGAATACGCAAAAATTTTATTTTTTAATGGGTCCGTTATATGGGCATATAATAATGGCAAACTTTATATTTTGCAGGGTAAAATTATAACGGAGGAAGTAGTCGCGGCTATACATTCAGCAGATGGCATGTTGTGGCACAGACGTTTAGGACACACCAGCTCTAAAACCTTACAAAGGCTACAGCTACCACTAAACAACAACGTATGTAACGCGTGTATGAAAGGTAAGGCAACACGATTACCATTCAAAAGGTTAGAGCAACCAAGGTCACGTCAAGTCTTAGAACTGTTACACAGTGATATAGCGGGCCCATCCAACATTCCAACAATTGAGGGTGAAGTCTATTTTCAAACCATAATAGATGATTTTCACACTTTTGTGTAGTTTTCTTGCTAAAAAGGAAATCAGAGGCAGCTCAAAATATTATTACCTATATCCATCGATACGAAAACGAATTTGAGAAAAATGTTAAGAGGATCAGGTGTGATAATGGAGGTGAATACACTTGCAATAAACTCCGTCAATTTTGTGATCAGAAAGGAATAGTTTTGGAATATAGTTTACCATATTCACCAGCTAGTAATGGCGTTGCAGAGAGAATGAATCGAAGTTTGTATAACAAAGCAAGGACTATGCTTATTGAAACTATGCTGCCAAAGACTTTGTGGGGTGAAGCAGTAAAATGTGCAGCTTATCAGTTGAACCGTTGTTCGTCTGTGGCTATTAATTTCAAAACTCCTTGTGAAATTATGTATGGGACAAGAGACTTAAACAAACTTCGTGCA
This sequence comes from Apotomis capreana, assembly GCA_947623375.1. Classification (NCBI taxonomy): domain Eukaryota; kingdom Metazoa; phylum Arthropoda; class Insecta; order Lepidoptera; family Tortricidae; genus Apotomis; species Apotomis capreana. Next base: position 3,110,507 of record OX392515.1, on the reverse strand, counting down.
TTTGGTGCAAAGGCGTGGGCATATATCTTACCTAAACATGATAAACTTTCGGAGAGAGCACGTGAGTGTAGGATGGTAGGATACAGCAGAACAGGATATAGTTTATGGGATCCTAGAAATAACAAAATAATTGTGTCACGAGATGTGAGATTCGATGAAAATGATATTGTTTACAAAGAAAGTGAGCAGACTGATAACGAACGAGAGTGGTTAAGAGTAAGTATTTCAGAAACAAATCCCATAAATACTGATGGGATTACTGAGCCTGAACAAGATAATGGAAATAGAGAAGAGGTCATCAATAAGAATGTTGATGAGGAAATTATAGAACCAGAAGAAATGTTTGAAGATTGTGCTGAAGAGAACATAAATGAGGGACAAGATGTTAGAAATGAGCATGTGACAAGAACAAGAAGTGGCAGAATTATTAAACCTCCAAAAAGATTGGAAGATTATGAAACACATGTCGCCTACTGTTTGTGTACGGGTGATCCAGGTTCTTACAAAGAAGCTGTTGAAAGAGGTCAAGAGTGGCAAGACGCAATAGATAAAGAATTAAATTCGCTGAAATCATTGGAAACATGGGAAGAATCAGAATTGCCGAAAGATAAAAAGGCTATAGATACCAAATGGGTATTCACTACTAAAAAGGATGGTACAAAAAAGGCCCGATTAGTGGCGAAAGGGTTTCAAGAAGAAACATTATTTAATGTGTATTCACCAGTAGCTCGTATGCCTACAATTCGTATGATGCTTAGTCAAGCTATACAAAATGACATGTACATGAAACAATTAGACGTTCCAACGGCCTTTTTAAACGGGTTCTTAAAGGAAGACGTTTATATAAAACCACCGTTAGGAGTTAAAGTTGGAAAAGGCATATATTTAAAACTAAAAAGATCTCTGTATGGGTTAAAACAAGCACCTAAATGCTGGAACGAAAGACTTCATGGCTTTTTAGTTGATAAAGGATTTTTACAATCAAAACATGATTTTTGTTTATATATTTTGGAAGATGTATTTTTATTAGTGTATGTTGATGATATCATTTTAATGTCTAAAAGTGCAACAAACCTATATAAAGCACATGAATATTTAAAATTGGAATTTAATGTGAAGGACCTTGGAGAGGTGAGTGCGTACTTAGGGTTGGATATTGTGAGAACCTCAGAATCAATCTCTATTTCTCAAGAATCAGCAATAAATAGATTGCTTGATAAATTTAACATGGCAGATTGTAAAGGGGCGGAGACACCAATGGAGGTAAATTTCACTACTGATGTCAATGAATGTATCACCTTGGATATACCATATCGTGAGCTCATAGGTTGCCTTTTATACTTAGCTACTTCAAGTAGGCCAGATATTTGCTTCGCAGTATCCTTTTTGAGTAGATTTTTGGATAAGCCAACTATGTCACTGTGGCAAGCAGCGAAACGTGTTTTGCGATATCTAAAACACACCAAATCAAAATGTTTGGTATACAAACAGGATAGCAGTTGTCCCTTGATTGCCTATACCGATGCTGACTGGGCAGGCGACAAAACAGACAGAAAAAGTATGAGTGGTTCTGTAGTCTTCTATGGCAATAATTTGTTAGCCTGGTTCTGTAAGAAACAAAACGTTGTCGCCTTATCAACAGCCGAAGCTGAATATATAGCTGCGGCTCTAGCGTGTGCAGAGTTAGTTAGTTTAAAGGGGTTGTTACAAGATTTTAACTGTCTTTCAAACTCAACGTTACTTGTAGATAATCAGAGCGCTATCAAACTGATGGAGTCAAATGAAAACAGTAAGAGGTCAAAGCATATTGATATTAAATATCATTTTATTAAAGATTTGATTAGCAAACGATTAGTAATTGTAAAGTATGTGAACACGAAAGAAAATGTTGCAGACATTTTAACAAAAGCTTTAGGAAAACAGAAACATAATTATTTTGTAGAGAAACTAGGTTTAATTGAATAGTTTATTTGTATGCCAAAAGTGTTATCATAATTATTATGAGGTTTAATGTTCATCTACGTTTTATTGTCATCTAAAACAAAAGTTTAACATTGAGGGGGGAAGGAGTTAGAGTGAAGACCACTATCCTTCTTATACTGAGCGGTTAGTATTTTGTCTTGTTTGTTTTATTATTTATTTGTTTTTCAATGTTTAACTTTAGTTATAGATATAGTTATTAGTTTGTTTCTAACTTTATGATTGCGACAATTCTTATTCCGGGGTGAATTAGAATTGCGGGGGGATGATGAGGTTTTATGCTGTCGACTACTTTGTCTTTGATGATATTTGATGTTGCTTGTCATGTTAGTTTTACTTTATGAAGAAATAAAGAATTGTACGGACGCAAATATTGTTTGTATAATAAACTTAGGAATATGGAGACTTCCAGCTACGCAGAAGGTAAATTAGGGATTTAACAGCTCCTTGTACTTTTCCAGCTCATTTCTTAATGTCTCTATCTGTTCATTTAGGCGTAGTATCTCTGCCGTACAATCAGGATCTGTGCAGCCATGAAATTTATCTTTACATAGGGGAGACGGCGTTGACGAAAAGTTAAACGGGGTAAAAGCAAAATGTTTATCAGTGTGAATCGAGTGTCTCTTGTTGTGTAATCCTGAGGATCTGCCCGCAGAAAATAGATGATTTGCATAATTTTTTCAAAGTTCCAACTTCTCTTTGCAGTTTGTCAATAGTTCTCTTCAGTCCATTATTTTCAATGCTCACTTCTTCAAATTGGTTCTGAGTCAAGACAAGTTCTATGGAAAGTTTTTTTATTTCGGCTTTCATTTCCATTTCTGTTAGCGTGTGATTTACCGAGAAGTCGACGCTCTTTGCCCGTTTCCTCTGTGATCTTGTAGAGTTCGTAGATAGTTGAGATTCAGTGCTTATTTGAGATTCTGAGAATACCATGGTGTCAGTTTGGTCCAAACGATCTTCTTCCGATGTTTCCAAAGATGAGAGCGCGGGTACATTTGTATCGGTCGGCGCTATACTCATTTTAATTGTATGTGTATTAGAGTTCATAAGATGCTCGGTTCCCTCTATTTCAGTTGTTAGGTTTGAACAAGATGGCATATTTAACTGAGGACTTGTTTCAGAGCGCTGTGGTCCTACTGATATGTTAGGTAACGTTTCAGTGGCCGTGTCTTTTACCGTTAAATTATTTTTATTTGTTTTCCTAAGTGTTACATTGGACGTCGGCGTAATCTGTTTGTTCTGTATGAAGGAAGAGCTAAACTTCCTTAGACATGCCTTGCACTGCCACTTCTCTTTTTTTTGAGGTTCCATTAGCGCATAGACCTTCTCCGGATAACCTTCGCAGTCGAAATGAAACGTCATCTTGCAACCCGAACATTTATGAGGGCCCTGTCGCCTCGGTTGGTACGTGTCTCAGGGGACCCCAGAGCTGGCGCGTACCTCTCACAGAGGATCGCTCTTGCGATCCAAAGAGGTAACGCCGCCAGCGTAATGGGAACCATGCCGCAGGCAGACCTTCTGGATGGGGTATTCTTTTTATAGAAAATGTATATATTTTATTCTTATTTTTTCTAATTAGTTTTAACAAATTGTACATAATAATTATCCTTTCTTTTATGTTTATCTGTAGTTTTTAGTATTGTAAATATCATATTGTATGTGTTTATTTTAAAATAAACTTTATAATTATTAAATAGTAAAGTTGGTACAGTAAAATAATCGCTGGCGGTTGTAGCCAAATTTTGGCATAAGAGGCCGCGGCTGCGACACGCAAGTTCCGAGAACTGCGATTGTAGGGTGGCCGAGGCTAATCCACAATAACTTACGCAAAATCATATCACATTCTACAAACTAGCGTCAACCGCAACTTTACTTGTATGTTATTAGGTTACGTATACATTAGTAGTAGTAAAAGCGTGATACGACATTTCAAAGGCTAACAGTCATAATGTGTTTCGTGCTGGCTAGGTGCGTTTGGGCTGGGTGAAGGGCAAGCGTGAAGCGTGTAGTTGTGGGATTTGCGAGACTGATTTATTTAAATTATACGAATAAGTTACTTAGCATTACAGTAATTAAAACAAGCACTGTGAACTACAAACAGAAAAACTTAAAACTATAAGTAGTTAGAGTTTTTCGAGTTCGAGAATTGTTTTAGATTTCTCCGGAACAGCCGAAACCGTCACACTTCGGCCAGAAGTCTGCACTTGCGATGGTGTCCAGCAGTGGCCGCGGCACGCGCACCACGAACGAGCTGAAGTGCGCCGTAGTGGCGGGACCGATAACTAAGGTCATGTTTTACAAATAATGACACAAAGGTAAATTAAGAAAGAAAAATTGAATGTGTCATTATTTATAAAAATAAAAATGTGGTATTTCCACATAAAAATAGAATCGATAAAAAATATTCTATAAAAATATTAAGGTCATCATGTTGTTCCTTAAAATCCTGTTGTATGCGTATGCCATTTCTATATAATAAGTAAGTAATTAAGAAGATCACCCCTTTCTTACTGGAGCGTTGCACCTAGGTCAATTGGTTATCTCAAGGAGCAGTTCAGAATCATAGGATTATAGTTAGAATTACAATTATTTTTGTAGTCCAAATAGACTTATTAACCTTTGTTACCTACAAACTATGATCTCTATTCTTCGTTAAACCGCTGAGTTGTCCCGTAATAGTACATTACGTAACAAGGGTTGTAAACGAGGACTTACAAACGAGTGTCTATTAGAATAAGCTTTAATGACACGAGTTTGGAATTCCTTTACCACCAGAGTCACGTACGACGTTTTTCATCACACTTGGGAGGAAATATAACAAAAGCAATAAACAGCAGTCAATAGTCAATACCAAAATATTTATAAAAATATTTATAAGTTACTATTATACATATAATATACATAGTACAATTAAAAATTAGGAATAATATATATATATAGGTTAAGCAACACGATTTTCTCGTATCAGAGTAAATTGAGAAGCCATGGCGGTACTCCAAGTATAAGGGCGACCTGAAACCAAATAACTAAATTAATATTTGCACATATTAAAGTACTAAGTATAAGTTATATGTACTTCGAGACAGAAAAAAAAACAATTCAGTTCTTTAGTACAGTTTTTTAATGTTACATTCTGTACCGTCAGCATGTTTCATGAAATTTCAAGACAATCCAATATCCAATCAAAAGGATTAACTTGATTAAAATATTCTAATATAAGCCAGTTTAAAATTTACATATAGCTATAGGTATTCTCGAGTTACCTTCGTGGTTAAATATTCAGTTAAGACTTCGCATTTTTTTAGATTTTGTCTGTTGCCGCCTTGTTGCCGCGTTGATAATAATTTCGAGCGGAATCCTTGCCTTAGAGATTCTTTTATTTGATTTGATAGCATCAATTACATAGTCAATTCATTTAATTTTACAGAAATACAACGACGAAAGATAAACAATGAATTCACCATAAATCAAAACAAGTCACTATCACAGTAACACAAAACATGTACCTAGAGTGTAGGTACATATCTTTTCTGATTTCTGCCGCACGAGAAGCAAAACCCTCAGCCACGGACGTATGGCGCCAAACCGGCAGGGGCGGCGTAGGCGCCCCTGGCCGATTGCATTTTGTATTGGCGCCATTCAAACAAAACTATTTCTTCTCACCTTTTTTTTTGTCAATCCACAATTTAAAATGAACATGAAAAATAACAAGAACTAGTAAGTCTAAGTCTTGGTCGAAAACACGCTTGTAAGTTCGTCACTATCTCCGGGGCGCATCTGTAAGTAAGAACATGCTCAATATAGGGCTCGCTGCGCTCGCGTTAACATACTATTTGTGTTGCTACGTATAGTCAACGTATCCCCGCGCCGAAAAATTTCGCGGTCGCTACGCTCGCGATTTTTTCTGATTGAGTTGCGTGCCAAAAAATGTGCTCGCTGCGCTCGCGTTTTCATCTGATTGTGTTAACGCACCCCATCGCCGAAAAATTTGGCGCTCGCTGCGCAGGCGCTTTCATCTGATTGTGTTATGGCCGATAGTGTATTTTTTTCCCCTGACCCAACTCTTACACTTGCCGTATCTAAGTGCTTGATAGACACAACTACCATTATCCGTTATACAAAAAAAAAGTTAAATATTTCCTTGACTTCTGGGGCGGCGAAACTTATAATAGGCCCGGGGCATCAAATTTCAAAATACGTCCCTGCCCTCAGCCAGCTACATTCAACTTCTAGAATGGAGAGTGGTTGCCTACGTCTGTATATCACTAACGTTGCATCCTAATTGCGGCTCCACACTACTCGCGAAGTGACCGAAGTTGGCCGAAGTATGGGTTACCACAGCGAAGTGCCTCTTTACACTATCATATTCGCCCAACTTCTGTCAACTTTGCGAGTAGTGTGGAGCCACAATTAGAAGTCGATTCTCACTGACTTTGCATATTGCATGACATAATTTGCTCCGACCAAGGGTATTTTGGGGACATAGGTATAGGACTAAATGGACTATAATGGTGTGGTCTATCTATAGTTCTATACCAAGATAATCACATTTCCGAATCGAATAAAGATGATGAATTTTTAAACATATATGCAAGTTTTAAATTAAAATTGAATCAACCGCACCTATCCCAAATGTATGTAAAAGTACCTAAATTGTACTACTGAATATTCTCCCAATGTTTTCCCCACAGATTGAGAGCTATCATCGATCATGAGTCAGCGCGCGTAGCAACAGAGCAGCTGGGCGTAAAACAAGTGCGATTCACGACCTGCCTAATTGGATAAGTCCTGGAGACTGGCCAGCTGCCGACTCAGTCGAGAGTGGGGAATACTGGGGGGGTTAATAAGCACTTGGACCATACGCCAAATTATTATACATCTCAACCCCCCATCGTCATATTTTCAGCAAAGTAGTTTTCCTCCTTTTTTTTCTGAGGTCGGTTGAAAGCCAGAATAGTCGCACCTCCAATTTTCTCCCCTACATGAATCGCCTGAGTTGCACCAGTACCTCAAAATCTGCTAACTTAAATTTAATTTATTTCGCAATGTTCGCCTCAGACATGTCTGATTCTACCATAAAGAATAATACATTACATATACCTAGAGCGGTGAATTCGTGAATGCCCCAAATCGCACTCCTGTGTCCCGAAATATGTGGTTTGTCTAAAGTTTTATACGTCTTGCCTTGGCCAGCAAGTGAGATCTCCCCGCGTAGCGAAGAGTAACGTAAAAATAAGGAATAAAAACACAAGACAAATCACTAGCTTTTTCGGGGGCTATTTTCTCCGCGTCAATCACAATAATCTTTATTTTTTTTAAACCTATACTTTCATAGATCGAAAATTCGGTTTTGAAACTGAAAGAACCAGTAACTATAATAAATGAGCACAACCTTGGATGTCTGTTTTATAGAGTAGCATTGTTACAATTCAGAGTAATCTGTGTATGAGATCGGGGTTTAGGTACCGTCCGAGCATTATAAACAGATACTTACATTAAGTTTTATTTATGTGTGAAGTACTGGGAACCGACCGAAATGGCTCGTAAAATACAGTTGTTAATGACACATCACAAAATATTGATACTAATAGACCAGGACAAACAATAAATAAATGAGATGGTATCGCTCATAAAATAGATTACAAGACAATACAGCGTTCTGACATAGTTACTGTTGATATACACCGTGACCGTTAATAACCCGACAGATTTAAGCTAACGATACTAGAGCCTAATTAGAGTATATAAACTTATGTAACATATAGTCCAAAAACTCATAATTAAGGAGATATTAATTATTTAAAACACATCAAAAGTTAAGAAATCTCCAGTCTAACACACCCTAATTCATGTCATTATGCCAATGTTCAAATTTGAACCCGTCAAAAGTGAAACAGCGATAACTTGACACTACTTGTCATAGAACACAAGTCACGGCATTCGCCGTTCGTCGTATGATTTCGGAGCGATTCGTAGTGTCATGCTCGCTCTCTTTTCTTCAACTAAAGACTTGTTCACAAAGAAGCGGGAAATTAATATGATTTAATTTGTACTGAAATAGTAATTTAGTTAAGACACATAATTAGACCCATGTTGACATAACATTATTTACTCGTATTGTCGTCAAAAATACGTGGTTTAAATCTTTCGGGTTATTAACGCCCACGGTGTATACATTTCTAAAAAACATTGCGTTATTTTTAATCCTACATTAAAGTAATCTCTAAGGAAAATGTAACATAACATGGCACTGTAATATATTAATAAAACAGTTTGATTAATAAATCTTCTATTCAGTTTCACATAACACGGTCTCATACGAAATCTACACCTGTCAAAAACTCCGCTTTTTGGCGGGTTGGGTGTTACCATGTATAACAAAAGATGAGTATTCTACATTCGTCCCCTTTTAAAGAATGAACATAAAATAAGGGAATATACATACAATAAGTAGTTTTAATCTAAGGATCTATAGCTTTATTTTGAGACTTACAGATTTAGTCTCTCAGGGACTTTTCTTATCCTAGTGGACCTCCTGACATCAGGTTTAGGAGATCCTGGACCTGAACCATCAGTTGAACCCATATTATTTTGTACCAAAGACCTCTCAACACTCTCTTCTTCTTCTTGGCTGTCAAAATTATCACTATGTGACGTAGTGTTTAGCCCCGCTAGGTGGATTAGGACGTAACGGGCCTAGACACTAGTACATATCCCTCGATCCAGACGGGATCTTGAGGGTTTTCCGAGCTAGCTTAGTTCGGGAGGCAAGGAGCGGGGAATAAATCAAACCAGGATATCGAATACTAACAAACTGAGGGCTTTTATGCCTGTTTATTTATAGTCAACCTTAATCCTATCCTATGGCCTAGACTACGTATCCTAGCGTCCCTAATTTCCCTAGGGGACCCGGTGTCCCAGCCACGCGTTAGGTTAGCGTCCCGTCGGAGGAACAGTTAGTGGTTAGTACGCGTGGGCAAGGGAGCCTGGTCGGTATCCTTCGTGGCAAACCACCCTTAGTCGCAGATGCGGCTAGAAACACACCGCGCTTAAGGATAGATTCCCCGGTTGCTTGGACGACTAGATGCGTGGTAAACACACCGCGCCGGCAACCTGGCCCTGGAGCGTAAGCACTAGGTTCCCGTGTCAGCGACGAAAAGCGTGGTAAACACTCTGCGCTGGGAACAGCCCCCGGTTGCAGCGAACAGAAGCGTGGTAAACACTCCGCGCTAGGGACGGCTCTAGGACTTAGCTTAGGACACCTGGATATCGACCTAACACCATTACCTAGACTTTACGGGGAGACCTACTGCATCTCAAGAAGCGTGGTAAACACTCCGAGCTGCGGGGAGCGATGGTTTACAATGCCTCACAGTTGGAGCCGCTCACACGACCTTACTGTACGAGAGATGGTAACACACCGCTGCCCGTACTGGGCGCGCGTCGGCTTATATAGCGGCCTAACGGTACACGGCGCGTCGCTCTCCCCGCCGCCCGCGCTCCGGTGCCGCGCGCTGTGACGTCATGGCTCTGGCGGCGTGGTCTGCCCGCTGCTCGTTATACTGCCCTCCTCCTTCTGGAGATTTTTACCTGTAAAAATCCCCGATCAGTGGTGTTCTACTAAAGTGGTAGGGTCAGGTACGGGATGATGCTACCGGTCTGGTTAACGCGTATGCGTTTTTATAACGAGCAGGTTATAATGAACGATTTCTAACGAACGAAACTTGGTGTATTACCTTTGTTTATTTATATTTTTATTAATTGTAAGTGTTAAGGACAACTCTTTCAACTTTACGAACCTTAACTATTGAATTAAAAGAGAAGGGAAAAATACAAAAATACCTACACTACATTAGTGCGAGAAAAAAAAACAACTAACAATCTTGTTGTCTCTTAAAATTTTAAAGGTTTCTGGCTGTCCTGGTCTTTTCTTAGACGGGGACTACGTCTCGGAAAACAAATACTGTACTAATGTACTGGTCAGTGCATTAAGTTATGCTTATATTATAATGTTCGCCAGATGCGGGAGATATGTACCATATCTATGGATGACGGGAAAGTTCATGTATCTACACGGAAAGTAAGTAATTTTCATAAAGTTAAACAATGACCGGTTGGTAACATTAAAAAAAAAAACGTGATATCCAAATCATTAAACGTAATTAGCGTACTATTTAAATTTTAATTTGTATTTCGACGTCCCGCCGTGTATTCTCATTCTTGTGCGTTCCTATTTATGGTATAATTTCCGGTTGTCTTCATTACGCTGGATTTGTATTACGGTCGATATTTTCTCCCTTTCTTTTTGGTATAATTCCCTTTAAAAACGTGTAAGTACCCCTTATTCCGTGTCTTATATACCTACTCGGCGTTATTTTGTTTAAAACGGCGGAGTAACATTTCGTATCGTTTCCTTTCTTTACGATACTGGAAATGTTATTAGTTGCATAATTCGTCTATTTTTAGTTTTAGATCTTATAATTTGTATTGTAACTTCGTACCAACTAATAGTATCTAACTATAACGGGCTTTAAAAAAAAGAAATTTTCAATTCGGTGTTTTCGGTTTATATATAATACTGGGAATGTTATTTACTAAGTCTATTTTCTGGCTGAACATATGGCTAATAATTTTTTTTCCCATTGTTTACACGGGATTTCGAAGGTTTTCGGTCGCGGATCCTCTACGGCTTGTTCGGATTTGCGTTTCTTTTTTTTTTTTTGACTTACGGACAGGATATAATTTCCTCCATACGTCCATTTTAGGGTTCCCATTCGTTACTTGCCTATTATAGTAACTATTTCGTGTTTCGGATACCTTTCTATGGTTATTTCTTAATTGCGACATGGGGAATCCGGTCTTATTGGTAGGTGGGCTAAATTCCTTATCATATCTCATGATCTTGAAGGCTGGCGGATCTCTAGTTGTACGGCGTATTTTCCTATAACGTTTATTGTTCTCGTAAATGCAAGATTCTCTTGGTTGCGCTTTTTTGATTGCTACTGGCTTGTGCTCATGCCAGTCTTGGTTCTGTGACGCGCCAATCGGGTTTCGGGATAATGTATTCGATTTCTGGTTACGTTTCGGGTTTCGGGGACAATATTTAGATTTTCCTGTTTGTTTATCATTCAAACGCATAGCTTTTACTGGTTTTTCTTCCGTAGTGGTTCTGGTAGTTTGGATATCTGGATCAGGTCGCGTACTTATACGGGTTGGGCGGTTCTCCTGTATACATCGATCTTCCTTCGATGTCCGAGATTGCGTGTCGCCTTTCCACGAAACTTGCATTCCTACCCTGCGGAGAACATCCATCCCAACGATAGTGCAGGTAGCAGTTGGAAGAACACGTACCCAGTGTCTTATTCTCGCGCCTTTAATTTCTAAGTCGACTAGCACGCTTTTCTCGGTCTGTGTTATTACCCCATTTGCGAGAACTAGCTCTCTTGGTTTATTTACCCTCGTCGCTGCTTTTGCCAAGCAGTCGCGGTATGTATTCTGATTTATGTAGGTGTTTGTAGACCCTGTATCTACCAAACACTGGTATTTATTCCCCATTATTTCGGCCTCCAGGTACATTCGGTTGTCATCTCTTCTCTGCTCATTGGCTGATTCCAAGTATTCCTGTTTTCCCCATTTCTGCCTTTTGCAGCAATTTCTACTTAGGGTACCTAGCTTCCCGCACTGGCTGCAGAACACTTGTTGATTTCCCCGGCATTCCTTCATATTGTGTCCCAGTTTTCCGCATGACCAACAACACGTGTTTGGATTGTAATTTGGATGAATCTTCGCGATACAATTTTCGTTTCTCCTGGGCTCTCTCCCTTTTTTCTGAAGCTCGGTACTAGTTCCTGCCCGCGTCTCCCCGTGTTGTCTCCATCTGTCTGGTGTTTCGGCCTCTTCCTGGTATGTTTTTAGCTGGTATCCCTCTTCATACACCGAAGAGGAAATGTTCTCATACTCCGCGGCTAATTTTAATAGTCCGGGTAAGTTCGTATAGTCTTGTCTCTTTATATATAACTTATACTCCTTAAGCATGTTTTCGTGAATCCGGTGCAGTTGCTGTTCTCCTGTCAGGCTTCCATATCGCCTCATCAGCGTCTGCAGGTCCGTAACATAGTTAGTGAACTTTTCTCTGAACCTTTGTTTCCGTGCCACTATCCTCGCTATGAGGTCCTCCTCATAGTTGCTCGGGAAATAATACAATTTGAACAGCTCAATAAATTCGTCCCATGACTTCCATGACTGGGCGTTGTTCCTATGCCATTGTAATGCTTTTCCCTGCAAAATCCTCGGAAGTGCCTGCAGTATATCGTTCTGCTCGACGTTGCTGGCCTCCATCAACTCCTCCAGCCTCTCTAGGAATTCGACGGCATTGTCTGTTACCTTGAAAGATAGGTTCCAATCCTTTATTTGCTTTGACAGCTCTCTCCTGTCCTCATCCTTAGGACGATCGTTTTCAGACATGCCTGGTTGTACTTGTTTTCCTGGTGTTCCGAATTCCTCGGCCTCCTTAATGATTTCTACGAGGTCCTTTCGTATTTGTTCTACGGTTAATCCGTCTACCTGTAAGCCTCTCTCTTCGGCTTCTTTCATTAGTTCTGATTTCTTTAGTCGGTATATCCAGGCGGTGGGCATCGCTTAGGTATCCTAAACTGTAACCTACCTTTCTCTGTGAGGCCTACAATTATAATGATTTATCTCTGGCGCGGGTATGGACAATATTATGTATACGGACGGTTTGTAAATGGACGGATTAAATGGATGGACGGTAAGAGATTAAGATAGATCTAGATTAAGGATAGTCCTTGCCTGTAATGAGCTATAAAACTCCTGTATGAGCTATTTCGTTGGGCGCCAAATGTGACGTAGTGTTTAGCCCCGCTAGGTGGATTAGGACGTAACGGGCCTAGACACTAGTACATATCCCTCGATCCAGACGGGATCTTGAGGGTTTTCCGAGCTAGCTTAGTTCGGGAGGCAAGGAGCGGGGAATAAATCAAACCAGGATATCGAATACTAACAAACTGAGGGCTTTTATGCCTGTTTATTTATAGTCAACCTTAATCCTATCCTATGGCCTAGACTACGTATCCTAGCGTCCCTAATTTCCCTAGGGGACCCGGTGTCCCAGCCACGCGTTAGGTTAGCGTCCCGTCGGAGGAACAGTTAGTGGTTAGTACGCGTGGGCAAGGGAGCCTGGTCGGTATCCTTCGTGGCAAACCACCCTTAGTCGCAGATGCGGCTAGAAACACACCGCGCTTAAGGATAGATTCCCCGGTTGCTTGGACGACTAGATGCGTGGTAAACACACCGCGCCGGCAACCTGGCCCTGGAGCGTAAGCACTAGGTTCCCGTGTCAGCGACGAAAAGCGTGGTAAACACTCTGCGCTGGGAACAGCCCCCGGTTGCAGCGAACAGAAGCGTGGTAAACACTCCGCGCTAGGGACGGCTCTAGGACTTAGCTTAGGACACCTGGATATCGACCTAACACCATTACCTAGACTTTACGGGGAGACCTACTGCATCTCAAGAAGCGTGGTAAACACTCCGAGCTGCGGGGAGCGATGGTTTACAATGCCTCACAGTTGGAGCCGCTCACACGACCTTACTGTACGAGAGATGGTAACACACCGCTGCCCGTACTGGGCGCGCGTCGGCTTATATAGCGGCCTAACGGTACACGGCGCGTCGCTCTCCCCGCCGCCCGCGCTCCGGTGCCGCGCGCTGTGACGTCATGGCTCTGGCGGCGTGGTCTGCCCGCTGCTCGTTATAACTATACTCTGGGTTTCCAAAATCTTGGTCATTAGATTTGGACCCGCTAAATACTATGGATTTACCTCTATTTTCACTAATTAAGGGCTCTACTAGTGGTTCATGTTCCATATTTTCCTGTCTACTTTCTGGTAAAATGTGTAAATCTGATTCACATTCTACATAAGGACTAAAACAAGGCCTCAGAGAAGATGCATGATAATATTTGTGTACCCCCTCAACATTGACTATATACCTGACATTGCTCAACCTCTTAACAATGTCTCCCTTGACCCATCCTTTGCCTTTATGTAATTCTTTACACCATATCCTGTCCCCCTCTCTAAAAATAATAATACTTTCACTGCTATGTTTGCAACTACGTCTTGAAATAACATTATTCGGCTTCATTAAGTCAAATTTTGTTCTAGGCTTTTGTTTGAATAGTATTTCATTGGGTGACATTCCTGTGACATTGGGTGAATTTCGATATGTAAATAAAATTTTTTGCAACCGTATCTCTTTGCTTTGTTTAGGGTTTACACTTTCTAATCTACTCAAATGTTTTTTAATAGTTTGAACCGTTCTTTCTGCTATCCCATTACTCTGGGGATGATAAGGAGAAGTCTTGATAGCCTCGCACCCATTTGCGCTTAAAAAATTTACAAATTCCATAGAATTAAATGGTGGGCCATTATCACTGACTAAAACAGAAGGAATACCTATGAAAGCAAATGTCTGACATAATTTTTCGATTACATGAGATGCTGTAGTACTATGCATAATGTGCACATCTAACCATTTTGACCTAGAATCAACTATTAGCAGGTATGTTGTAGAATTAACATAAAAAAAATCAACATGGACCCGTTCAAAATTACACTCCGAGGATTTCCAGGGACTCAAAGAGGATGAATTAGTAAAACTTCTAGATGCTTGACATATTTCACAACCCAAAATTAATTTTTCAATATCTTGCCCCACATTTGGCCACCAACAATACTCTCTTATCAACATTTTTGACTGCACTACTCCTTGATGAGATTCGTGAAATGAGTTAAGTACTTTAGATCTAAGTTTGGATGGTATGATTACTCTACTACCCCATAATAAGCATTTTTGTTCCATACACAATTCAGCCCGCTTTAAAAAATATGGTTTTAAGTTTTCATCCTTGACACTTATAGGCCACCCAGTAGCTACATATTCACAAACTTTACTTAAGACTGGGTCTGTTCTTGTATACTGCAATTTCTTTATAGTCAAGTGGGGTCTCTTGAGAAAAACTTAAATAGTTTATGTCTGTAACTTCAGCAATTTCAGGCAAGGGTAAACGTGATAGGGCATCCGCATTTGCCAATAAAGTGCCTTTCCGGTATGTAATTTCATAATCATATCCTGACAGAAGAAGCGCCCAGCGTTGAAGCCTTGCATTAGCAGTTACTGGTATTCTTTTTAAAGGATCAAAAATAAACTTTAAGGGCTGGTGATCACTAACCAAAACAAATTTCCGCCCATATAAATATTTATGAAACTTTTTTACAGCAAATATTATTGCCAAGGCTTCTTTCTCTACTTGGGAATAGTTTCTTTGTGCACTGTTTAGAGTACCTGATGCAAAACTAATAGGTTCTCCATCAATTTTATGGCTCAGTACAGCGCCTACTCCATATTCACTAGCGTCTGTGGTTAAATACAAGTCCTTGCTACAATTATAGTGTACAATCAATTGATTTTTTAATAATAATTGCTTACTATTTTCAAAAGCCTTTTGACAACTCTCAGTCCATTTAAAAGTGGTACTAGTCTGTAACAATTTATATATTGGTGTTAAACTTTCTGACAATCTAGGCAAAAATCTACCATAATAGTTTAATAGGCCAAGGTAGGCTTGAACCTGTACTACAGTTTTGGGAGCAGGTGCCCTCAGTATAGCATCCACTTTTTCAGGCAAAGGCTTAATGCCTTCCTTACATATAACATGCCCTAAAAATTTTATTTCCCTGCAGAAAAATTGACATTTATCTAAATTTACTCTGACATTATATGTTTGCAACCGTTCTAAGACTTTTCTTAAATTTTCAAAACAATCAGAAACATCACTTCCCTTTACTACTATGTCATCAATAAAACATTTGACATTTTTTAATCCCCCTAATATTTGGTCCATAGCACACTGAAATACAGAGGGTCCACTTGAAACTCCAAATTGCAATCGGGTTGGTCTGAACAAGCCTAAATGAGTTTTAATTGTCATATACTCACGAGATGTCTCTTCTAACAATAGTTGTTGATATGCACCACTTAAGTCCAAAACACAGAAAACACTACCTCCTGTAAGCTCTGTAAAAATATCCTCTGGAATTGGCAGTGGATAATGCTCACTGTCTAATACTTTATTAAGTGTGACTTTATAGTCAACACATATCCGCAACTTCCCACCTGACCTTTGTGCAAGTACAATTGGGCTAGCCCATTTACTATGCTTAACTTTCTCTATAATTCCCGCCTTTTCCAAACTTAACAATTCCTTCTCTACTTCCTCTTTTTTAAGAGTAAGGAATTGTATAAGCTTTGTGAAAGATAGGTAGATGAACATAAAATAAGGGAATATACATACAATAAGTAGTTTTAATCTAAGGATCTATAGCTTTATTTTGAGACTTACAGATTTAGTCTCTCAGGGACTTTTCTTATCCTAGTGGACCTCCTGACATCAGGTTTAGGAGATCCTGGACCGGAACCATCAGTTGAACCCATATTATTTTGTACCAAAGACCTCTCAGGCACAAAAGACGAAATGGCAGCACTTAATTAAACATCAATGAACAAAACATCGCCACGTTGGTGTTTGGAAACATAGCGACGTGATTACTGAATGTACAAATCATACACATACTATAACACGTATAAATTTAATGTACATACATTCGACCCAGTAGGTATGCTCCAAATACACTTTCTTCCCTGAAATGTCTTATTCAGTAGGACACCCAAAGCCCTGGACCTACGACTTGAAACGAGGCATAAACTTGAAGTGGGGATCCTCATGTTAGGCGCCTTGAGAAATATTTCTCTTTCAATCGTTTTTTTTTTTACTTCGACTTTGGTACATCCTGAAAATGCCGCACGGGACAAAGTGCCCCGGTTTGCCCCCCTTAGATCCGGGCCTGAGAAGACAACATGTACTTAGGTAATACTTACAGGATGTGACTAGACTATTTCTAGAATTTGAACACAGCAACCAAAAACTTGGCACTCATGGCAGGCATGGCTAATCAAATGTGTGAATGACAAACGTGGATAATCGTCCAACTCTCGTTATTCCATGCTCCAATGTAAATAACCTAAAAATCGCTCCGGCTCCAATATTTGTCATCAACTTTAATACTTCGTGTCACGACAATAACGTCCGTGAAAAATCTGAATGGGGAACGACCGTGATGAATGAAGACTCTGAAAAGCATTTCCGAGAAAACTGGCAACATCCGACACAGCTCTCATTGTATATTCAACCGACTTTACATACTAATGAGTTAGAATAAGACTGAGAATAGCTGGGCGATGAGACGTGAGTCTTAGCGGGACGACTGCCAGCGTGGCATTATGGGAACGTGGTAAATAAAATAAATATGATGCAATAGTGTTTTCTAGAATGTCTTAATCAGTGTACTTTTAATAGGCACCGGAATTAATTCCGGGGATGCGTGTTGTGTTCGTAAATGACTTACATTACGTAGGCAATAGCAACCCTGAAGGTGTACGATATTCGTCAAGCATGTCATATTGCATGAGTTGAAAATTTCTATGAAGACTATAGGAACTGTACTTAGGTACTATTTTTCATTAACTCATTAAAAAATTCGAATGAAATTTGAATGTCAAAATCTAGAGTTTGCGGTGCACCTATTTAATTTTAAAATCTCGAAAAAGAAAAAAATAAAGATGTTATTTCCCCGCACAGATAGCATATTTTGCCGCGACTTCGCTTGTCGCCCGGCAAAATATATGCTATCGCAGCATCACCTGTCCTGCTCGCTCGGTATTGAAAGGAAAGTGACAAGTATTTGTGGCGCGACAATGAGTCGCGTGTCACAGTTATGCTAGAGATTTACACTTCAAATTTAATACAAAGGGTATGGGGTGGTATGGGTACCTACTGATTATACATTCGAGAAAACTTTATTTCACAGATTATCCTATTAACTGTCTGTCATCTACTACTACCCAAGTAGCACACAGGCTATATAAGCGAATATACACTACACAGCTGGAATAAGCTGAATAAGGGCTATATAAAGCTCTCCAAAATACCTCAGTGCTTGAAGACTTAGTCCTCAACCAGTGCGTATTACCGGTGATGACCTACGGAGCCGAGACGTGGTCTCTAACTATGGGCCTTTTAAGGAAGCTCAGAGTCACTCAGCGGGCTATGGAAAGAGATTCTCGGGATTTCTCTACGAGATCGAATCAGAAATGAGGAGATTCGTAAGACGACCCAAGTTGCGGGGACTCGCTGGATGCGGGTCGCTGCTATCCGGCCCATGTGGAAGTCTATTGAGGTGGCCTCTGTATGCAGCAGTGGACTTCCAATGGCTGATATGATGATGATGATGATGAAAGCTCATATGCATCATGTGTACAACGTTGGTAGGGTGGGACCGGGACCTGGCAAAATGGGCAATTAAAGGTGCACTGCAGTCACCCCATTATAGCCAACTCAAAAACAATCGCAAACAAGAGTATATATATATAGACACATAACTTATGTTACGCTGCTTAAGGTCACAAGATACGTGCTTATTCATATTCTATCATTACATTAACATAGTCTAAGAAGCACGTAAATAAATCCGTACTTACAACAAAGCCTTGACCTAGACGTCCGACCTTACTGCAGACATCTTTGCCCACGGCAAGAGGAAACATCTGCCAAGGACTAGCCATATGGTGTTAGATAGGTAGGGTTTTAAATTTTAATTCATAGTTTGCAAGTAGTTACTTTATTGTCGTTGTTTTTAGGGTTCCGTAGTCAACTAGGAACCCTTATAGTTTCGCCATGTCCGTCTGTCTGTCTGTCTGTCCGTCCGCGGCTTAGCTCCGTGACCATTAGTACTAGAAAGCTGAAATTTGGTATGAGTATGTGTATGTATCACGCCGACAAAACGGTAAAATAAAAACCAAAAAAAGTTTTTTTTCGGGTGCCTCTCGTACACCTAAAGTGGGGGTGATATTTTTTTTCGTTCCAACACTAATGTGTGGGGTGTCGTTGAATAGGTCTTTTAAAAATTATAGGGGTCTCCAAACATTATTTTTTGATAGTCAGCAGTTTCGTCAATATTCGCTCCGAAGATAAAAAAAATATTGTCCCCCCCCTCTAATTTTTCAACCACGGGTGAATGAAGGCAAAATGAGGCCTTATAAGCACTTTCAATGAAAACTATACTGAATAAAATCGGTCGAGCCGTTTTTAAGTGATCGCATAATTTCATAATTTTCTTTAAAATGGCGTAAGTGCCGCGTGGTGTCCTTATACTTTGAACGTTACACATATTAGTTAAGGGCCATACTGCACTACAACATTCCGCTAAATATGGCGCGGATAATCCATAACTTCCAGAAGGTAATAAGTAATTACAGTTACTTTGGCGTTTACGACCTTTTTATAGAGTTTGAAATCTTTCTCGTTAAGGACTCGTAAGGGTCTATTGTGAAGGATGGGCAACTACGGAACCCTATTACACTGAGCGTGGCCCGACATGCTCTTGGCCGGTTTACAAATAGAAGGTGTTCGTCTGTTTATTTAGTCCTTAGTCAGATTGAAATCTATGGATGTCTTATACTAGCTATCCCTGTACCAAAATTTATTAAAATCCGTCCAGCCGGTTCTGCGTGATGAGAGGATAAAGAAAATTTTACCAACAGCTGGCGACACGCTTCTGTATCGCGTTTTTAAAGTTTTTCTTGAAATAAATTTTAAATTCAGTTGCCTTCAACTGAATTTAAAATTCCCCTGGTCGGCTCCCTGACAGATATCGTAACGCATCGCAGTATAATCGTGACCTAGTTGTTCATCTTATTATTTAAATACTGTACTTGCGTTTTGAGACAAGCTTATAGGTAGTTAATTGTACAGCTGAAGCTCTACCTAATTGTGGGACGGCGCCTATTAGTGTAAATCTGTGTTAGGTCGTCTAGACCTGTCTCTATGGGAGTCCGCGCTCTATTTGCGCGCTGAAGGCGGACTGAAGCGCGCTGACTCACGACAGTGGCGCCACGAGATTTATTGGAGACAAGGACTCGGGGACTTCGGTGGCGCACAGAGTTACGAAGATCTCCTCCTGTTGGTAAAAATAGACTAAATTTTCGAACAAAAATCTTGCGGAATTCGTATGAATAAATAAATAAATATCAGACAACCTCAGCCTAATATAGGTCGATTTGTACCTAGTTCCAAATTAGCTCAAGAAAGGCTTGTGTTATGGGTATTAGGCGACGATATACATTCTTATATCCCAGGCGCAAGTATTCGAGTTCATCACACAAATATTTGCCCTCGCCGGGATTCGAACCCAGGACCGCCGGCTCAGTAGGCAGCTGCACTACCACCTACCACTGTGCCTAATACCGTGTCGAATAAAAGTACGTGTAAACAATAACCTATGCTCATAATGCTCATCATGCTATGACTTGAGGACCCTCTCTTTTTGAAGATAATTACATACGTTCGCATATATTTCCGTATGTTTTTCTATCTTCATAGGTATTTCTTATCGCTGTAGTCCAATGGAATTAATTTAGGCAATGTTTCGATACCTGAAAATTGAAAGAATAGTTCGAAATCGTGGCGCAAAATTAATGATTATTTATTGTAATAATGAAAGAATATAATTTTATAAAATAGTACTTTAATACAATAAAATTGTATATATACACCGTGGCCGTTAATAACCCGAAAGATTTAAACCACGCATTTTTGACGACAATACGAGTAAATAATGTTATATCAACATGGGTCTAATTATGTTTGTTCTTTGTAATAAGGTTGGAAGTTGTATGTAGGGATTTTTCTTACAGAAAGACGTGTGTACTGTTTGGTGATTTATTTGCGACTAGATTTTGACACATACATGCATACATTAATACATTCACTCACACATGCTTAAAACGCATCCAACATACCGCCCACCAAAAGGGCATCGACCTTTTTAACACTACATAGGTATAGGCAGATACATTATCTACAAAATTGTACATAGTATATTACTATAACAAATTGTATGATAAACTACATAATTATATGCATGCAATTGCATTGACAAACTATAGCACTATGTATAGTAAGGAATAGCAAGTATGAGAGAGGATTATATTATATCAATAGGTAAGCAAGTAAGGTAAAATTCAATTACTGAAATGTATACAATTATCTAAGTATTTTATCACAGAAACTAAGAAGGAGTTGAATTACAGTAACATGCAAAATTGAATAAGATCATTAAATAAATTAAGATTCGGTATCAACGGGCATAAGACATAATTTAGTGATAGTTCTTTTTACGATTGAATCGCCACTTTTAACACTGTATACGCGGGTTAAGTTATCAGCGCCCGGATGTTTATCCACTATGCGTCCAAGTTGCCATTTCCCAGGTGGTAGGTTGTCGTTCTTGATCACGACTATTTGACCAATTTCTAGCTCTTCTCGCCTTTTAAGCCATTTGGGACGCTGTTGCAAGCGGCATAAATATTCTTGTAGCCACTGCCTCCAAAAATCATTGACTAATTTTTGAGTGTGTCGCCAGCGGCTCAAACTGCTTATTTTAGCGTCCTTGAGAGATGGAGACGGGACAGTGATCGGAGCTTCGGTAAGTAGGAAGTGGCCCGGTGTGAGCACTTCCAAACTGTCGCTATTACTCTCGTCAATCGGACATAGAGGTCTAGTATTCAAACACGATTCAATCTGGTATATTATTGTAGTCATTTCCTCATACGTAAGGTGTGTGTTGAGGATTCGTTTCAGATGGTACTTCATTGAGCGGACACCGGCCTCCCATAATCCGCCGAACGTAGGGCTATACGCTGGCACGAAATGCCATTGCGTTCCATCAAGGGCTAGTTTTTCTGCAATTTCGCCATCCAACTCAAGTTTTGCCTCTTGCCAACTGTCAGCGAGCTCTTTACTAGCACCCACGAAGTTGCGGCCTTGGTCACTCCAGATATGAGCACAGCGGCCCCGTCGTGCAACGAATCTTCGAAAGGAACCCAGGAATGCTTCGGATGTTAGGTCGCTCACCAATTCGAGGTGTATAGCCTTGGTGGCCATGCATATGAAAATTGCTATGTAGGCCTTGCACGTCTTAGCACCTCGACCCTTAGACATCAAAATTTGGTAAGGTCCGGCAAAATCAACACCGCTATTCAAGAACGGTTTAGCCGGCGTTACCCTTTGTTTGGGCAACTCTCCCATCAGTTGGTCTGTAGCAGTAGCGTTATGTCTCGCACACTTGAGGCATTTTCTCAGGTAAGTTGTTAGAAGTCCCTTTACTCTTAGGATCCAGTACTTTGACCTTATATAATTCAGTGTCAGCTGATATCGCCCATGTAAGGTTCTTTGGTGGGCGTCGTGCATGATGAGGAATGTGAAGTGACATTTGCCTAAAATTATAGGATGTTTCCTTTCTTCATCTATTTAAGCATGGCACAACCTACCGCCCACTCTGAGGATATCTTTTGCATCGAGGTAAGGGTTCAATGTTCGTAACTTGCTCTTAGTGCTCACTCTTTTTTTTTCTTTTAAGCTTTCTATATCTTCTTGAAAGTATTCTGCTTGCACAGCCTTTATACATATTTGTAATGCTTCGTCTAATTCTTGTGTTGTAATTGTCTTTTCCGTGCTTGTGTTCTTTTCTTTCAGGTACATCAAAAATCTTCTGGCGTAAACTATTGACTTGAGCAAGTCAGGTAACGACTCATATTCTTCAAACTTCTCAGGTAAGGTTTTAAGGACTTCTGTATTTTCATTTCTATTTAGGTGAACTTGTATTGCTACTTTCTTCATTTCCAGGTCTG
Organism: Apotomis capreana; assembly: GCA_947623375.1. Taxonomy (NCBI): domain Eukaryota; kingdom Metazoa; phylum Arthropoda; class Insecta; order Lepidoptera; family Tortricidae; genus Apotomis; species Apotomis capreana. Next base: position 3,087,704 of record OX392515.1, on the reverse strand, counting down.
TCTCTTCTATGATTGGATGTTCTAACCTTATGTTCTTATGTTTCAGCCACTGCGGTCCATGCCACCAAAGATCACAGTTCTTCAGTTCGCTCAACGGCATGCCTCTTGAGGAAATGTCTCCAGGATTCTCCGCAGTTCGAACGTGGTACCATCGGTCTGGAATAATGTCTTGAATAGTAACCACTCTATTTCTAACAAATGTCTGCCATCTTGCAGGATCTCCATACAGCCAGGACAACACAATTGTGGAGTCTGTCCACGCGTACATCTTACTGATAGGTATGCGGGTTGCTTCGCTTATTTGTTTCAGCAGTTTCGACAATAACACCGCACCGCAGAGCTCAAGCCTTGGTACGCTCATTGGCTTGACTGGTCCTATGCGAGTTTTGGCTGCTATCAGTGTCGTCTTGTATTCTCCATCTTCTGTTCTAGCGCGGAGATAAGCTACGGCACCATAAGCATAGTTAGAAGAGTCGCAGTAGCCATGTATAGTTACATCGTCCATCGAGTCCTGTGTCGTATTCATCCACCTATTTAACTTTATATTTTTGATTTCTTCTAATCCTTTTCGTAGATTTAGCCATTCTTCTTTTATCTCTTTGCTTACTTCTTGATCCCAGCCCACCTGTGAGAGCCAAAGCTTCTGAATAATTCTTTTTGCAGGCAGAAGCGAGGGGGATATCCAGCCCAATGGATCATATAGGCGTTGAATGTCAGCCAAGATGTTTCGTTTCGTGATAACTTCAGGCGGATGTGATAAGTTTAAAGTGTACTGGAAGATATCTTCACCCATATTCCAACACAGTCCTAAGGCCTTGATTGTACCTCCTAGCTCCATATCAATCTGGACATGGGTACTTCTTTCTGAAGGTTCAAATTCTTTAAGGAACTCCGTGCTATTGGAAGCCCATTTTTGAAGTGTGAACCCTCCTTTCTTCAGGATTTTCGTGATCTGTTTAGCAACATCTACAGATTCTTGCACAGTATCTGTCCCGGTCATCAGGTCGTCCATGAAAAAATCTTCCTTAATTGCCTTTGATGCAATCGGGTACTCCTTGCCTTCATCTTCTGCTACTTGTTGGAGAATCTTGACAGCAAGATAAGGCGCAGAAGCAGTGCCAAAAGTTACACGTAGTAGTCGATAATGCTTAACTGGATCGCTCGTATTTTTATGCCATAGAATCCTCTGATAATCGGTATCCTTCGGGCTTATCAGAATCTGTAAATACATCTTCTTTATGTCTGATATCATGGCAATACGTCGCATGCGCCATCTCATGACTAGATTTCGCATGTCTTCTTGGAGACGAGGGCCGATTAGCAGCTCGTCGTTCAAGGATACTCCATTAGAGCCTTTTGAAGAAGCATTGAAAACTATTCTTGTCTTGGTGGTTTCTTTCTCTTCTTTAATCACGGCGTGATATGGTAAATATACTGCTTCATTGTTTACTTCATCTTCTGGAACTTCTTCCATGTAGTTTAGTTTCATGTATTCTTCAATAGCTTTTACATACTCGTTCTTCAGATTAGGATCTCTTTCGAATCTTTTCTCTTGTTGCTTCAGTCTCAACATGGCGATGTCTCTTGTTTGTCCTTTTGGAGATAGTGGTTCTTCTTTCTTGAATGGTAACGCTACTATATATCTTCCTTCCTCGTTTCTTGTATGCGTTTCCTTGTAAATCATCTCACACCTTTCTTCTTCCTTTGTTAGACTTTTCTTTGATTCTGTGGTGTCTATCTCCCAAAATGCCTTTAACATATCATCCACGTCGATCTGGTGATGCATCACGACTATAGTTTCTTGTAAAGTGTCTGCTGTGCCTTCTACGTCTCCGAAAATTATCCAACCTAGGCTTGTTTCTTGGGCGCATGGAGAGCCAGGTGGACCTTTGATAACCTTGCCTTTTAGTATTTGTGCATACACTTTTACACCAAGTAACATGTCTACTCGCCCTGGCTGGTGGAAGTTAGGGTCAGCCAGAGTAAGTCCTTCTATGTGTGACCAGGCTTGTGGGTCAAACTTGATTTTACTTGATGGTAGTTGTGATGTGAGCTTTGAGGGCATTATATACGCTTTGACATCTAGCTGAAAACTGTCATCTTGATTTGACAATACTTGAACATGTGCTACGCTGTTGATTTTAATCTGGAGGTCGCCGACACCAGTGACAGTTCCTTTCACAGGTGTCCTCTTGACTCGCAGCGCTTGTGCTGCGCGTTCGCTTAAAAAGCTTGATTCTGACCCTGGATCAATCAAGCAACGAAGTGGAGTCACGTGGACTTTATCGTCCCTTATGGATATCATTGCCGTCGCTAGCAGGCCTTTAGATTTCTTGCATGCAAAGTGACATGAAATGTCCACCTCTTCCACTTCTTCATCATCTTTCACAGGATCTTCTTCGCGGTGCGTCAGCTGACTGTGGTGCGCTTGAGTTTTCACTGATTCCTTATTCTGCACTTGATGTATCATGGTGTGATGTCTCTTCCTGCATATACGGCATGAAAAAGAAAGACGACATCGTGATGCAGAATGTCCAGGATGGAGACAGTTGAAACATAGTTTGGTTTTCCTGACATAGTCAATTCTCTCCTCAGGTGACATTTTCGAGAAATCTTGACAGTGACATAAAGTGTGTTCATCCCTACATAACACACAACTCTTCGCTGGCGTTGACACGTGGTAAGACCTTTCCTTAATTATTTTTACTTCTTTAGGTACGGTAGCAGTGACAGGGTTGACCAGTTCTAACGTGCGAAACTTCGACTCAAGATACTTCTTCAATTCTGTCCACTTGGGCAACTGGTCAGCATATAAACTGTAGGCGTGTTCCTCCCAATGCTTGTGAGTTTCCGGATCGAGTCGATTCACCACTAGGTATATTATGAATGGATCCCACTCGTTTATATTTACTTGAAGATTTTGTAAATCATTCAAACATTGCGTAGTAGTGTCCAGTAGATTTTTTATTTGACTAGATGTTTGTGTAGTACTTTTTCTCTGATTAAACAATCGCTTCAAAAGGGAGTTCACAATTATTCTTTTATTACCGTACCTTTTTTTCAAAGTCTCCCAAGCCAACTCATAATTTTGTTCCGTAATCGTCACATGCTTCAATAAGGCGGCGGCTTCACCGGCGATACTTGATTTTAAATAGTGCAGTTTCTGAACCTTACTAAGACTCGTGTTGTTATGTACCAACGACGTAAACAGATCGTGAAACGTCGGCCACTCTTCATAGTTATTAGAGAACACAGGTAAAACAATAGCAGGCAACTTCACATGTTTTGGTACCGTTTCAAACATCGTAACATCCAGCGAACTTGTTCCTTGAACATGTGTGGGAGCGGCAGCAGCGAGCGCGTCCTTGATATCACCTTGTAAACATAGGTATAACTCCTCCACCATATAATATTCTTCCTTAAGAAAGTATTGCATCTCGCCGCGTTCTTGCATCGTAGTATTCTGTACCAGCTGTTTATGCGTCGAAGTAAACGTATTCCAGTAAGCGTCGATACACTGTGCTCGAGATTCTAAGTAACCTTTAGTTAAACGTTGTTTGGGACATTTCTTCAAATTAATTTCTGTTTTCCTTATTAAACTCGCTGTATCTTCCAAAACACGAATTAACTGTTCGTTAGTACTCATATTGCAGTATTCACTTGTCCATTCACGTAAACAACACGATTGCACCACGTAATAATGTTAAGTTTATTTAAAATGTATTAATTTCCTTGATGTTCGCAACTGCAGATAGTGATTAGGCTCAGGAATGCGGTCCGCTATTGTTCTCGCCGGCCGGCCGGTCTTCGCTTCTAGGTTTCTCCTCCGGTTCGATGTCGACCAAATGTTCTTTGTAATAAGGTTGGAAGTTGTATGTAGGGATTTTTCTTACAGAAAGACGTGTGTACTGTTTGGTGATTTATTTGCGACTAGATTTTGACACATACATGCATACATTAATACATTCACTCACACATGCTTAAAACGCATCCAACAATGTTTCTTAATTAAATTACTATTTCAATACAAATTAAATCATATTAATTGCCCGCTTCTTTGTGAACAAGTCTTTAGTTGAAGAAGAGTGAGCGAGCATTACACTTCACGAATCGCTCCGAAATCATACGACGAACGTGACTTGTGTTCTATGACAAGAAGTGTCAAGTTATCGCTGTCTCAATATTACAGGGTTCTATGTTTAACTTTTGACGAGTTCAAATTTGAACATTGGCATAATGACATGAATTAGGGTGTATTGACTGGAGTTTTTTTAACTTTTGATTTGTTTTAAATAATTTATATCTCCTTAATTATAAGTTTTTGGACTATATGTTACATAAGTTTATATACTCTAATTAGGCTCTAGTATCGTTAGCTTAAATCTTTCGGGTTATTAACGGTCACGGTGTATATATATAACACATAGCTCGTAATAGACAATTAAATTTCATTCCATCTGTATTTACCTACATTTATGCAAATATAGTACATTACATCAGAGGCCGGGAAAATGAGGATTTCCGGCCAAGTAGGTATATACGGCCGAGCGAGCGTGCGAGCGAGGCTGGATAGTGATACGAGGCCGGGAATCCGTTGAAATGAAATGAAATGAAATGATTTGAAATGATTTATTTAAATGCATGTGGGAAATCGGGCAACATTTGCAGTCACAATTGCTTAATATATAGAATCACGAAACCCTACCTTTTCAGGCGTACATACATTTTTGGATAACCTATGTTAATATTAATACTCGTATATTATGTAGATTTGTTATTATTATAAACCCATATTTATCACAATTAATATAAAAAAATTGCAACTACAATATAAAACAAAAACACACATTAAATAATTTAAATGTCAAAATTAGATTATGATATGTACCTAGAGTTAAATTATAATTTTAATGTAATATATGTCAAAGTATGTCATCTAGATATTCATTAACGCTATAGTAACATTTATTTACCAACCATGTCTTTACCAGATTTTTGAACGAATTTATATCTTGACATTTAAATTTATCAGGCAACTTATTATAAATTATAATGCACATGCTATATGCGTTCCTGGAAGTTAACGCTAATTTTGCAGCGGGCTTATACAGTTTATTTTTATATTGCGATCGAACATTACGGGAGCTTAACTGCTGCAATTCTATAAATAGATTTTTATATTTGTGCCCAAATACAGAAACCTCCAAAATATACAAACAAGGCAAAGTGAGTATACAATTGTCCACAAAATACGGACGGCAAGAATCTAGTTTGTTGATACCAAAAATTGCTCTAATGCAACGTTTTTGTATAATAAAAATGTTATCTCTGTCGGTGCAGTTTCCCCATAAAACTAAGCCATACCGAAGAGTCGAATCAACATAACATAACCATTGTAAGCCATTAACGCGGCATGCAAAGAAACAGTTTGTGTTATTCTTCTTAATGCGTATACAAAACTATTTATCTTAGAACATACACCATCTACATGCTTTTTCCAGTTGCAATGAGAGTCAAGAATTATTCCTAAAAACCTTGTATGTCGTACTTCTTCAATAGGATTGTTTTGAAACTGTATATTTAATTTTTGTGGGTGGCCTCGGTCCGTGTGGAATTGAATGTAATTAGTTTTACTTAAATTTACTTTTAAATTATTAATGTTAAGCCATTCTATGACATTAGATAATGTCCGTTCTAAATCAGAATTATATGTATTTAAATCTTTACATTTTACAATAATAGAAGTATCATCCGCAAATAAGATACATTCATGAGCTAGATGGTTCGGCAAGTCGTTTATGTATAGTAAGAACAACAACGGACCCAAAATACTTCCCTGCGGTACTCCGTATTTATTTACAACATATGATGATCTATATGACATAAGGCTTCTAGATTTTGAACAGTATTTTAGGGTCTCCACACATTGCGTTCGATTATCAAGATATGACTTTATACAATCAAGAGCGGGTCCTCTTATACCATATTTATATAATTTCGACACTAATCGTTTATGGTTCACAAAATCGAACGCCTTACTCATGTCCATGAATAAGACTGACACAGGTATTCGATTGTCTACTGCATTTAGTACACTCTTCATTAATTTAAATGCTGCCAAAGAGGTACATCTAGACTTACGAAACCCATGTTGTTCTTCATTTAGTACTTTTTTGTTTTCTAAAAAATATATTAATCTGTTATATAGTACAGTACGTTTTCACGACGAGGCATGTATACTGCTTTTCTCAAACATACAATGAAATAAAAAAATATACTTCAAAGAACAACGTTTTATTAATTGACAAATAGGACATATTTTAGTCTAACAACCAACCTTTAAAAACAAAACCTGCTTTTTGTCAAACCAGCCAGCTGTGTGAATGACCTTGTGGTTGAAACCAAAAAAAGTTACTTTGCAGGCCTAGGCCTGAAAAGCAGTATGAAATCCCTTTACAGTCCTCTCGAGTTGTTGCGCCCAAAAATCGATACTTCCGAGCCTATTATAAGGAACGTAAAGACAATATTTCATTGCATGTTTGAGAAAAATATTTTTATTCTTGAAAACGCGAATATATAGGTACATATAAAATTATATTTAGAGAAGTACGGTGGATGGAAATATTTTTTGACGAAATTCTGAAAAGTAATTTTTTTTTCTTGATCCACGAATATCTTGGTTTCAGCGTAATAATTCAGTTAGCCATTTCTCCACGCGCTAAACTCTTCAACACGCAAGTGGAGTATCGTACGCGAGCTGTAAATAAACGCAATAAGTGCATTAAGACGGGCTTATTGCAGCCAGATGCGCCAGGACATGCGAACTCTGCAGGACAGGATCATTAGAGGTTGGATTTGCGATGTTAGTCGTTAGAGCAATCTTGGGTAACAACTGAATGGAAAGTGACAAATAGATTCACGACAAAAAATCACAATGATCGGCCATTAAAAGTAGTAAGAATCTGCAGCGCGAAAGAACGTCGTCACGTATAGGTTGTTCCTTCGTTTGTAGTTGTTATTGCACTCTTTTTATGCAAGATTTTCGATACCTAAAACCCCTATATATTTTCTATAAAACATGTAATGGAAATATTATGATAATACGACAGTGATGTTAACTAAGATTACTAAGTGAAAGTGGAATAAGGGCCCAACTTTATACTTAAAACAGATGTTATCAAAATTGGATTTTATTGTAATGTGTTTCAGTCTAACATTGAATGAGTGTCTATTTAAAGCCGGGACTTTTTTTATTAGCGACGTGTCATATAAAAGGAAATTTAGTAGAGAGAGAGTACGCCTCTGTGAAGTTGGATAATCACAGTGTTGTTTTTAATTTTGTCGAGCACAAAAAGTCTCAACCGGATGACGTCCAGTGTTGGACACAGGCTTGCTCCAAGGATCTCTAGGGCCCCTACGGTATAGCGCTACCTGCAATCGAACCTGTCATGGTCATCACTTCTAGGTGCAAACTTAACAAACATAATTATCGTTCAGAACTCAGTGTAAGATTTTGATTATATTAGGTACCAGAATGTGCCATAACAACAACTTAGTGTAAATTCGTCCGCGTAAA